>JAJHSJ010000014.1:34102273-34302273 GCA_021015155.1 Magnolia officinalis
GTGAAGGAAATGGGTTAACAAGCGATTTTAGACTTTGGGATTGAGTTCTGACAAGTTAATAAGATGTTAGGATCGACCCATTGCCTAAGGACATCTAATTTCAGGTTGGCAAAAATCCAGGATGTTTCAATCTACCCCCTTAAAACAAAATTTCGTCCCCGAAATTGCCTAAGGGTAATAAGGAAATATTTAATTATTTCTTTTACCTAAGTTTTAATTTACTCTAAATAGCCTAGTTCATTTTAGTCTACCCCCCTTAAAACTTATTTCTTTATCCATTTCTCATACCTTGATGGTTTGCTACAATTTATTTCTTTACCTATTTGGAGTCTTGACGATGATTCCCAACAATTTAAAGTAAGATAGCTGTTTTCATTGTTTGACCAACACGGGAGACGGTTGTAATGGGCTTGATCCCGATACATCGATCATCTACGGGGCTAGGGTAAAAAGTTCATCGTATCCCTTCTGAATCCTGGTGGATCCTGGTCTTCTGCTCGTCAGCAGTGAGTCCATTGGTAGTCACCCAGGATTGAGAATTGGGCCAAGCCGCGAATGCTTCGCAGTTGTATATTTCAGTAACTCCGTAGTCCGATCACTCTAATATCTTAGGGAAAGCCCATCATTGAAAGGCTCAAATTTTCTATTTCTAAGGTTGTCCTTTAGGCCTTAGTCTAAGAGCGTCCTCGTTATTATCTATGTCCAAGGAAATGGTGAATCAAATCTTACTAGATCATCCTAAAACGGTTTCTCATAGTAGAACTTGTTAGGGCTTCTATAATGTTCGTATTCAATGAGCACAGTTTCGATCCTGGGCCAGTGGGATAGGGTCCACCATGTTTCAGCTACGCCACCATATCAAAGAGGTGTATTAGCCGACCTAACTAGATTGGGCTCATAATGTTCTACCCCCCTTAAAAATTTATTTACACCCTCAAGGCTCAAGATCTATGTCCTGATCCGTATGTCGGACCAAAGTGTAATTTAGGACCTATCCTTGACATGAAATGGGATACGATCCCCCAATACAGTGGTCTTCCTTCCATCGATGATGTGTACTATGGCGTTGGTACCTATGATTATAGAAAGAAGCTAAAGATGATGGGTATTGTGGTTGATTTAGGGATAGGTGTGAGTTTGTGACAAGATGCCTAAGTCTACCAAGGAATTTTGTCACGATCCAGACTTATCCTATTTAATCATATCTGGCTTAATAGGCAGGCTATCTTTCTAAGTCCATATGCACAATATGTATGCCGACATGGCATGTGATTTGGGACTTAATTCCTAACTGTCTGTTGCCCATTTGGGAAATTCCTGGGGCCTCAAAAGAAAATCTCTATTGGCTATATGTTTTTAACACTCCTCGAAGACGAAATCATAAACTTTGGGTGTAAATGGTAGGGCCAACATGGAAGGAAAGTTGTGTAGTAGGTTTGAGCCGGATACATAGACTTTCTGCCTCGCGAGGACAGAAAATGTGTCGTATCAATCCTTAATCCTAGTCGATCTCGACCTTCTGCTTGATCAGAGCATAGAGTTTATTGGGAACTACTAGGATTGAGAGTTTAATTCAAGCCGCGAATACCTCGCTTATATATAGTTCTTTATTCCGTGTTCCCGCTTGTAATAAGTCTTTGGGAAGGTAATTTCTAAGGGGTGTATTGATTTGACCTAGCATTAAATCTAAGGGACATATAAGTTTTCTCTGAACGTGAATAGTTTATACGTCAAACAAGCTTCCTAAGAGTCACTAAAGAAGCCTAAAGTATTAAGGGGATTCAACGAAAGAATGAGATTTCACTCTAACCTAATCAAGCCAACTAACCAAGTCTATCTTTCAATGGTCTTAGCGAAATTAGTGTTTTACATTCCTTAGTATAAACAACCACTAGTTGTAATCCAAAGTCTATGCTTATACACTAGATGACTTTATACCCTTTCTAATATAAGAAATTGTCTTATCGGTTAGGGTCAAACGTTGTCTAATTGGAATTGAGTTGCCCGAACTTGAATGTAACTGTGCTCGAGCACCACACACATGTTCATACTAGCTGAGGAAGTCCTAGGGTTCACGTTATTAATTTATTGGATTTCCCATACTACCAGATTTGTTTGCAAAATCTAGGCGTACCAACTCTAAGTCCAAAACTCTAAGGGCCTACTGTATTGAATGGGACTACATTGCTAATCTCACTTCGAGATTGGGAATGACATGTTTAGTAGGGGGTGGGAGGGGATTAAAATTAATTTTATAGGCTTTGGAAAATGAGTCTTGTGTTGGACAATGTGAGATGGGATTTCTAAATCCCATGATGATGAATTTCTAAGTGTAATTTGAAAGGAAATCCCGGGATATACTTTTCATTGCATACATTCCAAACATGGCATTGGAAAACATGGGATACACCCAATCTAGGGGCTATAGCTTACACATACATTTATTGTGACCTTTACAATTCTATCTATCTTAAACTCACCTAATGAAATTTGGCCGAACGGGCCCTAAACGTCCCCAAACATCTAAAACATTCTACCAACTACTACACCCATCAACAAGAAAATAAAAACATCCAAAGACGGTAACCCATGCAAACTACAAGACAACAGTATGGATGATTAGGCCTCCAAGAAAATGGTCGTACAAGAGGATAAGGGGAAAAGGGGCTGGAGTCTCTAACTCTTCACGGATTTAAGCCTCAACAGAGGTTGTACAGCCAAGAGATGGGGTTCGAAGAAAGAAAGTGAAGAGATGGGAGGGATTGAGAGCTTACACGATTTGAGCTTCAACCGAGGGGTGTAGGAGTTCAAATGAGAGAGAATAAAGAGGGTAGGGAGGTAGAGATTGCTGTGAACGATGGAGGTACATGGGTTGTGACAGAAAATGACGGAACGAGTGAATGGAAGGGAGGTTTGAGAGAGAAAACAGAAACTTTGGAGAAAAGGAGAGCTTGGAAGGGTGTGTGAGGGGGAGGGGACAAAACAGATGTGAAACAGGGGCCCCCACACAATTTGGTAGGCACCACACGTGCCTAGGGGTCGGGCCGACCAAGACCAGTACCGGCCCGACTAGCCCGGCTCAACCTGACCGCGGTCGACCGTGGTGACTGCAGTTCCGCCGTGGTCCACCGGACCAACCGCGGTGCTGCCACGGTAGGGCGGTATTCACCACCCTCCTAAGGTGCCAATGACACCTCAGGTTTGTCCCGGGTCCCTTCGGATTGCATAGTGTGGCCCCCGACTCCATTGAGGCATTTTTCAGGGCCAATTTGCAAACCGGAATGAGTTTATGTGATGTCTGGCATATGATTTTGGGGTAGGAGGAGCTAATCTATCCAACTAACCCATCTATTTGGTTAGATTCCAAAGCTTGAATGGTCAAAAGTCTAATTTATACATATATTTACAATTTATAGTAAATTTTTGTTTAAGTATTATTTTTCATCATTTATACGTTAGAATTTATATCTGGTATAAAAGGATTTAGAAAAAATTAAAGAATGAAGTGGTGCAAGGAGAGATTTTGAAGGAATTGGATAAAAAGGGGTTTTAGGCTTTGGTGTTGTGGTTGACCCACAACCTAAGGGCATTCGTTTCTAGGGAACGACTCAAACCCGTCGACTGACCGCTTAAAAGTGATTCGGGATCGTTTCGCGTAATCATGGGTGTGTACGAGCCCAATCTCAGCGGTTGATTTCGGTCGGTTTCGCCATTTGGCGAATTTGAAAAATCCTAAGTCAGTTTCTACGTTCCGTCACTCACTCTTAAGTCAGAGTGCGTCAGAGTACGTCGTGTGACCATTACCCGGGTCCGGTTTAATCCAAATCATGCTCTGATACCATCTTGTAATGCCCTGAAAATTGGGGGTCGAGCATAAACTCAACTCCCGAGTTCCAACGCATCACTTATGCAACAAAATGAATGATGATTGAATGTTGTCTGTATTAGTGCATTGAACATGAGTGAGATAAAGCCAAAACAGCATATCATACTCCAGAGACAAGTGAGATAGCAAGAGGAAGACTGTGATAGATAAATAAAATATATAAACTATGGTGAGTCTCCAGAGTGTGATGATGTTACCAAGTTAATTCATTACAAGTACAATTTCAAATTATACCAAGTTGTGTAAGGTCATCTAGTCAATATCTCAGAAAGTTCCGTCGATCAGGACATGGCTCACAGGACATAAAGGAGGAATCCTCCTTATCCTCATAAAAGTCCGGCTCCGCTTCGCAGCATCGCCATCATCTGAAACTCAAACAAGTCTGGTTGGTGTGTTCAACACCGTCCCGTAACGTGGGAGTGAGTGATCAACTCAGTGGAACAATAAAGCATAGGTTAACATGTTATCAATTCAGTCAAGGAGTAATAATAAAGCAGTACAATCAAACACTCCTAACTACTCTTATTAATGTAAGTATGAATGCAGTCATGATGTATGCCCTCACCACACATTCCCTCGTGTGACACCATCTTACGTTCGTGGCATGCTTGCATTCCTCAGTGCTCCACATCTTCCAAGCACATGCAACGCAATGATGAGCATGATTACCAAGTTATTATTAGTCCATTTCAAATAGCAGTATTGGGAAACTAAGGTACCTCCCTTGTATCATTCCCAAACATGATCCATTCTAAGGTCGTCAGTCCTAGTTAATCTCATACGATGGTGTGTTTCTAGGTCACTGCAAAGGCTGTCAGGGCTGTTACACGCATTCGTTACACCACTCCCCCATCACCTTTTTAACGGTTCATCACTAAATTGATACAGGCCTAGTTCATACTTTATACACTACGGCAAAACTCATTGCCTCACCGCAAATTCAGAGTATGCTCGAGGTCACTACAAAGGACTCGTCACCAATCAGTGTAGGCCGACAACTCGAATATAGTGTCCCATACCACCATAATTGGCTCACGAGTCTAGTTACTCAATAAACACTACGGGGAGGCACGTGGCCCTAGCGTAGGCCGACAGCTCGACCATAGTGTCTCATACCACCATGCCCGACTCATGAGTCTTAGCGGATCGAGGTACCATGGTTAGAGGGGATTTCACAGGTAAGTTTGGTACCCTAGGTTCAAGCAGAGGCGTCCAAACATGGTGAACATACATAAGACAGATCGGGTTGCTTGACGAGCTCAGCTAGCTCGAGCGCACAACAAGTTGAACGATATGAAGCGCATAAGCACTTTGTGTGACCAACCACTATCGCCAATCGAAGTACGACTAGGGTTCATCGAACACATCTCACGTGGCAAATGAATCTCAGCCACGAATTCAATCCCGTTACCGATTGCCTGGACTATAATCATAGCCCCAAACACAATCAATCCTTATTCTGAAGCATGTAGAGTAAAGCAGAATATACAAAGTAATTCAAGCATGTTGACAAGCATGTCATAAAACATGTAATAATGCCCAATATAAATAGGAAATACAAACACCTATATTTCATAAGTAAGCGGTTAAATTAAGCAAGCAACATGGACAAAATCATATACGTCTCTAAGGTAGCTGAGAATCCTATCTCAACACCCTATTAAACTTAGTTCATCACACAATTTCTTACACAGGCATTTTAACAAACACTTAAACTACACCACTCCAACATACATGACGTATGTTGATTTCAACATAGAATAGGACAAATCCTTATAGCAAGGAGTTGTCACATACACATCAATCATGTTCTTACATTCAATACATTTGGCAAGCATAAATCATAAATCCATATTTATTTAGTCATTTTAACAAACACTTTAAGCTACATACATCAACATACATGATGTATGTTGATCACATATGTATAAGGCCAAATCCTTTCATTAGGGAGTTGCCCCAATTATAACACACGTGCACCCACGACGGATAGTCATGGCAAGCAGGAATCCAAGTTCCATGTTCATTCAGTCATTTCCATAAACAGTTGGGCAACACATTTTAACATATATAACGTATAGTGGTCGTGGCATAATTTAGGGCAAATCCTTTCGTCAAAGGGGTGTCACCTATACAACAATCATGTATCCATGACAATCAGTCATGGTGAGCACGAATGTGAATTCTATATTCATTCGGTCATTTTCACAAACACTTAGAATATACTATTTTAACATACATAGTGTATATTAGCAAAAACATGTATTAGGGTGAGTCCTTTCGCCAAACAAGTATTTTATCCATATATAATATATCAATATAGCAAATAATCATGACAAACACATTTCCAAAATTTATACGTATACGGTACTTTCTACAAATACCTAGAGTATGTAAAATTCAATATTCTTCATCTTCAATCGAAACGGAAAACAGACAGCACTTTGTACATGTGCAATTGCATGCAGATCATGAATCTATCATTATCTGACATTGAAAGTATTGAAAACCATAACCTATACACCTAAAGTCCACACCTTTTGTCGTAGAATCGGAAAGAACTCGATAGATTTGCTAGGCTTTCATATACGGCAGTTTGGCGACCTATAGAACGAAATAGGTTAGCTATTTCATAACCTACAACTATTAAAACCCAAAAACAGAATAGGGTTAGGGTTTCTACCTAGAAACGGAGCCGGAATCGCCGGGAAAGCGATTAGAAGGATGTGGTTAAGCTCGTGTAGCGGCAGGGAAGCATGGCAGAGAGATGCTCCCACTTCTCTCTCACTTTCTCTCACTTTTCTCTCTCTTTTTCTAGGGTTTTTCTCAAATTCGTATGGCTGAAATGAGAGAGGTTTTAAGGTCCTTATATAGCCTAAAATCTCACCGAAATAGACTTCAGGCCAAAGTATACTTCGGTTATATCCAAAGTGGGTCAGTTTCAACTCAACGGAGGACTTCTAGCGGCCTCTTTTCTGTGTGCGGTCGGATTTAAGCTCACTAACACTGGATTTAAGTATGGCTACATTTTCGTTTCAGTCGGCTTCTTAGATCACACATGGCAGACCAGTTTCAATTCAACAGTCAGTGGATCTCGATCGGAGATTCCGAGTACATGAATATGTTTGGGGAAATATCCCTGATCCGAGGGTGTAATTTGGCCTGATTCTGACGGTCTGATTGCTTAATACTGATCCGCAAGCGAGACGTGCCAGATTTATTTATTTTAAATTTAATTTAGAATTATTTTCAGATTTCTCATACTCCCCGCTTCGAGCTCAAGCGAATAGCGCTGGGACACTATCTGGATTTGATTTTCAAGATGGTTGTCAAGCCGAGCAAGGCGGTCCTAATTCTTTAACTTCGTGTTAATCGGACTTCCGACGTGCGGTCTAGATCTGATACGGAGTTTCGAGATGCTCCCAAGAGCAACCGGGTAATGAGATTGATCCTAGATTTTAGGGTAATGTAGCGTCAATGATTCTACAAGTTTTGGGTCTTGCAAATCGTATTTAAAGTGATTGGTGCTAATTTCGCAAGTACTCTAGTTTCACACTGGCTAATTCTCGCCTCATTTCTAAAGGATTTAGTCCTGAGTAATTTCCGTCTAAGGTGGTACCTGGGCCCTTGTAGTTTGTATATAAAGTGATCCAAGTTATAATACTTAGCTAGTTTAAGATAGTGTCTAGGGTGAAAGTACTTAGAAAAATTGAAAGAACAAGGTGGTGAAGGGTGGGATTTGTGAAGGAAATGGGTTAACAAGCGATTTTAGACTTTGGGATTGAGTTCTGAAAAGTTAATAAGGTGTTAGGATCGACCCATTGCCTAAGAACGTCTAATTCCAGGTTGGTAAAAATCTGGGATGTAACACATGCGCTTGACTAGCCGAGCTCGTCAAGTAACCCGATTTGTCTAATGTATGTTCACCATGTTTGGACGCTACTTCTTGAACTTAAGGTACCGAACTTACCAGTGCAACCCCGTTAACCTTGGTACCTCGATCCGCTAAGACTCATGAGCCGGGCATGGTGGTATGGGACACCGTGGTCGAGCTGTCGGCCTACGCTGGGGCCACGAGCCTCCCCGTAGTGACCATTGAGCAACTAGACTCGTGAGCCGATTATGGTGGTATGGGACACTATATTCGAGCTGTCGACCTACACTGCTTTGATGGGTGATGGGGGAGTGGTGCAACGATTCCGTGTAACAGCCCTGACAGCCCTGATCGTACCCGGTGTAGTGACCATGAGCATACTCTGAATCTGTGGAGAGGCAACGAGCCTTCCCATAGTAAACAGGGTATAAACTAGGCCTGTATTGATAAGGTGATGGGGGAGTGGTGCAACGATTCCGTGTAATAGCCCTGACAGCCCTTGTAAAGACCTAGAACCGCATCATCGTATGAGATTATCTAGGACTGACGGCCCTAGAATGGGTCATTGTTTGGGAATGATATAAGGAAAGTACCTTAGTTTCCCAATACTGCTGTATGAAAAGGACTAATAACAACTCGGTAATCATGCTCATCATCGCACTGCATGTGCCTGGAAGATGTGGAGCACTGAGGGATGAACGCATGCCGCGGACGTAAGATGGTGTCGCATGAGGGAGTATGTTGGTGAGGGTATGCATCATGACAGCATTTCATCCTTGCATTGATAAGAGTACTTAGGATTGTTGATTGTACTGCTTTATCATTACTGCTTGACTGAATTGATAACTTGTTAACCTATGCTTTATTGTTCCACTGAGTTGATCACTCACTCTCACGTTACGGGACGATGTTCCGGATACCCACCAGACTTTGTCTGATTGCAGATGGCGATGCTACTCCTGAGGCAGAGCCGGACTTTTGTGACGATGAGGATGCTTTCTCGTATATGCTGTTTTCTGGCGGCTTCATGTGAGTCGTGTCTTGATCGATGGGATTACAGGGATGTCGACTAGATGACCTTACGCAACTTGGTATATTTTGAAATTATACTTGTAATTCATTAACCTGGTAACATTATCACACTCTGGAAACTCACCACAGTTTATATATTTTATATATCTATCACAGTCTTCCGCTTGCAATCTCACTTGTCTCTGGAGTATGATATGTTGTTTTAGCTTAATCTCACTCATGTTCAATGCACTAATACAGACAACATTCAATCATCATTCATTATGTTGCATAAGTGATGCGTTGGAACTCAGGAGTTGAGTTTATGCTCGACCCCCGATTTTCAGGGCGTTACAAGATGGTATCAGAGCATGATTTGGATTAAACTGGATCTGGGTTATGGTATCACGACACACACTGATGCACTCTGACTAGGAGGGAACGACGGAATGTAGAAACAGACTTAGGTTCCCCAATTTCGCCAAATAGCACAATTGGTTGAGATCAACCGTAGAGATTGGACCCGTAGGCCTCAATGATTGTATGAAATGATCCTGGATCACTTCTAGACCGCCATTAGATGGGATTAGGCGAAGAATTGACCCATTCCAACCTCAAACGACCTGAAACACGCAAATATACATGAGTTAAGGCCCGAAACGACTCGAAACGGAGTCGTGGGCCAAAAGATGCAATCTGGGGGACCCACGGTAGACCCGGGGTACCATTGGCACCCTGGCAGGGGGGTGGCCACCGCCCTACTGCGGCGGCACCACCCTGAGTCCAGGGGACCGCGGCGGCGCCGCCCTCACCGCTGTCGACCGCGGTCCCCTTTGCCCGGGCTGGTCGGGCCGGTGATGGTCGGTGTGGGGGCCCCTATTTCATGTCTTTATTGTCCCCTCTCTCTCAAACACTCCTCTAAGCTCTTCCTTTCCTTCAATATTTTCTGTTTTCTCTCTCAAATCGTCCCTCCAATTGCGCATTCCGTCGTTTTCTATCACAACCTATACCCCTCCATCGTTCACAGCAATAGTTATCCCCCTACCCTCTCCATTCTCTCTCATTTGAGCTCTCATACCCCCCACTTGAGGCTCAAATTCGTTTAGTACCTGTTAGCCATCCCATCCTTTCAGATTTCCTTCTTCAACCCCTTTCATTTGAGCCTATACATCCCCTTTTGTAGCTCAAGATTTGAAAACCCAACAATCCCTCTTCTAATCTCCTTCATTTCTTCGACTCTCTGCATTCCTCCTTGTTTTTGAACACACACATACCATAGTGTGCTTCAACGATCTTGTGTCCCATAACCTTCACAACCTTCGAATGTTTGGGACATTTAGGGCCCGTTCGGCCAACTGCATTAAGTGAGTTTAAATTGTAAAAGTAACAATAAATACATGTGTAAGGTATTGCCTTTGGATTGGGTGTATCCCATGTTTTCCAATACCATGTTTGGAATATATGCAATTAAAAGTAAATCCTGGGATTTTCTTTCAAATTACACTTAGAAATTCATCATCATGGGATTTGGAAATCCCATCTCATACTTTCCGACACAAGGCTCAGTTTTCAAAGCCTATAAAATTAATTTTTATCCCACCCCACCCTCCTACCAAACATGTCATTCCCAATCCCGTGGAGGGATTAGCAAGGCAAGCCCATTTAATACAACTTAAGACCACTGGCCAAATAGGCCCATAGAGTTTTGGATCTAGAGTTGGTACTCCTAGATTTTGCAAACACATCTGGCAGTATAGGAAATCCAACAAATTAATAATGTGAACCTTAGGACCTTCTTAGCTAGTATGAGCATGTGTAGTGCTTGAGCGTAGTTAAATTCAAGTGCAGGCAACTCAATTCCAATCAGACGACGCTTGACCCTAAGTGATAAACAATTTCTCGTATTAAAAATGGTATGAGATCATCTAGCGTATGAGCATAGACTTTGGATTACAACTATTGGATTACCGCTATTCCTAAAATTAAGACTAGGCTACTGGTTACACTAAGGAATGTAAGAGATCGATTACGCTAAGACAATTGAAAGATAGACTTAGTTAGTTAGCTTGATTAGGTTGGAATGAGATCTCATTCCTTCGTTAAATCCCCCTAATACTTATGGCTTATTTAACAACTCTTAGAAAAGTTGTTTTAACTTAGAAACTATTCAACTTATATATCCCTCGGATTGAACATTAGGTCAAGTCAACACACCCCTTAGAATTGTCTTTCCAAGGACTTATTATAATCAAGAACACGGAGTAGAGGAACTATATATCTAAGCGAGGTATTCGCGGTTTGAATTGAATTCTCAATCCTGGTAGTTACCAATGAACTCTATGCTCTGATCAAGCAGAAGGTCAGGATCAACTAAGATTAAGAACTGATACGACAATTTTTTGTCCTAGCTAGGTAGAAGGTCCATGTATCCGACTCAGACTCACTATACAACTTTCCTTCCGTGTTGGCCGAACCACTTACAACCAGAAGGTCCATGTATCCGACTCTTAGATCTCGAACCACAGACCATTCTGGCATGCATAACGTGCATATGAACTTAGAAGGATAGTCTGTCCATTAACCTATTTGTCCAGATTCTTTATGTACTAAGAGTGTATAAATTGTCTTACAGTATTCAACTAGATATGATTAAAGAGGTAAGTCGGAACCATGGCAAAGGTCCTTCCCTGGTATAATTAGGCATCTTACCACAAAATCATACTCGTCCCTGGAATCAACCACAACACCCATCATTTTTGTTCCTTTCTATGACCATAGGTACCAATGCCATAATACACATCATCAATGAAAATGAGACCAATGTATTGATAGATCGCTTCCCATTTCATACAAAAGATAGGTCTCAAATTTCAACTCGTTCTGACATACAGATAGATGTACAAATTCTTGAACCCTAATAGTAGAAACAATTTTAAGGGGGGTAAAAAGGTTATGAATGCGGTCGAAGTTAGGTAGGTATACTCGACTACCCACTCATAGGCGCAACGGAAACTTGGTGGGCCGATAGCTCACTGGCATAGGATCGAATGGAATTGATCCAGACTATACGTAAAGATAGGTCACTAAATAGGATTTGAATCTCCATTAGAATGTCAATCATGAAGTTACGAGAAGGAAAGCAATTAGGGATCAAGTATTAAACCAATTCGTATTAAAGAATAGGCCTACCAATGGGTACGAGATGAATTACAATAGCCAAGGTTGGTGTAACCACAAATGTGCTCGTTGGATATGAACCTAATAAAAGCCTTAGCCAAATATAAACTAATAGAAACTTTTTTAGGACAATCTAGTAAGCTATGTATTAACTCCTACCTTGGACCTAAATTAAGACAAGGACTCTCTTAGACCAAGACCCAAAGGGCGATGTTATAAATAAGAAACTTGAGCCTTTCAATGATGGGCATTCCCTAAGTTTTAAAGTGATCAGACTACGGAGTTACTGGAATATACAACTGCGAAGCATTCGCGGCTTGACCCAATTCTCAATCTTAGGCGATTACCAATGGACTCACTGCTTTGACCAAGCAGAAGACCAGGATCTACCAGGACTAGGAAGGGATACGATGAGCCTTCTACCCTGGTCAGGTAGAAGATCGATGTATCGGGATCAAGCCCACTATAACTGTCTCTCCGTGATGGTCAAACATTGAAAACAACTATCTTACTCTAAATAGATGAGAATCATCGTCAAGACTCCAAATAGGGAAAGAAATCCATTGTAGCAAACTATCAGGATATAAGCAAGAGATAAAGAAATAAGTTTTTAAGGGGGGTAGACTAATATGAACCAGAATAATATAAACAGTATGTGCCCTACGACGCGTATAAACTTGAAGTCCATAAAACTTAGGTAAGAGGAATACAAAAATCTTTACTTACTACACTTAGGCAATTTCGGGGACGAAATTGGTTTTTAAGGGGGGTAGATTGTAAGACCCCGGATTTTTGCCAACATGGGATAGACGTCCTTAGGGAATGGGTCAAATCTTAACACCTTATTAACTTGTCAAAACTCAATCCCGAAGTCTCAAGTCCCCTTTCAACCCATTTCCTTCAAAATCTCCTATTTCACCTTTCACCACTTTGTTCTTTAGATGTTTCTGAGTACTTTCATATTAGGCATGAATCCTATAGTTTAGGTAATGTAGAACAATACTTTCAAAATCCGGACAAAGACCCGAGTATCACCTTAGGCAGAAATCATACATGACTAAATCCTTTAGAAATTAGATGAGTTTAACTAAGTGTTAAACTAGATTAGCTGTGAAATCCATTTGAATCACTTTAAATATGATCTGCAAGACCCATAACTTGTAGAATCATCGACGCTACATTACCCTAAAATCTAGGATCAATCTCATTACCCGACTGCTCTCGGGAGCATCACGAAACTCCGTATCAGATCTGGACCGCACATCGAAGGTCCGATTAATGCGACGTTAAATGGTTAGGACCGCCTTGCTGGGCTTGACAACCATCTCAGAAATCAAATCCAGATAGTGTCCTAGTGTTATTCGCTTGAGCCCGGAGTGAGGAGTGTGAGAAATGTGAAATTAATTAAAAATAAAATACAAATTTAAGTAATTTGGAACGTGTCGCTTGCTGACAATTTTTTTAGCAACCAGACCGTCGGAATCTGACCAGATTACACCCTCGGATCAGGGATATTTGCCCCTATGTGTCAGTATACTTGAAATCTCTGATCGAGTTTCACTAACGTTGAACTGAAACTGGTCCGCCACGTGTGATCTGGGAAGCCGATCGAAACGAAAACTTAAATAAACCTAGATCCAGTGTTAGTAAGCTTAAGTCCGACCTTTGGCTTAAGGGGGGCTTCCAGAAGTGCTCCATTGAGACGGAACAGACTCGTTTTGGTTATAACCTAAGTATACCTTGACTTGAAGTCTAATTTGTGAGTTTTTAGCCTATATAAGGACCTTAAACTCTCTCATATCCAGCCCATACGAATTTAAGAAAACTTAGGAGAGAGAAGAGAGAAAAGAGAGAGAAAGGTTGAGAGTTGTGGGAGCATCTCCCTGCCACTCTACCCTGCTGTTATCTGTGCCTAACCACATCGTTCTTATCGCTTTCCCGGCATTTTCAACTTCGTTTCTAGGTAAGAAACCCTAACCCTAATCTGATCTAGGGCTATGAACATTGCAAATGATGAAATAGCTAATCTATTTCATTCTATAGGTTGCCAAACTGCCGAATACGAAAGCTTAGCGAATCTATCTAGTTTATTACGATTCTACGACATAAGGTGCGGACTTTAGATGTATAGGTTATGGTTTTCAACGCTTTCAATGTAGATAATGATAGATTCATGATCTGCATGCAATTACACGTGTACAAAGTATTGTCCGTTTCATTTTCCAGTTTTACGTTAGTTATGTTGAATATACTGTATTCTTCGTATTTGTAGAAAATACCGTATACGTATGAAATATAGATTTGTGCTTAACATGATTATTTATCGTGACTATATGCTTGTATGTATACGACAACTCCCTAGCGAAAGGACTTGCCCTAAATCATGTCATGGTCACTATACGCTATATATGTTAAAAATGTGTAGCCCAAGTGTTTGTGGAAATGACTGAATGAATATGGAACTTGGATTCCTGCTTGCCATGACTATCCGTCGTGGGTGCACGCGTGTTATAATTGGGGCCACTCCCTAGTGAAAGGAATTGGCCTAATACTATGCGATCAACATATGTCATGCATGTTGATGCATGTAGTAAATTGTAATGTATAAGGGTGTTGTGATATGATCCTCAACTCCTCTAACTATGTGTATGATTTCTTTAGATATCGGTGTGATTAGGAATTGAATATGTACAAACTCATGCTTATGTTGTACTTCATAACATGCTCAGCTGATTGTACGATTTTATCTATGTAATGCATATGTTTAAATTCATGTTTAAGTTGTATTTCATAAAGGTCGTGAAGGGTGATGGGGGAGTGGTGTAACGATTCCGTGCAACAGCCCTGACAGCCCTAAGCGGACAATATTGGATATTTGATTGTATGATTTGAATTCTTGATCCATTACTGCTTTAACTGTTCCGTAATTGAACGTGATTGGGGCTATTGTATAGTCCAGACAATCGGTAACGGGATTGAATTCGTGGCTGAGATTCATTCGTCACGTGAGGTGTGTTCGACGAACCCGAGTCGTACTTCGGTTGCGATAGTAGCTGGCCACGCGAAGTGCTTATGCACTTCATGTCGTTCAACTTGTCGTGCGCTTGAGCTAGCCAAGCTCGTCAAGTAACCCGATCTATCTAATGTATGTTCACCATGTTTGGACGCTACTGCTTGAACTTAAGGTACCGAACTTACCAGTGCAACCCCGTTAACCTTGGTACCTCGATCTGCTAAGACTCATGAGCCGGGCATGGAGGTATGGGACACCGTGGTCGAGCTGTCGGCCTACGTTGGGGCCACGAGCCTCCCCGTAGTGACCATTGAGCAACCAGACTCGTGAACCGATTATGGTGGTATGGGACACTATATTCGAGCTGTCGGCCTACACTGCTTTGATGGGTGATAGGGAAGTGGTGCAACGATTCCGTGTAACATCCCTGACAGCCCTGACCGTGCCTGGTGTAGTGACCTCGAGCATACTCTGAATCTGCAGAGAGGCGACGAGCCTTCCCAAAGTAAACAGGGTATATAAACTAGGCCTGTATTGATAAGGTGATGGGGGAGTGGTGCAACGATTCCGTATAACAGCCCTGGCAGCCCTTGCAGCGACCTAGAACCGCATCATCGTATGAGATTATCTAGGACTGACGACCCTAGAATGGATCATTGTTTGGGAATGATATAAGGAAGGTACCTTAGTTTCCCAATACTGCTGTATGAAAAGGACTAATAACAACTCGGTAATCATGCTCATCATTGCACTGCATTTGCCTGGAAGATGTGGAGCACTGAGGGATGAACAATGCCGCGGACGTAAGATGGTGTCGCATGAGGAAGTATGTTGGTGAGGGCATGCATTATGACAGCATTTCATCCTTGCATTAATAAGAGTACTTAGGATTGTGATTGTACTGCTTTATCATTACTACTTGACTGAATTGATAGCATGTTAACCTATGCTTTATTGTTCCACTGAGTTGATCACTCACTCCCACGTTACGGGACGGTGTTCCGGACACCCACCAGACTTTGTCTGATTACAGATGGTGACGTTACTTCTGAGGCGGAGCCGGACTTTTGTGACGACAAGGATGCTTTCTCATATATATTATTTTCTAGCTGCTTCATGTGAGCCGTGTCTTGATCGACGGGGTTACAGGGATGTCGACTAGATGACCTTACACAACTTGGTATATTTTGAAATTATACTTATAATTCATTAACCTGGTAACATTATCACACTCTGGAGACTCACCACAGTTTATATATTTTATATATCTATCACAGTCTTCCGCTTACAATCTCACTTGTCTCTGGAGTATGATATGTTGTTTTGGCTTAATCTCACTCATGTTCAATGCATTAACACAAACAACATTCAATCATCATTCATTATGTTGCATAAGTAATGCGTTGGAACTCGGGAGTTGAGTTTATGCTCGACCCCCGATTTTCAGGGCATTACAAGGTGTGTTCAAGTGATCGTCAATGACCACATTGATGGACTCTTGAATCACACCGGTCCTCTTTTCAGTACTCGATATGCATGACTGTTCAAAGAATACCCTAAAAAGATACCTTCATCACTTTTAGTGTCAAACTTCCCCAGATTTTCACAGTCACGTAAAATATAACACTTGTTGCTAAAAACTCGAAAGTATTTGACAGTAGGCTTCTTATCAAACTATAGTTCATAAGCAATTTTATTATTAAATTTACTTGTATAAACTGAGTTGATTATATAACAAGCAGTATTAACGGCTTTAGCCTAAAGATTTTTAGGGAGCTTCATACTATTTAACATTACATTAGCCATTTCTTAAAGCACTCTATTTTTTCTCTTAACGATTCCATTATGTTGTGGTGTTTTGGGTGCAGAGAATTCATGAGATATTCCCTGATCGTAACAGAATTTCTCAAAACTACTATTTTCGAATTCTGATCCATGATCACTACCGATCTTACTAACTTAAGAACCTTTTTCAATTTGGATCCGTTTGAGAATCCTTTTTACTTCATCAAGGGTTTCTGATTTATCTCTTAAGAAGGTTACCCAAGTAAATCTGGTATAATCATCCATGATCACCAGTATGTATTTTTTACCACCTCGTCTCTTCGTCCTGGTTGGTCTTACAAGATCCATGTGGAGAAGAAGTTAGAGCGGTTTTGATGTGGCATTGGCTTCACCTTTTTGTGAGAACTCCTAGTTTGCTTGCTAATCTAGCATTCGCCACATATTTTGTCTACTTTTTGAAGTTTAGGTAGACCTCTTATTAGTTCTCTTTTGCTCAATCTATAGAGATTGTGATAGTGTACATGTCCAAGGCGTTTTTGCCATAACTCGGTCTCATTGGTATGGACCATGTAACACAGTTGATTAGATGAGCTAGAATCACTTATGATGTAGCAGTTTTCAGAAGTTCTACAACCAGTTAATATTACAGAACCATTTTTGTTTAATATTTCACACCCTAGGTTAGAAAATTTAACACTATGATTTTTATCGCATATTTGAGAAATGCTTAACAAGTTATGTTTTAAACCTTCAACGTATAGAACATTCTCAAATAAGGGGAGGTTAGAAAGTTGAACCATACCTTGGCCAATAATCTTGCAGTTGCTACCATCACCAAATGTGACTGAACCATCAGTCATGTCTTTAAGAGTGGTGAACAAACCTTTGTCACCAGTCATGTGCCTGGAGCATCCACTGTCTAGGTACCACTTTGAATGGCTTGAACCTTTGAAAGTCGTGTGGGCAAACAAGCAAGTAACCTTAGGAACCCATTTCATAACTGTTTTGGGTTTAGGAGTATAGTTGGTCTTCTTATGTTTGTAGTTGTTGTAAGAATGACCCACTGAGTTAGATTTTAAGACCTAATTAAGTAGATCAACTATTTTCTCAGTTAAAGGGTTTCAGTTCTGACTTTTGTAGTTGATATGGTTACTTTTAGTTTTGAAAGATTGAAAAGTTTTAGCATTTTTAGAAAACTTTTGATTAGAACTTTTCTCTTTTGAGTTTGAGGACTCTCCTTTTACAAACTTAGGAGGAGTATTCTTCTATTTTGGAAGAATATTTCTATCATAACCCAAACTGGATCGGTTGCCACATTTCTTGATCCATACAATAATTTTTCTAATTTTGGATCACCTTGGGCATATCTCCATGTATCCTTTAAACTCAAAAGTGAAGAGATTTCAAGTTTAAGTTTTTCATTTTCAGATTTCAGATTTTCAATCAGGGAGGTTTTGAATTTTAAATCGCATTTGTATTTTTCAAAACAATCTGAAATATGGGATTTTTCTAAAACAAGAGTTTCAAAATTTTCTTTAAGCTTTGAAAACTTTTCTTTCTAAAGTTTAAGTTTAACAGCAATTTTATAACTTTCCTTGTATAGGGCATTGTAAGCATCTTGAAGATCTTCTTCATTTTCATGATCACTATTCAGATTTTCTTCACTAGTAGAATCATCATGATCTGAAAAAGTGAACTTGGCTAGAGTCATAAGAGCTTTGACTTCATTGCCCGACTCGGTTTCAGAATCTTCTGATTCAGAAGAGGCTTCAGTGTCAGAAGATTCATCCCAAGTAGCCAACATTCTTTTCTTTTAGGTTTGTCCTTTTTAGGACACTTGTTTGCTAAATGCCCATATTCTTAGCAGTTGAAACATTTACTATCTTTTAAAGATTTCCAAGTTTTAGATTTAGATTTAGATCTTTTCTTATCATTTGATTTTTGAAAATCAACCCTCTTTTTACTTTTGAAAATCTTGTAAAACTTTTTCGTTAAGAGAGCCATATCATCTTCAAAATTTTCAAAATCAGAATTTTCTTAAAAAATACATTTAGAGGACTTAAGGGCAATAGATTTACCTTTAGGAGCTTTAAGATTTAACTCGTAGGTTTGTAAAGACCCAACTAATTCTTCTACCCTTATATTGTCCGTATCACGAAGTTCCTGAATCGCAGTCACCTTTGAGTTGAACCGTTCAAGTAGTGAGCGTAGTATCTTTACACACACTTTACTTTCTGGGATTTTATCGCCAAGACCCCATATAGAGTTTACAATGTCATTCAATCTAGTATAGAAGTCCATGAACATTTTGTTTTCTTCCATATGTATTTCCTCAAATTTAGTTGTGAGGATTTGGACTTTAGACTTCTTGACAATTGATGTACCCTCATGTGTCATTTATAAAATATCCCAAGCTTGCTTTGCAATATCACAGGATATAATTCTTTTGAACTCATCCGGTGATAGTGTGCAAGTGATTGCATTTAGTACTTTTGCATTGGCACTACTCTCACTTTTTTGAAGAGCGGTCCAAGAAAAATAGGGTGTTACTCTCATTGATTTTGATCCATCGATCCAGTCACTTCAGTGGTAGGAGGGATCCATTTAGTCACTGTGGCTTGCCACACGCTCTCATCCATGGATTTAAGGAAAATCCTCATCCTGGCTTTCCAATAGGCATAATTGGAGCCATCAAATGGTGGAGGCCTAGTGACTGAAAGGCTATCAAAATTTGACATCTTATAAATAGCTTAGATCGATTAGCTCATGAAATAAATCCAAATAACAATAAAAACGAGCTATTAGACTCTGATACCACTTGAAAAGGCCTAACTATATGTCCTAGGAGGGGGGGGGGGGGGTGAATAGGACTATGCCAAATTTAAAAATATACCGGTGAAATTAAATAATAAGATAGCCTTACAAACAAATAAATGAAAGATAGTACTTTAAATAAATCACAGTATGGAAATGTAAAGCAACCTCAATATTCTAGTATTGAGAGGCTGATACAAATGATGTTCTAAGGACAACCTTGCACCATAAAAACCAAGGGTTTATGGCAGGACAACCTTACTAGAACGGTATAAGTATCAATATCTCAAACTGAAGAAGAATAAAGAAAATAGCAAGAATTGAAATTCTAAACTATTACAACATTCCCACAATGCTTGAAATGTAAATATTACAACATTCACATCCACACATACATTCCACAGTTTTGAATGATAAAAGATATAAATTAAATAAACATTCAAACCACAAGACAAAGAATTATAGTGGTTCGCCTATGTGTTCACCAACTGTTAAACAACAGCCACACAGCTTGCTACTCCACTCATAATATCCTCACATAGGGGATATCAGCGTTCACTATGAAAATAGGTTTCTCTAGTTCACTTAAAACATTCACAATTGTGTCTTTTAAATGGGCTTACACAATTCAAAAATCCCACTTCTGAGTTTTTCTGGCTCTCCTCAGATAACCAACACAATGAGATTTTTCAGGCTTAATCTCAAAAGAAACCAAAATAAGGAAATTTACAATATAGTAAAATACCTGGATTTCTCCTTTTGTAGCAGCCCGGAAGAACCAATCAGAGTAGAAGTTCAAATATAGAAGCTCAATTATCCAATACTCACTTTGAAATGGTTCTAGGTTCTAATTGATTTTAAATTAAACCAGTTGGGCTAGCTCTATTTGATTTTGATTCCAAGAAGAAGGAATACAACAATTCCTCTTTTCAATTCAGATTGAAATATAGAAACAAAATCAAATTGACAAAAGCTAACAAAAGATAATATTAAATATGCCCAGCATAGCTTAAAAATTAACACAAACTTATCTCAGAGTGATGCCTTGATTTTACTTGAATTCAGATTAAGAAACTCTGAAATTCGTGTTCTATATATAGAAGCAGAAATCGCGTCGTCGTGTGGCCACCACGACTGGTCGTAGGTTGAAGTACATTTTAAAATTTTAAGCGCAATCAGATAAAACCATTCCACGACTGGTCATAGCGTGTCCATGACTGGTCGTGAGGCCTCCACGACTGGTCGTGACCAACCCACGACTGGTCGTGAGGCCTCCACGATTGGTCGTGACCAACCCATGACTTGTCGTGAGGAACCAAGAATGGTTGCTGGAGTTTGAGTCATACCTGCAGGACTGGTCGTGAATAAGTCGGCACTGTTCCTACGACCGCTCGAGCAGACTCCAGGACTGGTCAAAACTCAACCAAAAAATTCTGAAAATTTGCAACAACTTAGGACTGGTCTTGGAATTTCTTGAACTGGTCGAGCCAGTTCTAGGACTAGTCTTAGAATAGACCAAACACTTATAAAATGATTCAATTTGAATTATGTATATAAAATGACCTACCCTAAGGTCAATTTAAGGTCATTCTTACCTTGAATGTGAAGTAAGGACATTGAAACTTCATTTCTTCAGATGATGTTTGACCTTTGAAGATTATGAAACTTGAGATCTCTAAAAGATGTAGATTAAACTTGAGATCTTCAAAAGCTTGGATTTGTCGTTCTTGAGTTGTACTTTATCTTGAGTTGAACATTATCTCGAGCTGTACTTGAGTCTTAAACAAGATTACTTCTTTCGTTTTAGATTGTACTTACATTTCTTGAAATGATTTGAAGTAATTCTTCGTTCTTGTCTTGAAGCAAAGATGCAGTGTCTTCAACATATGAATCAACATGCTACACAGGACATAAATTGTGTTTTTGGCAACACAAAATTTGACAACCAAAGGAATAGGAAACCATAACACTTACAGGTTGTAGCTGAACATCACTTCGGTCACACAAAAGCATCTTCTGGTTGAAGCCAAATTTCTTTTAAAATTATCTGAAGTCTCTGTCTCTCTCAAGTCTCACCAAACACTCTTTTGGTGGCACCAAATATTACTTTGGTTGGACCTAAGTTTTGAGCCATATTAAGTATGAAAATCATAATTTCTCATTGGACTGTATTGTGCACATTCGGTTGGATCGAACCAACCTTAGGTTGGATCAAATAGTATGTTATTTCTATTATTGAACAGTGTGATTTTTTAATCTTTTTCCATCCTTTGTACTTTGTTTTCTTAAATATTTGGCACTTAAATTCTTCAATAATGTATTCAAAATCTTCATTTCTTCATCACTTGCAACTTGATCTTTTTTTAATCTTTAGTATATTTTTTTAAGCATGTATTCATCTGTTGCGCAGCATGTCATGCCCCAAACTTGGAAAACAGGCTCACAAAATTTTTGATCGCCGAATCCGGCGCCGACAACCTCCGTAGTGCCCCATTCTCTGCTCCCGGCACTTATGTGCCAGATTCCGATCCTGGGATCCTACAAGGAGGATTTTCAATGTAAATTTTTTTTTTTTTTTGTAATGGAGCATAACCATAAGTATAACCTAGTTGCAAAACAACATCACCACATATCCACTAATATAAACATTTGAATACAATGCTGAAAGGGAAATACATATGTATCAAAATCAAAGCTCCAGAAGTCCGTTGCACGCTCCAAGTTCAACGCTGTTGCGACCTAACGCCACCTGCATGCATCTATCGTGCATAAGCTTATAGAAAGCTTAGAGGGTGGTGAAAGTATGTGTAAGGTAAGTGCCAAGTATACAATAAAGCCCATAAATCATACATCATCGGAATAAGCAGAAATACTGACAAGATCATGAATCGTACAATATCAAAGTAAGCGGAAATATACTGACAGGTCTATAAATCATTCAATATCAGAATATGCAATGCGGATTGACTATGCAAATGCAGAATCATAGAGAGCTAAATATCATATGCCGATGATGCAATGCAATATGCAAATCTTAAAGAGCCACGAATACCATAACCTCATCTAGGCCATACATCAAACCTGCGTGTATCGCACAATCATGTGGGGATAACTTCGTCTTATAAGGAGTCCCATAAACATCTCAGCCCAATGGCATTTGCTTTAATCAATCATCCATCACAACATACATACGAATGATGGGGGTCCATAGATGGACGGCGGATCTAGTCCAAATATCAAGATAAGCTCACTGATTTAAAATGTGTCACGATAGTTAAGGAAAGAATCCAACCTATGGCCACCGCAACATCGGACGATGCTTCCAATGTGGGACAAAGTTCTGCCTTCACTGTGTGCACAGTAGCCTGCCAATCACTGGTAGCTCGCTCAGGTTCTCATGCCCCGCCCACTTAGTGTCCGCCCACGTGCTTCCGCCCACATGTGATCACAGTGATGGAGCGTCACAATATCCCCCACCGAGGGCAGATCAGAGTTTAAGTGAAATAAGTGAGCTTCATTACCCTCTCTATCGTGCAATAAACTGGACTTCCTTATGGGGCCCAATATATACCCAAGGTGGGCTCCAAGGTATATGTATCATGATGCTATGCTGTCACATATTCATAATCGGTATCAATAATCGGTATTGATAATCGACACTGATAATCGGCATCGACAATCAGAATCGGCTGAATAAGGCCTAAGGGAAGGTCACAATGTGGACATTAAACCAACATTGCCCAACAATGTGGCCATTTAACCAACATTGCTCCCAAGGAGTGGCCCATACAAGGGATTCATACACAACTTAACGGGCTATACATACATCGCAATGGGCCTTAACCATGGGCCTTGAATGCATCACAATAGGCGTTGCCAAATGGGTAGGAAATACATCACAATGGGCCTTACCAAATGGGCCAAAAATATATCATAATGTGTCAGTCCCATGGGCCGGAAATATATCATAATGGGCCACGTCCCATGGGCCTCAAATATATCACAATGGGTCTTTACCCATGAGCTCCAAATATATCACAATGGGCCTTAACCCACGGGCCCTAATACATCACAATGGGCCTCAACCCATGGGCCCCAAATACATTACATCTGGCCTCATCAAATGGGCCCCAAATACATCAAATGGGTCGTATCAACGGGCCGAATCAAATGGGCTGATTCAAATGGGCCGAATTAAATGGGCTTCATGTATATCAATCTGGCCCACCCTTATGTATTTTTAAGATCTGACCTATTCATAAGTTAACATAGAGGTAAAGGAAGTGAAAGCAAAAAACATCAGCTTGATCGGAACTACCGTGGCCCTTGAGAAGTTTTGAACGGTGGATGTCACTGTCCACTATTTAAATGGTGGGGTCCACTTGAACTTTAGATCTGACTCATTCTTTTCTCATGCCATACAATGATCTCTCAAAATGGTTGGAAGGTATGGATACAACACATGCATCATGGTAGGGTCCACACACGTGGCCCACCAACTAATGGACGGTGTACATTTACACCGTAGGTGGCACATGCATCACGTACTGCCGCTGCACGTGCAGCAGCAGCTGGCTGCGGCTGCTGCTTCAAACAGCAGGGATGGGTCCCACGTAGGGCGCATCATGATGTTTACACTACCAAAAAACTGGGCAACGGCCACGGATTTAATCCGTAGCTATAGACCTATGGCTACGGTTTTCGTCCGTAGCATGACCGTAGTCGTAGGTGCTGTGTCAATAGGTCTAAAACCAATGGCTACGGATTTAATCCGTAGCCATAGATTACAATAGCTACAGATATGATTCGTAGCAACTATTTCTGTAGCCAAAATGACCTACAACTACGGATATTATTTGTAGCTAAAAGTAGTGTTGGATCCGTAGCAATACATCGAATTTAATAACAGCTACGGTTGTCAGATTATCAGCTACGGTCAATATCCGTAGCTATTTCTTACATTTTAAAAATTTTATAATCATTCATTCATTCAATTACCACCATAATCATTCATTCATTCAAATGGCTAGCATTTTTGTTGTCAATAATGTGGGTGGAGAAAAGCATGAGAATCACACCCACTTTTCAAATGGAAATTTTAGTTTCTATTTGGAATAGAAATCTGGAAAAAAACAAAAACATTTAAAGGGCCTAGTCAAACGTGATATTATTCCATCCAAACAACATAAAGGTGAAGTATTATTGTAAAATCCTAGGTGGCTTATTAGCTAGCTTCAAGCACTTGTTATACGGGTCAATGTTGAATTCTTCCATAGAACTCCTGATATCACATCTTTCCTGCATGTCGGCTGAGCTACTAGGGAGATGAAGGGCATCTGAAACTCCCAAAGAAGTCTTGCCTTCATCCCCATCATCAGAAGAAAACTCGGGTTTTGACAAATCTGACAAGTGATGCCTGGAAAGAAAGCAACGAATCTTAGAAAATTTACTACAAAACTGAGATACAACATCATTTTCAAAAAAGAAGGAAGAAGCAATGAGTTGTTACCTTATGAGGAACCTAGATTCTTTATGGAAATGTGTCCATCACAACTTGTCAGACCAAATCCATCAAATACTGCAGTTTGAATAGCAGATTTTGACAATACATTTTCGCCATGTAAAAGGTCACCCTCAGGAGCTAGGGGAGCTGGAGGATGTCTTGGTGTCTCTCCTGATAGGGATGAGACATATTCTCCAAGCACAGATGATTCTTTTCTCATCAAACCCTCTTCCGCATGTGAAACTGCACATTTCTGATCATCCTCCAAAGCATCTGATTTCCATATCATTTCATTAATGCCTCTCTGAATTGCGCAGTAGAGATCACGTTCCATCATCTCAGGGGAAGATGTAACATCTGTGCTTGAATTATAAGATGCATTTGACACTTGAATGTTCCTCATAGCATCAGGGGGGCCGCACATGCACATATGTTCAGATCACTGGCTTATGGATTTTGATGGGTCACTTACACCATGAGTGAAATGGATCTATTTCATGCCAAATGATTCATGGTGAGGCCCACCTGGATGGCTCAGATGTTCTATATAGCATACCAAGTATAGTACAAATATCATAGTTCCTTAACAATTAATGGCAAACTTCATAAAGCTGTTACAACCAACTCTAATTCTATACTTATCTATTAAGATGCAGCTCAAATCACAATTAATCAGATATCCATGATAAAATGAAAAAACTCCATTTTGACTATAATGTGGAAGAGATGAGCAGTCTATTAAGATGCAGCAGAGAGAACTCACAAAATTTGGCTATCTGGCCACATGTCTAACCTGAGTACAGCTTCATTCCATTAGACATCCCTGTGAACAATGCGAGGCCTGGATTCCTCGTAAAGGTAAGCGAGACCTTTTGCTATCCCCAAGCATATCTCAAAGCAGGTATGCCAATCCAGATGCAATTTACTCTCCTGCAAGGAAATGACAGCTATTAGCATTGAAATATAGTACAATCAAGATCTCCTACATCTACCTATTACAGTAGGATTTTGAATTGTACTCTGCGTCCCATGCACCACTGCTGGCATGTGGGTGCGAGGTCGAGGCCATTCCTTCAGTGGGCCCATCATGTATGTGTAGTGGCCAGAAAACAAGCCAGTCTAATCATCAGGTGGGCCACAATCCTGTCATGGTTCACCTCATGACAGGATATTTGGGCCATGGTACATACATGGCGGGGACCATGCCACATGAACAACATGGATCTTGCTAACATGGAGCACATTGGCACATCCCATGCAGCCTTCTAGACCATTCATATAGTTGACAAACTCTTCATTGATCCCCTATCTCAAAAATCAAACAACTTCATAAAACTCTAATCTATTGCTCACTTTTAAAAGATCAAGAAAATTTTAAGATCAACAGTCCAACAAAAAATTTATATAAGATCACATGATTATAAACAGCTGAAAACTGCAGTCAATTGATCCATGAGAGTGGCCTATCACTAGGTTAGTTCATATTCTTCAAATCGATTGAATGCACTATTCAAATTTTATCACTAACAGAATGGTATAAGGCTGCATTTGGATGGCATGTTTGGTTGCCACTTTAAACTAGTGGAAATAACCAAATTTCCAATCCCCTGTAAAAATGCTAATGGCCTGTTTGGTTGCAACTTAAAAATGAGTTCATCTCATTTAGGGGGCATTTGGATAGTAAGCTACTTAAGATAATTAAGCTACTTATGCCACAAGTAGCTTATCTTAGTTTCTACTTATTAAGAAGATAAGTATGTTTGGTAAACAACATACTTATCAGCTTCTCCTCTCTTTCGTCTCTCCTGTTGCATCTCTTTAGAAACTAATGAAAAGTAGAAAAGTGAAGAAAAAAGAAAAGAAAAAAAACTGAAGTGACTAAGTACTTTTAAGTAAAAGTTATTTATAACTAATCATAAACCAAACTTACTTATCTGAATTAAGTCAGTTATCTAAAAAAATGGTTTAACTAAACAAAAAAGTCAGTTAACTACTACAGTAAGTAGAAAAAGCAACTTTTTTGGTGGTATCCAAATGGGGCCTTATTTGGTGGTATCCAATCAGTTATCACAGCCACTATCCGCCCATCTAGCAATGTGGCCTGTAGTGCAAATTAGATCAATTGGTTTTCCTTACAAGCATTTTTCATTTGGAAATTCAAGTAGTAGAAAAGTGTATGACAAGTTCCATACACATGCTCAACCTAAGGAATTGAATGATTTGGATGTGATGCAAACCATGGATCTGAAGTGCAATATTAAAGAGGGCTGATGACCTAAATATCTCTCAAATTTGAAGATCCCAACCATTTGATCACTGTCTTTTCTTCCATTAAAGGTGAACAGTTACTGGGTTTTTTTTTTCTTTACCATCTTTTCATAGGTTGCCTTTTTTTCGTAGATTACCTATCAAAGGTTTGCGATTGTTCCATCAGGGAGTGGGTTTTCCTCATACACAGCTGGGCCCCACATGCATGCAATCACCATACTGAGGCTCTGGACCATTTAAATCTTAAGATCATTGTAGTTTACATAGAATAAAAACAAACTGACCTTAAAAACAGTGCCAAATCCACCCTGACCCAGCTTACTTGCAAGATCGAAGTCTTCGATGGCAGTCTTCAGTTCTGTGTAACTGAAAGTGTTTGGTTTGGGACCCATTCTTAAAAACTCTACAAATGCACATAAAAATATAGGTTGCATTCAAACATTCACTTCAATCCAATACATGGGCTTAGAAACATTTATACCATTAGCAGTTGAAGTAACATTTATTTTGATTGCTCATTGGATTTGAATGAATCTATTTTAGTAATCATAAGAAAATTTTAAGGAAATAAAAATATACCCAGTTGAAAAAAATTGAACCAAATGAATGGGATCGACACATTAAGGGTGTGTTTGGATGTTACTGACCGCTTAACATTTACATGGAAAACAATGTATGGAACTGCTCCAAAACAGAGTATGGAACTGCTCCAAAACAAAGTATGGAACTGCTCCAAAACAGATTCATCGGAGGAAAAAAAAATAGAACTGTAATCTTTTGTAATTTTGAGATGACGTGCTCTCAACAAAACATCAACAATCTATATGGAAAAAAAGAATTAATGGATTATGAAGATTTTGTCCCCTTTTGAAAGATTATGGAGAAAAGTAAAAGAAAAAAAGGGATTAGCTCAAACCAACAAATCTAGAGTGTAAATCGATTCATCTAAATCATCATCCTGTTGAACAGAAATGCAAAGATTAGTATCCATGAGAACATCCAGAACTAGACAGAATGACTTGATAATGGAAGTAATATACAACAAAAGAGCAAAAGACTAGCAAAAACAAGCATATAAGCAAAAGACAACCCGAAAACTTCCATTGCTATTTCACTGTTTACTTGAATGAAACCTGAGAATAGGAGGTTGTAGCAGCCTGTGGCTTGATAAGCATCACTCTGAAAGATCTGTAATATTTCATTTCCTATAGTTGTAAATACCTTCTCATTCAGAGATAGTAATCCTTAAAAGTATTCTTGAAAAATCTGTAGCTCAATCTAATTCCAAGGAAAATGTTAAGATAGATGACAACGAAATTATACGATAAGCAGGAGCTAAATGCAGAATGAAGATTGTCCCAGATCATGAACATACCAGTGCTTTAAGAGACTTGATCTCTACCATTTGTTCAGCACACTTATCCGATAGGCTCGTGTTCACTCAACTACCAACAATGAAAAATAAATATTTCATGTCTCTGAAGATGAGTTATGAAGTAGAGAAATAAGACTACCATACATGTATTTTGGAGTTTGTAACAAAATAAAAGGCGATTAAAAAAAAAAAAAAGAAGGCTAAATTACTATGTTGCTAGCAAATTCCAAAATTTGCAGAAGCCAGTGAAGTGAGCTTCTAATTCTTTATAGCCAAGATGAAAAAAGATAATGGGGACTCAAGAAATGGTTACAACAAACAAAATAACAAAGAGTAATAGACTTCCATCTGTGGTAAGACCTGCATTAAGGAGAATTTTGAATGTCCCTTCACATCAAGCATATACCAGTTATGAGCCTTTTTGCCGACTCATGTAAAGTAAAAGGATAGAAAAACTAGAACCCAAAATTATAAGTTGAAAGCTGGTTTTACACCACATGTAGACCACATGGCAAAAAATTTCAAACTAGAGGATCAAGTAGTTACCTTCAAACCCAAAACTCATTGACTCCAAAAGATATTCATGATATCAAATGGCAAGAGGCATGTCAAGATATCAATCGAAGACTATTGATCAAAGAGATTACATGGGGTCCTCATCTTCAACAAAAGTACAGTCTTTGGTAGGAAGACTATTGATCTGATGGACCCTGTGCGGATGGGAGGTATATGACTCTTACCTGTATGTGGCGGTAGGAAGACTATTCATTAGTAGTCTCTCAGTGGTATATGACTCTTACCTGTACGTGGTGGGAGCGGTTTGGTTTAAAAACCACATAGAGGTGAAGTTGATGGCCAGTCCAACTCCACAGGATGTTGCCACCACCCAAAATAGCGATGTCTTAATCACACATCTGCAAATGGAAACCAAGAAGACATCATAATCACATCAACAACGATTCTTTGAGGACCTTAGCTTTACTGTAGCTACTCTCGTACTACAGCCATAGGTGATTTTGTATTTGTGATTGGATATCCTTAGCATTCAAAGTAGCCTCAGCTTCCTGCAAAAAAATGGGAAAAGCTTTTAATTTAACTAAAATGCTTCAGAAATTTTTTTTTTTTTTAGAACATGAAAAGGTAAATAAGTTGGGACAATAGAACCAACTCCCATGCCAATTGAAGCATGGGAACCAGAGGTCATTCCACTTTTCATTAAGTATGTAAAAGCAGTACATTAGGGAACAAAGGAAGATTAAATATGGATTTCATTAAACAAGTGAAAAAGGGCACAATTACAGAGGGAGGAGGTTTTTTTGGTGATTGGAATAATTTAAAATGAAGATGAAATGATACTTCTCTAACATGCTGGCCGAAAATGGGTAGAAGCATTAAGTTAGAATATGTAATTCATTATTCTCTCCCTCCAAGAGTACAATCTGTTAATACTTTATGTTAGAAAAGCTAGAGTATGGATGGCATTCCAAGGTTTTGCATCAGATTTTGGCACAAAACCTTCAAGCCATAAGACAGTTCACACTTATAGGGAGGCTAGCAGTGCAGAAAAAACTTCAATCAACAGGTGAGCCAATCCTTGTTGATAAAGATACCAAGGCTTGGCCATGCATAACAGTATCCTTTTGTGGCTTTCCACAGACCCCACGGTTATTTCATATTATGGTTTTGTTTTAAGTTTTAACCAACAACCCAGTCTCTTACCATCTCTAGAAATTGTTGGTGGATAGACTTATCATATTCTACAGATAAACAGGGTGCAAACTATACTAACTAGCATAAGTAGTATTGGTCCTAGCAAAGATAGGAGCTGCTTAGGATATACAAAGCACCAATGTCACCAACCTATTGTTTTGCTAAAATAAGAGACAAATTCAAAATGTTATGAACCGTCACAGATTTAAAAGAAAATTAAGCAATTGGAAAATAGGAAGAACAAAGTGTTCATTCATTCATATTAAAACAAAATCTAGAAGCATAAAAGAAAGATACCGAATAACCTGTGGATCTAGGTAAGGAAAAGCATCTCAACCAAGGTTTCACAAGAGGAAACTTAAAGCAATTACTAATTCTTTTGTTTCAATTGATCTCAACAAGCCATAACAATGAATCCAAGGTAAAGGACCCTTCCAGTGCTTTCTTTGGAGGCCTCTAAAAACGTTTGCCGAATCGTTTATCAAGAAATTAACACAATTATTAAATAAACATCACAAGCAATTAGATCAACTATGAAACTTAATGATTCCATAAAAGCTAAAAAGAAAATATTTGATCTTTAAAACCAATACAAACTGAACTGTACTTGGTCATGTCATAGGAGAAACACATTCAGTCTCCACATTTGATGTCAATTGTTATAATATTCTCATAACTGATAACTCATCCTTGTGTAAGAAAATTGTTAATTAACACCTTCCTACAACTTGAAATTGTTAGCCATACCCTGCATAGGTATAGTTTTCCTCATAGATTTCTCACTGCCTTGACAACTTAGCAAGAGCAAAGTAAAAGCTTGGCCATATAATACATACAAAGTGTTGTAAAACCTTGTTGCATTATCTGTGTGGTTCATACATCCGTCTGTCCATTGTGTGCCTCACCTGCATGAGGGGCCACACAAAATTACAGGCTTCCAAGACTCAAGTGGGCCCAACAAACTGATTTTAGATGCCTTAGGCATGATTTCACACAATTCCAGATGGTGTAGCTCACCCGATTTTCGTATTCGTCTGATGTTTGGGAGATCCCGTATCCAGGAGGGGACCAACCAGATGCATGGTTCAGATGTCCAAGACACATTAAGGTGGTGTGTTTGTGTTTGTTTGTGTGCACACACACACACACCACACACACACACACACACACACACACACACACACATATATATATATAAGACAACTAAAAGATCATTCTATATACAGAGAGAGAAAGACGTACGCTTGTTCTTCAGTTTCCTGATGGGTGAGAATCTCTTTGTCATGACCAACGTCCTGAGAAAAAAAAAAAGATTAGGCGGTATCAAATGAAAGCAGTCGTAATAAAAGTAACAAAACCAGACCCAACACAGTTAAAAACCTTTCGATTCTTAGCTCTTCTGTAATCCTTCTTCTTCTTTTTCTTTGACATTGCCTGTATCTATTTTGAATCATCACCTCCTTTGTTGACATTGCTTTTGGCCTCAAGTGCACGCTCCACAAAAAGGTCTAGGTAGACATGGCCTCAAGCTCACTTTCCAATTGCTGCATGACATCAAGTTTCTGCATGATACTTGCATCAAATGTACTCATCTGCAGGACAACAACCTACTACTAAGACCTCATTAAAAATGACATTTATGCATTAAAGATTCAAATAGAAAAAACTAACCTCAAGATCTGAAGACTGCTTTTGTTTTTCGATTACCACTGCTAGTCTCTCATCAACTTGATGCAGGTTGTCCCTTAAATATTCAAAGAATGTAAAATCAAGAAGTCTAGGGGAGATAGAGGGAGAACGAGGATTTGAGATTGAAGAGAACTAGATTTTTCATAAATGAAAGATTAGGGTTTTGTGAATTTTAGTTTTGGAGAGGAAAAGGGGATTCTGGTTGAGGGATTCAAGAGGATTCCGTACTAACTGGGTACAGAGAGATTGGAGAGGAAAAGGAGAGAGATTGGAGCCATAGAGAGAGGAGGGAGGAAATGAAAGGGATTTTTAGGCGTGGGCTCTATTTTGGGCGCACGCCCTTTTTTGGCATGGATTGGGTACCCAACGAGACCTAGCAACGGATGGACGATCCTGTAAGCAGCTTCGTGGAGCCCATCATGATGTATGTGGTTTATCCACGCCGTCCATTAATTTTTATAGCTCATTTTAGGTCACGATCCCAAAATTGAGGTAGATTAAAGGCTCAAGTGGACCACACCATAGGAAGGACATGTGGTTTAATCTCCATTGTTTCCAATCGTGTGGTCCATCTAAGCTTTCGTCTGCCTCATTTTTTGGTCTCATGCTTAAATTGATTTTTCAAAATGGATGGACGGCTTAGATAAAACCCATATATTGTGGTGGGCGCTATAGTGCACCATATGGACAGTCAAACTCTTGCTACGGTCAGTAGCTTTTAGCTACGGATTTAATCCGTAGATATATAGCTACGGTTTATAACCGTAGCAATAGATCCCCATAGTCCATAGCCTTTACTCATTTTTTTGGTAGTGTTATTTCCTATCTGACCTGTTGATAAGGTCACACAGACCCAATTAAAAAATAAAAATAAATATCAATTGATCCAAAACTATTGGACCAGGGAAGTCCCAATGGTAGACGTTCAATCATCACTATTTCCTGTAATGTGGGCAACCTGAACTCCAGGTACGACTGATTTTTTGAGGGGGCCCACCAAATGCACGGTGTGATGTTCAACACACATCACGTGGGGGCCATGGATGGGACCACGTCCCTACCTACCGTCCGCCGCAGTAGCAGAGGATGCTGCTGCAGTGTCCTCTGGACGTCAGCAGCAGCAGCACTGCTGCATGGTTATTTTATTATCATTTTTTTATTTTCTTTGGTTTTTCGGTGGTAGGGCCCGCATCAGGTGGATCCACTCCACCCATTGTATTCCATGGCTCAAGACAGTCCAAATGAGCTTAAAATTCAACATATTTTGTCGGATGAAAAATCAAGGTGGGTCCTAACTGATTTAAACGGTAGAAATCATAGTTTTCTATGGTATGGCCCGCTTGATTGTCAGATTGGCTTCATTTTTCGGCTCAACGCTAAAATGAGCTGGGGAATAGAATGGACGATGTGGATTAGAACCATACATCAAGGTGGGGCTTGCATAAGCAGTCCACATAAGTCACACAAGTCTTGGAATCAAACTGATATTTTTGTTTTCACTGGAGGGTACACCAGACCGCCAGTTCACACCTCACTGACGTCCAGCGTCCAGGGACACTGGACGGTTTTGGATACAACACAAAATAAGGTGGGCCCCACCTGCAGACGTGCTATCTAGGTGGGCCACCAAACGGCTAGATGGTGTGGTAAGACATACACCAAGGTGGGGTCCATCCAAGTGGGCCACGCAACCATGTTATCACACACAATAGAAAAAATGAAAGAGAGAGGGAGAGAGAAAGAAAGAAGCGAGTGATGGAGGGACCCCGGCACTATGGGCCCTCCCTTTCTATGCATCACAATATACATCATGCGGGTCCCAATACATGTGGGCCCACCAAATCAAAAATCAATGGTGGAGATCCCTTCTCCACCAAAATGAAAGGTCTAGATGATCTCTTTAAATCTAGAAACTAAACATCATGATGGGGTCCATGGAGATTGGCCTCATCATGAAATGATCATGAGAATCATAGTGGGTCATCAGCCACAGCTAGGGTCCAAAGTGAGATCTATACCATTAATCAGTAGCACCCACTTGGCCCATCATCAAAATAATGAAATCTAGGCCTAAGAAACACCCACCGTTCGATCTTCTTAGTCCGATGGAACACCGATCTCCTTGCATCTCACTTTGATGGAAGTTGATGAGAAGTGAATGGCTAAGATGAAGGATTTCGGGGTGGGAAGTGGGCCACACACATGCACTTTTCTCTCACTTGGGATGCTTGGACGTCCACCACTTTTTCTCTTTGTTGCTTAGAAAATGTGAAGAGAGAGAGAGAGAGAGAGAGAGAGAGAGAATGGGTGGTTATAAGAGAGAGGTGATGGATGTGAGGTGATAGTGTACTTGACTTGAAAGTTGACTTGGTGGTTGCTTGACTTGGAGAGAAAGAAAGTATGGGTGTGTACTTTGATTGATTGATTAATTGATTGATGGGATGGGTTGTAGAGATTCTCTTGGGATTGCAAACGCGCGGTGTTTTTCCTCCAACTGAACGCGGGCCCACATCTCCTGGCCAGGGTATGAATTGATGTGTAAGACGCAGCGATGGTGCGGTCGCAATGGCACAAGTCTTGGATTAAGCTGACTCAAATCTACAGGATACGACTTAGGGTCACGCACAACTGTCGATTAACGATCGCCAGTTGCCGGAATTCTACCGAGAACCGCGGAAGCCAAAGTAATAGTACAAGCTAGGATATGGGCCTTACACAGCATGCCAACAACACAATGAACCGAGATCTAATCTCCGGTCTCACCCACAAACGATAAACAAGAAGGAATATAAACTAGAAGAAGAATAAAAGCATTTCAAACAAACCATGAAACAAGATATACATGAAGAAAGCCTAACAAGGGTAAAAAACCACGGGTGCAAACTTCCACTATGAAGAAAACAAGATTACAAGAAATATAATAACCTTTTTCCTTAGATGTATAGATAAAACCCTTTACCCACACTTTAGAATAACTTTCATAATACCCAGAAAAGCCCTAGGGACCCCTATTTATAGTTTAGGCAACTTCCCCTTCGGCTAGGGTCCGCATCAAATCCGGAAACAAATCTGTATAACCTCGACTGGTCGAGCTAACCCTCAACTGGTCAAGCATGGGCCTCAACTGGTCGAGTACCGCGGAACCAAAAAATCGATGCTCGCTGGACTTTGAGTCGAGACAGCCTTCGACTGGTCGAGCAGGGCACTAGACCGGTCGAGCGGCCCTGTCCATATGTGGCTCCACATCTCGACAATCTCCCACTTAGAGACACATCGCCATAAACCTTCATCTTCTACATCTGGAGTGTACTACATCCCCGTCTTCAATCTTAAAGAACAATCAAAGCTGAACAGAGCTTCAGTTTCTCCCGTATGATCGCCTTAGTCAGCATATCCGCAGGATTCTCACTTGTATGAATCTTCTCTAGAGCAATCTATCCATCTTCCAGTAACGAACGTATGAAGTGATATCTGTTGTCAATATGCTTGGTCCTTGAATGAAAGGCTGAATTTTTAGCCAAGTGTATTGTACTCTGACTATCACTGTACACCATGCAATCTGCTTGCTTCTTACCCAAATCTTCCATGAAACCTTGCATCCATACCATCTCCTTACACGCTTCTGTAGTTGCAACATATTTTGCTTCCATCGTATTGATAGATACTATCTTCTGTAACTGAGAGACCCAACTGACTGCAGCACTACCCAGAGTAAAGACATAACCTGTAGTGCTTCTTCTGCTGTCGATATCTCCTGCCAAATCTGAATCTACGTAGCCTTGTAGCTTGATTTTCGATCCACCATAGCACACCTACTAGGTATCTGAGAATCCACTTCACAGCTTCCCAATGTTCCTTCCCGGGGTTGTTCATGAACCTGCTAAGAACTCTCACTGCTTGAACAATGTCTGACCTCATGCTCACCATAGCATACATGAGACTCCCAATAGTTGACGCGTATGGGACTTTAGACATTTAGTCTCGTTCCTCCTGCGTCTTTGCACCTTGCTCCTTAGAAAGCTTGAAGTGGTTGGTTAATGGAGTGCTAACCAACTTAGAACATCCCATATTGAATCGATTAAGTACCCTGGCTATATACTCTACTTGTGACAAAACCAGTTTCATGTTTTCCCTATCAAGCTTTATCCTCATGCCTAGGATTTGTTTTATAGCTCCTAAATCCTTCATGGAAAATTCTTTAGACAGTTGTCTTCTGAGATCTGAGATGAGATCTGAGATGTCCTTCATGCTTGACCCGACCACAAGCATATCATCAACGTATTAAAGAAGGATGATGTACGACGTATCAAACTTCTCCAAATAACAACAGTGGTCTGCATGACATCTCCTGTAACCGTTTCCTGACATGAAACTGTCGAACTTCGTGTACCACTACATCGGGGCCTTCTTTAGGCCATATAGACTTTTCTTCAATCTGCACACCTTGTTCTCATTTCCTGATATGTCGACTGATGCATATATATATATGGCCTAGATGCTTTCAATTCCCTATGATGCGATTACCTAGATCTTTACAAGAGATCAAGCCTATCATGATTCTAATCTATGTTCGATGTTTCTAATTGATATTAGTGTGTTATCTTCCAATTAGAAGGGATTGGAATCTAGAGCTATTTGAGTTATCAACTCGAGAAGACGAATTAAATTTAAAGTCTATTGATTGGGGATTCCTGGATCCTTAGTCTTTTTTATTAATTATTTTTATAACCCTTTTATTTTGCTAGATTAAAAACCTATGCAAACTGTTTTCCTTAGATTAAGTTCTTAGTATATTCTCACTAAATTCTCTGTGGTTCGACCTCGGTCTTACCAAGTTATTACTGCATCACAACTTTATACTTGGGGTTGTCAACCATTGGGTTCGATTGATAGGAGATGGCTATTTTCAACCGTAGATGATGTTGATAATGAGTCCCTCGTGGACACTTTATATGCTTTAATGAATTTCATGTCACCTTGAACTTATGAATATTGGTTAGTTGAGGAGTGAGTCCTCTGGTAGTCTTGAGAGCTCGAGATTGGACATAATGATCATTGACTGAGAAGAGTCATAATTTATGGATCTCAACACCATATATATGCCATGACCATCGCAGGTATGTGGGATAGACATGTGGATATTCTATCATAAGATGTATAATCATCATGTGTGAGGCAACTAACTTGGGTCAAGATGGATAGTCTCCACCATTAGGGATCCGACTTGATGTTGGTGTTCCTTCACCCTTAACCCATACAAAAGTGTGTCTGTATTATGGATACATAATCCATTGTTGAAACTTTGGGACAATTAAATTGGCTTAATAGCATTTAAGTCACTAATCTAGGGGCTCGTAAGGCTCAAATCAAATGATCGTGATAATTATGACTTCATGTTACATAAAATTGATTAATCCTTAGACTTGAGGACATGTTAGGGTCATGACCCTAGTTGGTAGAATTTGACTCTTTGTATGAAGCTACCTAGAGGCCATTAAAAGTGGACATGATTGAGTACTTCCATCAAGAACCGTTGATTCTTTCACAGGCCAACAAGGGATCTACTAGATTTTAGATAGGGTCTGAAATATGGTCAGATTTATTAGATAAGAAAGTCATCAAGTAGATTTTCTACTTAGCCCAACACTTAGGATGTTTTAATCAGCTTTTCAAAAGTTTTTAACCATTAGAACTAATTTGATCGTACTTGATGATGATCTAATGGTCAAATCGTGTAGTCTACTACTTGATCAGTATAGAATATAGATCTTTGGTGGATGACCATGTCAGTGGAGATATTAGATCATTGGTACATATATGAGGATTGACTTACTTCCCTCATAGTATGTTCTAAAGTTATACGTAAGGTAGCGTAGTGCCATATCTAAAACTCTCCTGAAATCCTAACCTCCTTTGTATGTAAAATACTATCCCATAGGAGAGATAGAAAGCAACCTGGACCCCCTTGGGCATGTAAGCAGAGTGAAAAGAGAAAAAGAGAAGATTTTCATCTTCCCTTCTCCAAGATTTTCTTCATTTGTGGGTCCATTCTTGTGGACAATTGGTGTATTCCTTGGCACCTACTAAAGGAAACACTTTATGATTGCTTAATCTCTCTGGTACTGGAATAGATCGGGGAGAGACCTTATACCTTGAAGGATCTTCATCGGCAATGGCTTAAGTTATACCATCGGATTTCAAATATGATCTAACCTTCATAAGTTAGATTTTATGTACTAGAAATTATACATAATCGTAGATGGGAGGTCTTAAGATAGGGATTTTGTTTTTGGATTGAGAAAATTATATTCTGTTGTGCCTCGCAAAAAATCTCACACGAGTTGAAGTTAATGGTCTGAAGACCATTAGCCTAGACTAGATGGTGCATGAAAGATGACCAATTCTTAGACTTGAGGACATTGTAAGATTCGCGATCTTCACTAGGTAGCTTTGGTTCACTTTATGATATATTTTAGAGGCTAGTACTGAAAGTGGGTGATGTTAGGTACCTCCATCAGGATTGATTGTTTCTTTCACGGGCCAACATGGGATTCACTGAGTTTACTTAGAAACTTATTTATAACTAGATTTGATTAGATTAGGGACTCATCAAGTGATTTTACCACTAGGCCCAATACTTCACAAGTTTTGATAAGCTTTATAAAAGTTTTCAATAATTTAAGTTTTATTTTAACCATTAAGATTGAACTTAATGATCACTTAATGGCTTAGATATGATTGTTTACTACTAGATCTTGATCTATGGTGATGACCTAGATAATAGAAAGATTATATCATGAGTATGCGCGTGTATAGTTTAACCAGTTGCCTTTATAGTATGGTACATTGAAGTTCATAGGGTGGTGGAGCACCGTATTAGTGTGTACCTATAAAACCCTAAACCCCTCCTTATAAATAAATTGTATGTCATAAGAGAGCATAATTTGGAGAAAGCCCTGGACATCTTCGCTCTTAGGCATCATTGTCTAAGAGAAGAGAGAGAGAGAGAGAGAGAGAGAGAGAGAGAGAGAGAGAGAGGTGCCGCTTCTCAACCATCTATTCCTTCATCCCTTCTCAGCACCATACATGCGATCGTGTGGGGGTCCACCTCATGGACGGTGTGCGTCCTCCTTCGCCCCTACTAGAAGTGTTGATAACAACTTTCTCACCTCTCCCACCTATGATAAATGACGGAGAGATCTCTTCCATTAGAGGATTGACATTGTTAAAATCATTGTAGAAAAAGTATCATGTGATTCAATTACATATGGTAAGATTTATACCCTTTATTATTGGTGTTCAATCTATTATAGAAATATAATATTATCATAAATGGGTTCCTAAGAGGAACAATACAATTGCATATTAAAATATGATAAGTTCCTGTTGTATCTTGGACATGAAAAATCCAAAAGATGATAGTTCAACACTATTTTGAAAATGATGGTGGCTCATACTCATATGGGGTGCACATGTAGGAATATCTTGACCCTTCAAATCACAAGGCATATTTTGCACAAAATATATAACTAAAACCACAAATCAAGTAATCCTAACCCTCCAATAATTTTTATTAAATGGATGATTAAACAAAAAGAAGTAGTTGTCAAGATTGCAAGGTAAAAATCGGATGGGTATTGCATCTTCTTAGTATAGTTGTTGGGTTATGATCCATTTAAAATTAGACAACAATTTAAGTGGTCTAGATTACTATTAAAGTATGCCATATGTATGGTTGGAGAGTAACAATCGCATTTTAAATGATGGCAAAATACCATAATGGCCTAACCCTAATTTCAAAAGAGCCTATAATATAACTCATTACACTCTATGCCAGTAAAAGATGCCCCTTGTGATGGTTGAATTTAGGCTTAGAATTTTTACATGTTGCACATATTATCATAAATTGAATAGTTCAAATTATGGAACCTATTATAAATAGGTCATCATCCAAAATCTTAGCTAGTTCAACAATCCTAGCCTTTCATTAGTGTGCATTTCTTTGTTAAAATTTTGTTTTTCCTATTTTTCATTCTACCGACCGCTAAATGCCTATAAATTAAATAGTTGGTAAAACAACTTAATATAAATTACTATTTATGAACCATCCTAACTGGAACCCACCATTTGGATGGTTTAATTTAAGTTAAATATGTGTTGCATGTGCAACTATGCAGTGACAATGTATCAATGATCACATGTTATTGTGGTATTGTGGATAAGAGCGTGCTCGAGAGATACCTCTACTCTCTTTGTTCTCAGTAGTATGGGGGTGATGAGATATCAGTTTGCTAATGGTATGATTCACTTAGAGTTGCCACTAGCCAGTAATCAAAATCTACAATCAGCTAAACACCATAGAATTACAATGAACCAGGAATCTTTCAAGAGTCTCTTATTTGAATGGCTCATGCAGTTGGTATGTGACTAAGGATTTAGAGTAGGGGCCTCGGTGACAGAGGAGGTGTTGAGGGTCAAATATTGCATATTAGACCCCAGTTATTGCCTGGATTTAAAAACATGGTACTGTTTAATGGCCCGATTTAACGGTGTTTGTGATGCAAGGTGCATTTAGGAGCCTAGATTGAAACAGGGTACTAAAAGCATGGATTTAATGTTCAGAATTCACCAAGGTAAGGGATGGACCCCAGGGGACCAAGATCGACGGATTTACACGCCAGAGATCTGAGAAAATCGAGAAACTGAAGCTCAAGGGGCCTGATAGTCAGCCAGAATGCAAGATCATAGGGTTTCCACCATCCATTCAGCTCGAGACTTTATACATGGCCTGAGGACCATAAATTAACCGTACACGTTGAATTTCAGCCCTCGGATCCTTGTAAAAGTGGCCCAACGGTCAGATCAACCCATAAAAATCAATATGAGGCCCACCTGAGATCTGGATATGCTTCAAAGTTGGTTGTAACTCTTATGAAGTGACTCAACATATGGACGGAACGGATTTCTTCGAAACATCAAGGCAGACCCCACTTTACCTGGCTGGTGTAGACAGTGGGTGTACACCCACCGTGCACTGGACTAGCCCGTTCGGTCCAAGTCGGTTTGACCGACCATATCCAGAAAATGAAACTTCCATTTTCGTTGGTGTGAAACAGGGGTACCGTCGGATTGTTAGTGGGCCTCCATCATGGCCCGTGAAAATGATCTAAACCGTCCATTATGTAGAGGCGCTCGTTCTGGTCAGAACCATGCCGACTGTTTTTAGCCATACACGCACACGTGCCGGTCATGACAATCACAAGAAATTCATTCGCAGCCGTTAGAGTAATATCACTTCAGTGGGCCACATCTACGGATATTCAAAACTGACCATTCCCGACCGAAATTCAGAGAGGAATCCGATGGACGGTGTGGATCTCTCAAAAAACAGCTACAATGGACCCCACCACCAGCACAGCGGAAGAAAAGCAGATTTCTTCCTCTATTTATGCACGACCAAAGACCCGGCCGATTTGGGCCACTCTGAAAGCATGGTGAGGATTGTCCCAGTCATATGGACCGTCCAAATTGTGCCCATGGGACGACCGACCACTCCTAAGACTCCTGTCTAGATCAGATTCTAGAAAGGACACCCAGATTCCTGTTCTGATGTTTGCTGCGTAAGAGTTTTCGAAAACTCTGTTTGCTGCGTAAAAGTTACGCATGTACACCTTTGAACCGACCTCCTATGCAGCAGCCGACCTTCATCAGCTTAAAAAGGGATGTCAGAGAGAGAGCAAAGGATCCAATCTTGGGCTGGGCGTGAAGCACAGAAGGAAGGAGAGAGAGTGGAGTTGTTTTTTTTTTCTTTCTTTCTTTCTTTTTGTTTATTTTATTTTTGCTTAAGGGATTTAGCCAAATCATGTTGCTAGGCTAAACCTCTTAGCTAGGGCTAAGAGGTGAAGCTTGTAGCGTGATTAGGATGGTTGCTTTGCTTTGATTCCTGTTTATTGAACTCTCCTGGATTCTAGCTTGATTATTAAGGAATACTTTTAGTTTTTAATGGTTTATTGTGACTCAAATTACAGTAGATCTGTAATGGCTTTGAGTATGTTCTTTTCATTATGAGATTGTGAACTTAAAAGGCCCTGTTGTCCACCATTGTCTCCTGGGCATGGTTTGGTGATGGAACCCTTCCTAACTTTCACAATTCTCTTATGATTGGCTGTGAGATTGGTAAATCGCTGTTGTTTACCATCGTCTCCTGGGCATGGTTAGGTGACGGGATCACTTCCAAATCTTCACCAATCTTATCTATTGATGATTAGATCCATGAGAAGTTCAGAGATCTGACAAATCTCTTCTTACCAATTGTGTCCTTGAATCAATGTAAGGTAGCTTCCCAATTGCTACAAGTGGATCCTTGGCACCCTAGTTTCCTACCTTTGAATTTTCTAAATTTTAGATAAATATTTCACCATTATTCCTTAAATTTATTCGATTTAGATTTCATCTTATTCTAGTTCTAGTTCTACTTAGTTTCAGAATACGTACAGGTTTCAGTCCCTGTGGATTCGACCTCGTTCTCACCATGATTATTACTACATCACAACCCTATACTTGGGGAGTGAACAAGTTTTTGGCGCCATTGTCGGGGACTGACGGTTACATTTTTCTGAGCATAACTAGATTTAGGACTAGTTTCATATTATGATTTTTCTAATTTTAGGTTAGAATTTTTTCTATTTGATTTATAGAAACTAACCTGTTTTCCTGTTTTGTAGGATCCTGACATAAATATCTAATTTGGTAATCCCTTTCTAAATTCTCTACTTTTTCTATTTTTAGAATTAGGGTTCTAGTTTTAGAAATTTTTCCTTTTTTAGAAACTAACTCATCTTTCCTTTACTTTTCTATTTTTAGTAACCTTCTAATTCTACGATTTCTTCTTTTTTAGAAACTAACATACTTTCTATTTTTAGTAACCGTCTAATTATAGGAGAACTTTCCTAATTGTTTTAGAAACTTTCTAATTTTAGGATTTCTATTTGTAGAAACTAATTTCTTTTATTTCCTTTTGCAGGATTTTAACGTAGGAACTCCAATCTGGTAACTTCTTTCTAACTTCTCCTCTACTTACTTTCTATATTGATGTAGGATTTTTCCTTTAGGATTAGATTCAGAGTTAGGGTTTCACCATGTTTATGCAAGAGTGGGAACGTCAGTATGCTGAGAAGAATAAGATATATTGGGATGATGATTATGATAGAATTCAACCTATGTCTCAAAACTTTTCTAAAACTATCATCGAGAACCGACCGGAATATAATGATCCATTGGTTAAGAAGTCCTTACACGATCATATGCAGGAGAACAATTACACCCTACGGATTAACAAAACAATACATGAGTGTTAGGGTTATCATAAATATGGGTGAGAATTATTATCACTCATCCGATAAAAAGAAAACAATGCATGATTATATTATGAGTGATAATATGTATTACCAACCATCAGATTCTCCTACCTATGATCCGTATGACTATAATCAGTGAAAATATCAAAATTGGAGAAATGAACCAACAACATGTTATAATGATTATTCTCTTAGATCTCCTACCTTTGAGATCCAACCAGAAACGATCCAAGAGGATTCATTTCAGCGTAACATTGCCTGTCTTGCGGAAATTAGAAAATCGTTGGAAGCGCTTAATTCGCGCCTTAATAAGGTAGAGAAGGCTTATTCATCTCAACCACAATTCATTCCAGAAATACAATGCAAGGAAAGTGATCCTAACTCGCTTTTGAAGAACTCTGGAATTACGAATGAGGAGTTGGAGTCCATTAATGAGCATATGTTTCAATTTCCCGATGAGTTGATCTCGAGGAATGGTTAAGAGACATGGGTATTTTTCAAATACAGTTTTGATGACACACTTCCCTTACATGACACACAGGATTTCAATGATAAGGTAAAGGTTAGTTTATTCGAACCTCAACCCAATTCAGGAATGAAATGTGAGAAAAGCGATTTCATCCCAAGTGTGCACTAGTGCATGGAATTAGACGATGATGCGTATTGGGATGACTATTATGAACGTGCAGCCCAAATTCTCCTATAATCAATCTCAAGTTTGGTCCAGGTGAATGATTAAGACGTGCACGAAGTGGTCGGTCATAATGAGTCACTCCTCTCACCAGATATGTCTGATTTAAAAGTGGAGGATGAGCCCCTTACAACCGACCCTTCTAACTCTTATGAAACATGTTTGGACCACTCATCTGAATCAAATGATGATGTGCTTCGGGAGAAGAACGAGTTGCTCGCTACGACTCTGGAATTTGAAACCACTCAGTTAAGGCCACCATCTGAGCTGTACACGTTTGATAATTCAATGCCTCGATTGAGTAGTTTCAATGAATAGAGTGATCACTTCAATGCTTCCCCTGTTGATCTTCAATCTGTCTGTGTAGGACTGGAGCAAGAGAGCGTACCTCCATCACTTTCAAGGACGATGGATTCCTCGGGTAGATCATCATGATCTGTAATGTAGAACATAAGTCATGCTCAGCTGAATTTCCCGACTCTTTGGATGATTGCTTGGCACACTTTGCAGATTTAAACGATCACATGTCAAAAGACAAAATGGATGCCTCGCAAGACAATACCTCGGTAGATGTCATGGACTGATAGAACCTTCATTTTGAAGCCCTTCCTTCCCCAGACCCTGAATGTTTACCATTAAAGGAAGAGGAGCTGAAAATTGAACCGAAGTATGGAACTTCGGAATGCATTGAGACTACATTACTTCCTAAGAATTTTTTTAAATTTTATCTACCTGTAGTCTCCGATTCACCATAGGGTACTAACTCTGAAACTTTCTCTGTCATAGGTGAATCATATATACTTTGGACACCTCAAGAAATTAAAAGGAAACCTTATGCTGAGGTCCATAAATTTCTCTGGAAATTCATGCTCCAGGGCATCCAAACCTATTGCAAAAAGGGCTTTTAGATGATCTTGTTGAGAAACCTACTGAGAAATTTATCAAGATACTGGCCGGAAGAAGAACCTTGCGGCATGTCTGAGTCATTTTTCCCCTGCTTTCATAGGACTAGTTTAGTTTGCTTGATGTCGTTCTAAGTTAGTTGGTTTTATGCCATTAGGTTAGTTTGCTTTCCCTTTGTTTTAGGATAGTTTACTTTACTCTTGTGTTGACCCGCTCTCACGCTGCGATATCTTTGGTAAAAGCTTCTTGATTCCTTCGTCCAGATACTATCTTCCCATCACTTCTCATTTACTTTCATTGTCTCATGTGCATTGCAAGCTCATATCTTTTACATTGAGGATAACGTAGATTTTCGGTTGGGGGTGGGAGATTAGGTTACCTAATCAGTGTTTGCTTGGTCTTGAGTGAAATTTGTGAAAAATTTCAAATTTTTTTGGACTTTCTTGTGAGTTTGAAGTGATTTTGAAGGATAGTCATGATTTGAGAAGTATAAGATACGGAATGTTGGTGATTTACTACTCTTGGATTTAGTTATCTGTTAGATTTCATAGTTACATTCGAATTATTAATCCATGATTAGAAGTTGTAAACATTGATTGATTCATGATTTCACATGTCACATCTCGCTTACACATTGAAGTCTAGTTCGATATTGAAGGAATAACCTGGTAATCCCTAAGCATGAAAGGAACCAACCTAAGAAAATTGAAAGGGTTGGATGAATGGTCTTCACCATATGTTTGCTCCCTATAGGTGAAGGTTCGATTTCCCAAGGTTGACATTCGGAAAGGGATGGGCGACTGGCTTACACCATAGGTTTGCTCCCTATAGGTGAAGATTTGATTCCCCTCCTTAGTGTTATTTTTAATGGAAAAAATCAAAAGATGATAAGAATGAAAGGATGATCTATGAGGCAAGTTTTGGTTTTGGTTTTGGCTGTCATGAACTCTTTTGATGGTTACCAATGATATCATGAATTAGAGAAGTGACTCTTAATGTTGATAAGCCGAGGTTACACTTTACACCCATGGAACTCAATGTTTAGGATTTTTCTAATCGATGGACTAATACTTTGAACTTGATTATGAAATTTACCATGCACTTGAGTCCAGGAGAGAGTAACGCCCAACACTCTAGAATCTTAGAATTCTAGTATCTGGATTGTTTTTCAAAAATCACTCGAGTTCATAAAAATTGCCCAGTAATTCTAAACTTATTTTTCGCATTCTTTGCTCGAGACTAGCAAAATGCTTGTTGGGAGTTGTGTTGAGGGTCAAATATTGCATATTAGACCCCAGTTATTGCCTAGATTTACGAACATGGTACTGTTTAACGGCCCGATTTAACCGTTTTTGTGATGTAAGGTGCATTTAAGAGCCTAGACTGAATTGGGTACTAAAAGCATGGATTTAATGGTCAAAATTCACCAAGGCAAGGGATGGATCCCAGGGGACCAAGATCGAAGGATTTACACGCCAGAGATCCGAAAAAATCGAGAAACTGAAGCTCAAGTGGCCTGAAAGTTAGCCAGAATGCAAGATCACAGGGTTTCCACCATCCATTCAGCTCGAGACTTCATACATGGCCTGAGGACCATAAATTAACCATACAAGTTGAATTTTAGCCCTCGGATCCTTGTAGAAGTGGCCCAACAGTCAGATCAGCCCATAAAACATCAATCTGAGGCTCACCTGAGATCTGGATATGCTTCAAAGTTGGTTGTAACTCTTATGAAGTGATTCAACATATGGATTGAGCGAATTTTTTCGAAACATCAAGGCGGGCCCCATTTTACCTGGTTGGTGTACACAGTGGGTGAACACCCACCGTGCACTGGACTAGCCCGTTTGGTCCAAGTCGGTTTGACCGACCATATCCAGAAACTGAAACTTCCGTTTTCGTTGGCGTGAAACAGGGGTACCATCGGTTCGTTAGTGGCCCTCCATCATGGCCCGTGAAAATGATCTGAACTATCCATCATGTAGAGGCGCTCGTTCTGGTTAGAACCATGTTGACCGTTTTCAGCCATACACGCGCATGTGCCGGTCACGACAATCACAAGAAATTCATTCACAGCCGTTGGATCAAGATCACTTCAGTGGGCCACATCTACGGAAATTCAAAACTGACCATTCCCAACCGAAATTCCGAGAGGAATCCGGTGGACGATGTGGATCTCTCAAAAAACAGCTACAATGGACCCCACCAGCAGCACAGCGGAAGAAAAGCTGATTTCTTCCTCTATTTACACATGACCAAAGACCCGACCGATCCGGGCCATTCTAAAAGCATGGTGAGGATTGTCTCAGTCATATGGACCGTCCAAATTGCGCCCATGAGACGGCCGACCACTCCTAAGTCTGGATCAGATTCCGGAAAGGACGCCCAGATTCCTGTTCTATTATTTGTTGCGTAAGGACTTTCCAAAAACTCTCTTTACTGCATAAAAGTTACGCATGTGCACCTTTGAACTGACCTCCTATGCAGCAGCCGACCTTCATCAGCTTATAAAAGGGACGTCAGAGAGAGAGAGCAAAGGATCTAATCTTGGGCTGGACGTGAAGCACAGAAGGAGAGAGAGAGAGAGTAGAGTTATTTTTTGTAATTTTTCTTTTTGTTTATTTTATTTTTGTGTAAGGGATTTAACCTAATCATGTTGTTAGGCTAAACCTCTTAGCTAGGGCTAAGAGGTGAAGCTTGTAGCGTGATTAGGATGGTTGCTTTGTTTTGATTCCTGTTTATTGAACTCTCTTGGATTCTAACTTGATTATTAAGGAATACTTTTAGTTTTTAATGGTTTATTATGACTGAAATTACAGTAGATCTGCAATAGCTTTGAGTATGTTCTTTTCATTATGAGATTGTGAACTTAGGAGGCCCGTTGTCCACCATTGTCTCCTGGGCATGATTGGGTGATGGAACCCTTCCTAACTTTCACAATTCTTTTAAGATTGGCTGTGAGATTGGTAAATTGCTGTTGTTTGCCATCGTCCCCTTGGCATGGTTAGGTGACGGGGTCACTTCCAATTCTTCACCAATCTTATCTATTGATGATTAGATCCATGAGAAGTTTAGAGATCTGACAAATCTCTTCTTACCAGTTGTGTCCTTGAATCAATGCAAGGTAGCTTCCCAATTGCTACAAGTGGATCCTTGGCACCCTAGTTTCCTACCTTTGAATTCTCTAAATTTTAGATAAATATTTCACCATTATTCCTTAAATTTATTCGATTTAGATTTCGCCTTAGTCTAGTTCTAGTTCTACTTAGTTTCAGAATACATATAGGTTTCAGTCCCTATGGATTCGACCTTGGTCTCACCAAGATTATTACTACATCACAACCCCATACTTGGGGAGTGAACAGGAGGAAAGGGTTAGGCACCCTGCTTCGTCTACACTTGCATACAATCTCTACTTTGTAAAATTTTAGGAATTTAGATTATTCAAGGCTATAAATACTTATTAACCAACGCAATTACGAACAAGATCTAAGACTGTAAATGATTATTGCTCAACTACGTATATGATCGAGGAGATGATTATTTTTTGGATCGATTGCAGACAAGAACTAAATTTGAGGATTGATTGCACAACTACGATCATGACCGAGGAGACAATAATTGCTCCACAATAATAATGATCGAAGAGACCGTTATTGGTATAAAAAAATGAAATAAATAATATTTCCCTCTGATTTCTGATGTGCGAGGATCTGATGATATGGCACGACATAGAGCATGCGTTGCATGGGATCGATCGTTAAAGAAAAGAAGGAAAATAGATATAAGCAAGAGTGTATATGAGAGGGGGATGTTGCAACATGTCTGTAAGTAAAGTGAAAGCAAGAAAGTAGGTTGCACAAAATAACTAACAAGTGGAGCTGTCAAAGGAGGAAGAAGAGACCCGACACTTTTTGTGGAAGAGATGGTTGGATATCTTAGACTCCAACCCTACTCCATTGGATCTGGATCACTACACTTTGGTAATAATGGAAAGTTGGATGGAAAATACCATGTGGCATGCTTTGAATGGTGGTTGGGACCCCTGAGGACAAGTGACACTTTTTCATTTGCAATGGGATGGTGGAGCTAGTGATTTGGAGGAAGATTAAGAGTGAATAACATAGTTCCTCACTAGCAAAAATAGAATTTTCACAGGCTCCTATGTTACTTTGGCCTAAGGTACTCGTGGACAATTGGACATGGTCCTAGTTGACTTTCAGGGGTAGTGGGAAATTAGATTCCCACTACCTAGTTGGACTCGAATTTCAAGGTACCATTGGTCCATTGCTACCTTGAGTGTCATGTGTCACTTCCTAATTGATTTAAAGTACCAAAGGATTTTAGATTTGTTGGCACATAAAGGCCAACATGCATTTATCCTAGGGTTTGGAAGGCCCTAATGAGGCCTTGGGTTGGTTCATATTGAGTCAAAGGCTTGTTGTTGGGCTTTTAAGAGCAGCTATGGACTCAGAAAGGGTTTTAGGGTTATGGGTTTCCTTAAGGTGGCAAGTTCGGTTGGTTGCAGTTTACAATTGTAGGATTTTGAGTTTCGAGTCACGATCCAATTCCAATTCAGTCACTCCATGTCAGGTGGAGTGTCTAAAAGTATTAAAGTTCTTCTTCCCTTTTAAGGTTAAATGCCAATAGTAGGTCAATAGAAATGGTTGTAGGGAGCCGCGAAACCAACAAAAGTAACAAAAAGATAAGGAAGAAGAGAACGAGGAAGAGGGGAGGAGTGTTGCGCAGCACACCAACAATGCAGTGAACCGAGATCCAATCTCAAGTCTCACCCACAAACGATAAACAAGAAGAAATATAAATTAGAAAAGGAATCAAAGCATTCTAAACAAACCACAAGACAAGATATACGTGGAAAACCCCCAACAATGGTAAAAAACCACGGATGCAAACTTTCACTATGAAGAAAACCGAAGATTACAAGGCAATATACTAACCTCTCCCTTGAAAGTACATAGAAAACCCTTTGCCCACACCTTAGAATTATTTCTCATACCCTAGAAAAACCCTAGGGACACCTATTTATAGTTTAGGCAACTTCCCTTTCGCACCCTTGTGAAAATCGACTCAAATTTTCGCATCTCGCATCAAATCTGGAATCGAATCTGCGTAACCTCGATTGGTCGAGCAGATTGCTCAACCGGTCGAGCATAGGCCACGACCGGTTGAGCACATCGGAACCCAAAAATTGATGCTCGCTGGACTTTGAGTCGAGCCAGTCCACGACTACTCATGACTGGTCGAGTGAGGCACTCGACCGGTCGAGCAGCCCTCAAATGTGGCTCCACATCTCAACAATCTCCCACTTAGAGGCACATTGCCATAAACCTTCGTCTTATACATTCAGAGTGCACCACCTCCCCGTCTTCAAGCCTGAAAACCAATCAAAGCCGAACAGAGCTTCAACTTCTCCCGTGTGGCCGCCTTGGTCAGCATATCCACAGGATTCTCACTTGTATGAATCTTCTCCAGAGCAATCGATCCATCTTCCAGTAACAAACGTATGAAGTGATATCTGATGGCAATATGCTTGGTTCTTGAATGAAAGGCTAAATTCTTAGTCAAGTGTATTGCACTTTGACTGTTACTGTACAGCTTGTAATCAGCTTGCTTCTTACCTAACTCTTCCATAAAACCTTGCATCCACACCATCTCCTTGCATGCTTCTGTAACCGCAACATATTATGCTTCCATCGTACTGATAGATACTATCTTTTGTAACTAAGAGACCCAACTGACTGCAACACTACCCAGAGTAAAGACATAACCTGTAGTGCTTCTTCTGCTGTCGATATCTCCTGCCATATCTGAATCCACGTAGCCTTGTAAATTGATTTCCAATCCACCATAACACATCCCTGCATCCTTAGTACCTACCAGGTATCTAAGGACCCATTTCACAGCTTCCTAATGTTCCTTCCCGGGCTTGTTCATGAACCTGCTAACAACTCCCACTGCTTAGCAATATCTGGTCTCGTGCTCACCATAGCATACATACGACTCCCAATAACTAATTGTTCACTCCCCAAGTATAGGGTTGTGATGTAGTAATAAACTCGGTAAGATCGAGGTCGAATCCCACGAGGACTGGTCGTCACAATTCAAATCTGTGATTCTCCTTAACTAATTCAACAAATAATGGAGCAATTTACTAATACAAATCTATGGAAAAAAAAACAATTGAGAATAAGGAAGAAAATTCAATCAGAGAGAGCACTAGGACTTTCGAATCCACCCCTAATTATCCTAACCATTGTTTTGTCTGTTAATTCACCTTAAATTAGATTGATCAACTTATCTAGAGAAAGCACAATCTGTGTCCTTAATCGGGCATACAGATTGTCTAATTCCTTCAAGCAATGCCATGAATAACATATCCCATGTCCAAATCGGGCATATGGAATATGCAGTTCAGTAAAGCAGCACCTGTTTCTTCCTCTACAGGAACCTGTTCATGATCAGATACAAGCACCTAGAATAAGCATCCAGACCACATCCATCCATAGACTCTGATCAAGTTCATAGATGGAGAAGTATAGAAATTAAAGCAATCAAGCACACTAGGAAAGAAACAAATCAATCTTAATTAAAGTAAAATCAACATAGAACAAAGGTATTCAAATTAGGGGTTTCATCTCAGCCCTAGCTGAGAGATTAGTTACCCATAAACTCCATTAAACAAATGGATAAATAAAAATAAAAATTCATAAAGGAATTTCAAACCAATTTCTCTCTCTTCTTTCTTCTCTTTCTTCTCTTCTTCTCTCCCTTGCTGTAGATCTGGAGCTCCTCCCTGGTTCTGAATGTTTTCCATGTCTAAAGACTCCTTTTATAGTTGCTGGAAAGCTGGATAGTGGCAGAGTTGTAGCAGGACATGGAATGGAAATTTTCGCAGCCATGATCGGTGGGCCCCACGAAGTGTTTTCTGGAAAATCCACCCCGTCCATTGGATTCAGGACGAAATTTCAGTCAAGAATGGGTGGTTTTGAACGTCCATTAACGCGGCCAGAGAAGAAAAGAAGAAAACAGAGAGATCAGTTTTGAACGTTGCAGGGCAGCCCTTTTGTGGCCTCTGTATCATACACGTGTGTACGCATGGGAGTGGAATATCAGCATGGGTTTGTAGTGCTCGCGGCCCTCTACAAGATGGACGGCTCGGATCAGTCGTACGGGCGACGTGTGGGGCCCACAGTGCTTCGCAAAAAACGGCCAGCGGCGGTCCTCGCTGCGCGTAACAGGGACGCGGTTCTTTTCCGCTGCGAAATGGTGGGGCCCACTGTGATGTTTGTTGGGAAATCCACTCCGTCCATTTGATTTGGCTCGAAAAACCGTCCAGATATGCACGGTTTTGAATGAGCTTGAGTGTGGCCCATGAGTTTTAAAGACACCGTCCATCTGCATTTGAACGGATAAACACCAATCTTTGCTGTCATTTGAAATTCGCCACCTAGGCGACGGTAACATGGACCTTAGAGAGACAATGGATGGTCTGGATTGAACGTTTGATGGACAGTGTGGACCCACAACTCCAACGACTGTTCGCGTTTGTGGACGTGGCGCGTGAGGGGTCAGCAGGGTCGTTTGACCGAGGCGGCGGTTCGGTTTGTGCGGCCAGCGCACGTGGCATTTGCACATGCTCAAGCATGTGGGGTCCAATGCAATGTTTCGGAGAAATCTGCACCGTCCATCCTTTTCTTCATATAATGTCACCGCCGAAATCAAGTTTGAGACAGTTCCGATTATCAGGTGGGCCTGAAATCAACGTTTGGGGCTGATTTGTCCGTTGGGACACTTCATAGTGATCGAGGGCTGAAATTTGAAATGTACGGTTAATTTATGGCCCTCATCCCATGTATGGAGTTTCGAACTGATCGGATGGCGGGAACCATGTGATCTTGCATTCTGGACCCTTTTCGGGCTCCTTTGGCTTGCTTTCCTCAGATCCCAGGCGTGTAAAATCTTTATTATTGGTTTTCTGGGGTCCATTCCGTGCTCAGGTGGCTTTGGATCATCAAATCCATGCTTTTAATCCTCTTTTCAGTCCAATGCTCATTATTACATCCTGCAATGAAAACACGATTAAAATATTCCATTAGGCCTTACCAGGTATGTAAATTTAGGCAATTACTGGGGTCTGATATGTAATATTCGACCTTGATCACAACCCCCAACCAGCATTTTGCTAGTCCCGAGCAAAACATGCGAAAAACAATTTCGGAAATAACAGACAATTCCTGTAAATTCAAGTAACTTGTGAACTGATAGTCGAGATGTGATCATTCTACGATTCATGCATGGTGAGTGGAATTTTCTCCTGGAATGAAGTTCACTGTAAATTTCATAATCAAGTTCGAAATATTAAGCCATGAATTAGAATAATTCTAAAACATTGAGTTCATGAGTGTATAGTGTCATCTCTTCAACCATTAAGAGATTCAATTGTCAATTTCATGATATCATTGGTAATTAACAACGGAGCTCATGTCACCAAAACTGGAACCAACACTTGCCTTACAGATTAACCTTTCATTCTACCTTTTTTTTATTTTTATTTTTTATTATTATTTTTTTTATTTTCTTTATGAATAATACGCCAAGGAGGAGAATCAAATCTGCGCCTATAGGGAGCAAACCTATGGTGAAAACTTGTCGCCTAAATCTTTTCTCATGTCAACTATGAGGAATCGAATCTTCATCTATAGGGAGCAAACCTATGATGACGATTATGCGACTTATTCTTTCAATTCTTCTTTATAGACTGATGCTAAAAATTTTGTTTTTCAGGCTGGTTCCTTTCATGCTTAGTGATTACCATGTTATCAATTAATATCGAACTAAAAACTTAATGTGTAAACGAGATCTGATATGTGAAATCATGGCTCAATCAATGTTTACAACTTCTAATCGTGGATTAACAATTCAAACTTAAGTGTGAAATCTGCCAGACAACCGAATCCAAGAGTCATAAATTTCTCACATTCTGAATCTTGTAATTTCAAAATCACAACTATCCTTCAAAATCACTTTGAATTCAATAGAAATTCCAGAAAAATTTTAAAAATTTTCACAATTTTTGCTCAAGACCAAGAAAATACTGATTAGGTAACCTAATCTCCCACCCCCAACCTAAAATCTACATTGTCCTCAATGTAAAAGAAATAAGCATGCAATGCACATGAGACAACGAAAAGAAAAGAGGAGTGAGGGAAAGATAGTACCTGGATGAAGAATCAAGAGGCTCTCAAAAAATATCAACGTAAAAGAGGTCAGCACAAGAGAGAAATCAGTAAAATAAAATAAAATCACAAAAAGAAAAACCCTACCTATACCACTTTCGCAGGTGCTCTCGATTGCATTTAGCGTATGCAACAAGCCTTTAAACCCCTAGGTTACCCCTAGTGGACGAGTTGTAGTCTCGTGAGGGTTTGCAGTAATGTTACCCACAAACATTGAACTAACTAAACAGAAAAAAAAAAATAAAAAAATGCGGTTGCCTCCCAGGAGCGCTAAGTTTAACGTCTTCAGCCAGACAAGAACGGACCATGAATTCATTAATCTTTAAGACCAGGGTCCGCCAAAGAACTTACCTCAACACGTGGTTAACCAATCCCAGACAAGTGATGTGAGTTCCCATAAACTGTGCTATCTGAAATGAGGTAATTGACACTATCATCAAACAATTTAAGGACTTCTGCTCGAACAACTTCTTCCATGTTAGGATCATGCTTCCTTTGTATTTTACGTGACATTTCCACAGCATGATCCTTACATACAGTGGGGCACACTCCTTGTATTTCTGCTATCTTCCGTTCAATTGCTGCCTTATATGTTCGAAGAACATTAAGCAACCTGTTCTCTTTTGCCTTCTCAGAGTTAGAAACTGTGCTGTCAGGAAGAGTCTCAGAGGGATGAAGAGGTTCCACTTTCGCTCTCCATTTTTCAGTCTCCAATATAGGAGAGTAGAGTCGAGCATTGCATTGATTCGTGGATGGGACTATCTATGTCAAAATCCATGCCATGTTGTGCTAAGCAGGTCTCAAGTGGATCTTCAAAAGATTTACGGAAGGAGTCCTGCACTAGACTCTCGATCATGTCCACTTCAAATATGTCGTCCAAATCCGCGGGTTGTTGTCCTGCATTAAAAACATTAGTTTAATATTCATGTTACCAAATGACAACTTCATAACTCCATTCCTGCAATTTATAATAGCATTAGATGTGGCCAAAAATGGACGACCCAAAATGACTGGGATCTGACTATGAGGATTCTGAACAGGCTGAGTATCTATAACTATGAAATCCACTGGAAAATAAAATTTGTCAACCTGGATTAGCACATCTTCAATAACACCCCGGGGCACCTTGACAGATCTATCAGCTAGTTGTAATGTTATTTTAGTCGGTTTCAACTCACCAAGTCCTAGCTGCTCATAAACCGAATATGGTAACAAATTGACGCTCGCCCCTAAATCAAGTAATGCCTTCCCGATTTTATGATCTCCTATGCCGCAAGAGATGGTAGGAGCTCCTGGATCCCTAAATTTAGGAGGGGTGTTATGTTGAATCATGGAGCTGAGCTGCTCTGCAAGGAAGACTTTCTTATGAACATTCTGCTTACGCTTTTGAGTGCATAAATCTTTAAGAAACTTAGCATAAGCAGGGACTTGCTTGATAGCGTCAAGCAACGGGATGTTGACTTGCACTTTTTTAAACACGTCCAGGATTTCATCAAATTGTTTCTTTTCTTCATTGGTGCCAGACGTTGAGGAAAAGGTGCTTTGGGCACGTAAGGTGGCACGTCAGCGGCTCTTGGAGAGTCAGAGAGTTTTTGGACTTTGGATGCATTGGTGTGTCTCTCTGCTTCACTTGATTTGATTCATCCCTAGGTATCTCTATTTTGTTGTCAATTTGTTTGCCTGACCTAAGGGTAATGATCGATTTGGCTTGCTCATGATATTGCCCTTGGTTGGAATTAGAGCCAATCTCATATTGTCCCTTTGGATTAGCCACAGGTTGGCCAGGGAACTTACCCTTCTCTCTCTCACTCAATGTGGCAGCTAGTTGACCCATTTGTACTTCCAGCTTGGCAATGGATTGTGCATTTGCATGTAAGCTTTGCTGGTTGGCTAGTAAGGTTTGTTGGGTGTCTTTTTGGAATTGGAGAGAACTCTGCATAAAAAGATGGAGTGTATCCTCAAGAGATGGTTTCCTTGATTGTGCAGGCAGTTGTTGATATTGCGGAAACTGCTGAGGTTGCATAGGAGGATTTCCAGATGGTCCTCCTTGTTGCGATCCTTTTGCCCAAGAAAAATTTGGATGCCTAGCCCACCCTGGGTTGTACGTGTTCGAGTAAGGATCATTCCCAGGTTTCTGAAAGGTGTTCAAAGCATGAACTTGTTCAGAGAGGAATTCTGGAAATGCTGGATGTGTACCAGATGGGCAAGATTGCGTAGGATGGGAAGGACTAGAACATATGGCACAAGCCTCGGCTTGAGTTGTTTGTGGAGGTCCATTATGCAACATCAGAGCATCAACCTTCTTTGTCAGGCCATCAATCTTGGCATGGAGATCTGGTGTGACTCCTATCTCATATATGCCACCTCTCTTTGTGGTTGGGAACTTCTTTCACCTCTATCTGAATAGTCCCATTGCTGGGAGTTTTCACACAAGGTTTCAAAGAATTTCCACGCTTCGGTATCGCTCTTGGTCATGAAGGACCCTCCACTGGTGGCATCAACCATGCGACGGTTCTGGGGTGTCAGACCGTCATAAAAGTATTGCACTTGTTGCCACTTCTCAAAACCGTGGTGTGGACATTTAAGAAGCAAGTCCTTCCATCTTTCCCAACATTCATGAAAGTGCTCTCCCTCTTTTTGTGTGAAATTAGTGATTTCTCTACGGAGAGCATTAGTTTTGTGAACAGGGAAGAACTTGTTTAAGAACTTCCTAGACAATTGGTCCCATGTAGTGATAGACCCAACTTCTAGAGAATTCAACCATGCTTTCGCCTTATCCTTCAAAGAAAAAGGAAACAGGCGTAGGCGGATCGAATCGTCTGAGAAGTTTTGGTATTTAAAGGTGGAGCAAATGTCTAGGAATTCTTTCACATGATGATATGGGTCCTCCTTGTCTAACCCATAAAAGGAAGGCAACAACTGTATGACCCCAGTCTTGAGTTCAAAGTGTGCTGCCGTGGTGGTAGGCAACACTATGCATGAAGGCGCATTGAATTGGACAGGAGCTGAATAATCTCTAAGAGTTTTAGTTCCATTCTCTTCTGCCATTTCAACTGGGATGTCTTTCAATCTTCTATGGAATGTTCTTTCTATTTCAGGATCACAAGATGCTAGTTCTATATCTAGAGATCTACGTCCTAGCATAAACTAAGTAACAACCTAAGAAAAAGAAAACTAGAACTAGAAGCTATGATATAAAAAAAACAAGTTTAAACTATGTAAGTAAGAATGGGAAGAAAGAACCCGGAAAAAGAGATGATTGATGTCAGAAGATTTAAGAAGCTCCTCCTTCACTTAGTAGCTTTCTTCCTCAATTCCTGAAAATAGAACAAAAACAAATCAAGTTTCCTAAATTAATGATAAAAAAATCCTAAGCAAAGGTTAATTTCTAAAAAAGAAAGTTCTAAAAAAAAAAAAATAACAAGAAGAGTTAGTTTCTAAAAGGGAAAGAAAAATTCTAAAACTAGAAAATAAGAAGTTACTTAAGAGAAAAATCTAAATCTAAAAAAACAAAAAATTCAAAGAAATTCTAAAATTAGAAAATTTCTAAAAAGTAAAAACCTAATTCTAAAATAAAAAAAATAGAAAAAGTAAAGAATTTAGAAAGGGATTACCAAATTAGAAGTTTATCTCAGGACCCTACAAAACAGGAAAGAGGTTAATTTCTAAAATAAAGAAAAGAACTCTAAGTTAGTAAAATCCTAAGCTATGAATTATGATAAGAGAGAATCCTAAATTCAATATGGACCGAAACAGTCCCCGGCAACGGCGCCAAAAACTTGTTCACTCCCCAAGTATAGGGTTGTGATGTAGTAATAAACTCGGTAAGATCGAGGTCGAATCCACGAGGACTGGTCGTCACAATTCAAATCTGTGATTCTCCTTAACTAATTCAACAAATAATGGAGCAATTTACTAACACAAATCTATGGAAAAAAAAACAATTGAGAATAAGGAAGAAAATTCAATCAGAGAGAGCACTAGGACTTTCGAATCCACCCCTAATTATCCTAACCATTGTTTTGTCTGTTAATTCACCTTAATTAGATTGATCAACTTATCTAGAGAAAGCACAATCTGTGTCCTTAATCGGGCATACAGATTGTCTAATTCCTTCAAGCAATGCCATGAATAACATATCCCATGTCCAAATCGGGCATATGGAATATGCAGTTCAGTAAAGTCCTGTTTCTTCCTCTACAGGAACCTGTTCATGATCAGATACAAGCACCTAGAATAAGCATCCAGACCACATCCATCCATAGACTCTGATCAAGTTCATAGATGGAGAAGTATAGAAATTAAAGCAATCAAGCACACTAGGAAAGAAACAAATCAATCTTAATTAAAGTAAAATAAATAACATAGAACAAAGGGTATTCAAATTAGGGGTTTCATCTCAGCCCTAGCTGAGAGATTAGTTACCCATAAACTCCATTAAACAAATGGATAAATAAAATAAAAAAATTCATAAAAGGAATTTCAAACCAATTCTCTCTCTCTTCTTTCTTCTTTCTTCTCTTCTTCTCTTTCTTCTCTCCCTTGATGTAGATCTGGAGCTCCTCCCTGGTTCTCAATGTTTTTCCCATGTCTAAGACTCCATTTTTATAGTTGCTAGAAAGCTAGATAAGTGGCAGAGTTGTAGCAGGACATGGAATGGAAATTTTCGCAGCCATGATCGGTGGGCCCCACCGAAGTGTTTTCTGGAAAATCCACCCCGTCCATTGGATTCAGGACGAAATTTCAGTCAAGAATGGGTGGTTTTGAACGTCCATTAACGCGGCCCAGAGAAGAAAACATGAAGAGATCAGTTTTGAACGTTGCAGGGCAGCCCTTTTGTGGCCTCTGTATCACACGTGTGTACGCATGGGAGTGGAATATCAGCATGGGTTTGTAGTGCTCGCGGCCCTCTACAAGATAGACGGCTCGGATCAGTCGTACGGGCGACGTGTGGGGCCCACAGTGCTTCGCAAAAACGGCCAGCGGCCGGTCCTCGCTGCCGCGTAACAGGGACGCGGTCTTTCCGCTGCGAAAATGGTGGGGCCCACTGTGATGTTTTTTGGGAAATCCACTCCGTCCATTTGATTTGGCTCGAAAAACCGTCCAGATATGCACGGTTTGAATGAGCTTGAGTGTGGCCCATTAATTTTAACACACCGTCCATCTGACATTTGAACGGATAAACACCAATCTTTGCTGTCATTTGAAATTCCGTCCTAGGGACGGTAACATGGACCTTAGAGAGACAATGGATGGTCTGGATTGAACGTTTGATGGACGGTGTGGACCCACAACTCCACGACCGTTGTCGTTTGCGGACGCTGGCGCGTTGAGCGGGCGAGCGGCTGGGGGTCAGCGGCTTTGACCGAGGCGGCGGTTCGGGTGTAGCGCCAGCGCACGTGCGCTTTATGCACATGCTCAAGCATGTGGGGTCCAATGCAATGTTTCGGAGAAATCTGCACCGTCCATCCTTTTCTTCATATAATGTCAACCGCCGAAATCAAGTTTGAGACAGTTCCGATATCAGGTGAGCCTGAAATCAACGGTTTGGCGAGCTGATTTGTCAAGGGGACACTTCCATAGTGATCCGAGGGCTGAAATTTGAAATGTACGGTTAATTTATGGCCCCATCCCATGTATGGAGTTTCGAACTGATCGGATGGCGGGAACCATGTGATCTTGCATTCTGGACCCTTTTCGGGCTCCTTTGGCTTGCTTTCCTCAGATCCCAGGCGTGTGTAAAATCTTTATTATTGGTTTCTGGGGTCCATTTCGTGCTCAGGTGGCTTTGGATCATCAAATCCATGCTTTTAATCCTCTTTTCAGTCCAATGCTCATTATTACATCCTGCAATGAAAACACGATTAAAATATTCCATTAGGCCTTACCAGGTATGTAAATTTAGGCAATTACTGGGGTCTGATATGTAATATTCGACCTTGATCACTAATGCATATGAGACTTTAGCCATGTAGTCCGTTCCTCTATGTCTTTGCACCTTGCTCCTTATATAGCTTGAAGTGGTTGGCTAATGGGAATGCTAACCGGCTTCTTAAGAACCTCCCGTATTGAATCGATAAGTACTTGGCTATGTACTTGCTGTGACAAAACTATTTCTGTTTTCCCTGTTGCGCTTTATCCTCATGCCTAGGATTTATTTTGCAGCTCCTAAATCCTTCATGGCAAATTCTCTACACAGTTGTCTTTCGAGATCTGAGATGTCATTCATGCTTGAACCGGCCACAAGCATATCATCAACATACAAAAGAAGGATGATGTACGACATATCAAACTTCTTCAAATAACAACAGTGGTCTGCATGACATCTCCTAAAACCATTTTCCGACATGAAATTGTCAAACTTCTTGTACCATTGCCTCGGGGCCTGCTTCAGGCCATATAAACTCTTCTTCAGTCTGCACACCTTATTCTCCTTTCCTGGTGCCACGTATCATGTCGGCTGATGCATATATATCTCTTATTCAAGATACTCATGAAGAAAGGTTGTCTTAACATCTAACTACTCTAGATGTAAGTCCTTTGTAGCCACTATACTCAAGACTATGCGAATCGTAGACATTTTCACTACCGGTGAAAATATTTTAGTGAAATCGATACTTGCCTTTTGTTGAAACCCTTTCACAACCAATCTGGCCTTGTACCGTTTCGAACCATCATGCTCCTCCTTCAGTCTATAAACCCACTTATTCTGAAGAGCTTTCTTACCCTTAGGTAGAGTGACTAGCTCCCATGTATGATTAGACTCAAGAGAGTCCATCTCATCATCCATGGCCTGCTCCCACTTAACCCGTGTATCCAACTGTAACACAACTTCAAAATACTTTGGTTCACCATTATCTGTCAGCAGTAGATAATGTAAGGAGGGTGAATATTGGACCGTTGGTCTCCTCTCCCAAGTAGACCTCCTCACAACCGGTTTCTGCGGCTCTGCCTCATAATGCTCCTATGTATGATCATCCTATGGCGCTTTAACACTCGTGTCCGGTAACTCTTCCAACTCTACGAGTTCTTTCTCCTTGGCCTTAGTTTCTTGCACACTGTCCTTATGCATCACTTTTCCATTGAAGACTACGTCCTTGCTTCTGATGATTTTCCTGTTTTCTGCATCCCAAAACCTGTAGCCAAAATCATGCTACCCGTAGCTATAAACGTGCACCTCCTAGATTTCGCATCCAGCTTGTTTCTGTGCTCTGCATCAATGTGAACGTATGAAGTGCAATCGAACACTCTGAGATGTACAAGGTTCACTTCTTTCCCAGTCCACGTTTCTTCTGGTAGCCCACCATCCAATAGTGCCGAGGGGCTTCTATTGATGAGATATGCGGCAGTATTCATAGCATTTGCCCAAAAGGTTTTAGGCAACCCTGCATGTAATTTCATGCTCCTGGCACGCTCAAGGATGGTCCTGTTAATGAACTCAGCCATACCATTCTGCTGCGGTGTTCCTAGAATCATTTTTTGATGTTTGATTCCATTTGCTGCACAATACTCCTCAAATCTCTTATCACGGTACTCTCTCCCATTATCAGATCTGAGACATTTTACTGTTTTACCTGTCTCATTTTCTACCATTACTTTCCACTTCTTAAATACATCAAATACATCAGATTTATGTTTTAAGAAATAGACTCACAGTTTTCTACTAGCATCATCAATGAAGGAAAAAAAATAACATGAGCCACCAAGAGACAATACCTGTGCCGGTCCCCACACATCAGTGTATACAAGCTCCAACAGATGCGTCTTTGGAGCGCGTCCCGTCTTCTTGAAGTTTACCCTCTTCTACTTGTCATACATGCAGTCCTCGCAGAATTCCAAGTCAATAGACTTCAGCCCTGGTAGCTTCCCTTTTGACAATAATACTTTCATCCATTTCTCACTCATATGTCCCAACCTTTGATGCCATAACTGCCCATTCACTCCAGTTGATGCGACTGCGAGTGAACTATACGATCTTGAAGTCACGTACAAAGTACCTTCCTTCTTGCCTCGAGATATCACCAAGGCACCTTTTGTGACCTTCCAGGAATCACTAGTGAAGGTCGTCACATAACCGATATCGGACAACTGTCCCACTGAGATCAAGTTACGTTTCAAACTCGGTACATGTCTAACGATACTGCACGTCAATTTCAAAGTCGTTCCGTCTTTCTGATTTACATGAACGTCCCATTTTCCAACGATATTGCACGGCTCATCATCACCCAGGTAGACTCTCCCGAAGTCACCTGATACATAATTACGCAGAACTTCCTTACATGAAGTGGCATGAAACAAAGCACCTGAGTTTATAACCCAAGACTCATTCCTCGCATCAAGAGACAAGATCAACGCCTCTGTGTCACTCTCCTCAGATAGATTCACTAAATTTTTTCCACCTTGAGAGCTTCCTTCTTGTTTATTAAGCACTCTGCAATCACGTTTCATGTGCCCTTCTTGCCGCAATGCCAATACCCGTCTTTGTCTTTCGGTCCCTTGGACTTCTTCCTCGACTTAGAATGCCCGTGTTTGTTGCCTCCTTTGTTCAGCGATCTTCCTCTTCCTTCAACGTTTAGATCATTCCCTGAATCCCCTGAAACTCCTGATGCCTTTCTTCTAGATTCTTCGTTGAGAATTAGACCGGCCACATCATCAAATTTCAGCTTTGTCGACCCTGAAGAATTGTTCATAGCAATCACCAAACCATCCTAACTGTCTGACAAACTGGATAAGATCAATAACACCCTGACCTCATCCTAAAAAATAATGCCAACGGATTCCAACTGGCTCGTGACTGTATTGAACTCGTTTAGATGTTTAGCCACGCTACCACCATCTGATATCTTCATGTTGAATAGTTGTTTCATAAGATGAACCTTGTTGGACGCTGAGGGTTTTTCATACATGGTGGTTAGGGCTTCCATTAATTTTTTTGTGGTTTTCACGATGGATATATTGAAGGCGACGCTCTTAGACAAAGAGAGTCAGATCGTTCCTAAAGCCTTCCTATCTAGTAAAAATCATTCATCATCTGTCATCTTTTCTGGTTTCTTCTCTTTTCCTCCTAGAGGAATATAAAGGTCCTTTTGATACAGATAATCCTCCATCTGCATCTTCTAGAAAGCAAAGTTTGAACCATCAAACTTCTCAATTCTAGTCTTCTCTTCTTCTGTCATCGCTCCCAATAGAACTAAACCAATAGCTCTGATACCAGTTGTTGCGCAGCATGCCAACAACGCAGTGAACCAAGATCCAATCTCAGGTCTCACCCACAAACAATAAACAAGAAGAAATATAAACTAGAAAAGGAATCAAAGCATTCCAAACAAACCACAAGACAGGATATACGTGGAAAAACCCCCAACAAGGGTAAAAAACCACGGATGCAAACTTCCACTATGAAGAAAACCGAAGATAACAAAGCAATATACTAAAATTTTCCTTGGAAGTACATAGAAAACCCTTTGCCCACACCTTAGAATTATTTCTCATACCCTAGAAAAGCCCTAAGGACACCTATTTATAGTTTAGGCAACTTCCATTTCGCACCCTTGCGAAAATCGACTCAAATTTCTGCAGTCCACATCAAATCTAGAAACGAATCTGCGTAACCACGACCGGTCGAGCGGACCCCTCGACCGGTCAAGAACCTCGGAACCCAAAAATTGATGTTCGCTGGACTTTGAGTCGAGCCAGTCCACGACTGCTCATGACTGGTCGAGTGGGGCACTCGACCGGTTGAGCATGGGCCACGACCGGTCGAGCAGCCACCAAATGTGACTCCACATCTCAACAAGGAGGAGGAAGGGAAGAAGAATCATGACTCATCCATAGGGCTGTTAACAAGCCGGGCTTGAGGTTGGCCCCTGCCAGGATTTTGAACTATTTCGGGTCGAGCTGTCGGGCTAGGCCTATTCAAAATTTCAATTTTGACAGGCCCGAGCTTGGCCCATTGACAGCCATACTCGTCTAGGTTTGATGACTCATTTGAGTCATCGAGTCATGCAAAAACTCGGTAAAGCTTGGGTGATTCATGTCCCATTTTTATCCCCACCTATTCGACATCACTTATTGACTTGGTGTGGTGTAAAAACCTGATTGGCTAAGGTGAGTCGCGAGTCAACTTGCCGATTCGGCCAACCTTGGGTTCAGGAATCATCACATATATTTTGGTATGATGTGATGAAAATAATCATATGTTGTGAGATTCAATGCTCTTAACTTAGAGATGTACACGAGTCAAACCGAGTCGAGCTTGGCACAACTCGAATCAGCTCGGCCACTAGCTGACTCCAGCTCAAACTTGGCTTGGCTTGGTCCTCGAGCCTGACTGGCCAACTCAGCTTGGTTCGGTTAGTAGCTTGGGCCAATTCGAGCCGAGTTCGAGCCTATGCAACATTTTCTCAAACACATGAAGTGTGCCTTCAATTTCTCACAGTATGCAAAACAACAACAACAATTTATAGCTATTTCATCAAACACTCAGTAGTCAACATCAAAATCAAGATACAAGGCTAGTTTTATCATGTAATGTTTTTTTTTTTTTTTTTTTTTTTTGTAATGATTTGTTTCATATCCATACCTTCCTTGCCACCAACTGATCCCACGGAGAATGTATGCACCCGTAACAACACTTCGTTGAGTCATTTCATCAAACACTTGGTGAGCAATATCAATATCAAAATAACCGAGTCACCGAACTGGTTCAATTTGAGTTCAATTTGAGTTGAGGTTCGATCCGAGTTGATTCGAGCTTGGACAAGCTCGAACTTGGCTCGAAATTTTTTCGAGCTCTAAAGATCAGCTCAACTCAGTTCGAACTCAGTTTCAAACCGAGTTGAAGCAAGCTTTTTTTAGTTGAGTAGAGTGAGTTAACCGAGCTAACTCAGTTCGTGTACAGCTCTAGCTCTTGTTAATAGCCTTGGATAAAATTCCTTCCCATGTTTAATTTGGTAAAATTTTGGCTCCTGAGATTAATTGAGTAGGAGACTCTGCTCTCACTAGTGTTATAAATAGTAGAGATGTCTCCTATTGTATTGCCCATAGGAATTATGAAGTAATAAGTGTATGCAAGTCCAAGTTATTGAGAATTCATTTCTACAAATCGTCTCCCGAGTCCTGTAAGCATGTTTTCTGTGAAACAAACTTCACTTTCACTCTTAATCTTGTTTTCTTTGTGAGAAACACAGTGTACTTCACTTCATCCATTAAAAGATGTTTGAGTTTATTTAGAAAATGGAAAGGGCACAAAATACCTCTTTACTCATATTTTTAAACATTGATGTGATACAATCCAAAACAATTTTCAAATAAATAATACATCCACACTCACAACTACATAATGAAACAAGGTTATACACTCAATCATGGTTGAGTCTAAAACGCTGTGAGACTTGAAGCAAATGCTGAAATGAATAGAAGGGAGAATGACAGAGCAAGGACAATGTGATAGATTCTGCATCCGATGCATCCCCGCCAGTGGATGGGACAGTCTTAGATCCACTTCCTACATCCATAAACACATGAATATCAAAATCATGAAATTAGGAAATGGATTTGTCAAGAATTAAATCAGACACTAACAGGCCTAGTTCATAATGGAAATTTGGATTCCTCATGCAATGGACAACTAATGTGGATGGCTGATAGAGCAAACATCAGATTGATTGGTCGATCCTGACAGTCTGATAATGGAAATTGGCTCATAAAATGTCAACAATTGGCCTTTTCTTCATAATCTCTAATTTGAAAGCCATGATCAGGTCCATCATATCTTTCAATCTATAGAATTTTCTAGTGTGGGCCATCAACAGCCCATAGTGCAAATGTAAATCTAATTTATATATGGAAAAATGCTGATTTACATGTTAAAATGTTTTCATACTTAGCCAAAAAAAATTCAAAACCCCTTCATACTGAAACACTTTCCTATGTAAAATTGGCCCATTTGGTTTTACCACAACAATATCGACTGCCATTTTCCAAACCACTAATCAGATGATTATATCATCCTATCAAGTGATTCGAGAGAGATGGGCAATCAAAGGTGGGCCCCCCCACGTGATGGACGGTCCACAATGGGTAGACCTCTGTAGTATACTTAATATGGATTGTCCATTTTACCAAACCACTAATTGGATGGTTAGGCTCATTTGATCAAAGTGATTTGAGAGGGATGGAGAACTAAAGATGGGTCGCACATGATGGAGGATCCACATCAATGACTATACCAGTCTAGCATACTCAGATATGGATTGTCCATTTCACCAAACCACTAATCCCACGGTTAGGATCATTTGATCAAAGTGATTTGAGAGGGATGAGCAATCAAAGTGGGCCCCATAGATGGTAGTCAGCATCAATTCTTAGAGTTGACTAGTATGCTCAATATACATCTTTCATTTCAGCAAACCACTAATTAAATGGTTAGGATCATCCGATCAAAGTGATTAGAGAGAGATGGTCAATTAAAGGTGGGCCTCAAGTAATGGACTGTCTATACCAATGGTTAGATCTGTTCAAGTATAATCAATATGAATTATCCATTTCATCATCCATTGATCAAATGCTCTATCATAGTGATTTGAGAGGGATGAAATGTTAACGATGGGGACCCACATGATGGATGACTTAAGTAAAGGGTATACAGATAGATGAATGTGTTCAAGATCATCAATTTTAGAATGTTTAAACATTGCTTAGCAGTGAACTTAAAATAAATTGGTAAAAAAGAAAATTTACCTGAAGGAATGTTCGAGGTCGGAGTGGTTGGTACTGATGGTGTAGCAGAAGGAACATTCGGCACTGTTGGTGTTGAAGGCGTAGCTGGTGTTTCCTTAGGAGGTGTAGGAGTAGTTGTTGGTCCAGAAGCACCTAACCACAATCAATGTCACAGGTTCACAGAAAATCAGAAATTTCATGTTACTTATTTAAGGAGCTAAGCTCTAATCCTACATGTGCAAATGGGCCAGATTGATGAGGGTCAGCTGTGCTAGAGTCCCATGAGGTAGATGAGCTGAGATTTCAGGCCCAGAACTTTCTTGGATGGGCTTTTCGATTGAGTTTCCTTAAAAGTAAAGCAGGACAGTCCAATCAAGCCAGTCATATATAACAATGTTGAGCCAACTACATGTCTGTGGGTTGGGCTTTCCCAGCCCCACATCATTGGTTATAAGGCAGGACAGCCTGGTCTAACTTGTGGGACAAAACAGACATTGGCCTGTCTATATCGAACCAAAAGTGATTAGCAGTGGAAATGGGTTGGGTCGCCGATGGGTCCACTGGCCCGATCCACTTCCGATGTGTGTTTGGGCCAATCTAAATGGGTAGTGGGTTGCTCTTGGGTTAGAAAATATTGCCCATTTAAGTAAATGGGTCGAGCTTGGGTTGAGCCCTAGGGGTTCCCAACCTGCCTATATGGGACGGATGGCCTAACCCAACGGAAAACCCAAAACAAATGGATTGACTATGAGTACATGATGCATGTATATGTTCATATGTACCCGATAGCTGGGCGTGGCTGGGCATAGCTTTAGCTTCATGTACATTATTCTTACATCGTGCTGGGTTGGGTTGGGTTGGGTCAGATCAAACGCCAGTCAAATACAATTAAGTGGGTCAGGTGAGGTTGGACTCGGTCCAGATGAATTTGAGGTGGGTCAGGTGGGCCACAATGTAATGGGTTGTTGGTCAGGTTCAAGCAGGAATTCTTGGACCATTAGTAAATAAGTCGGGGTTGGGCGGACCCCGACTCATTTTTATGACTAGACATGATGGCACAATAGACATGCAGGGTCCAACCTGCATAGAAGGCAGGAAAGCATATTTTTTTTCATGACCCCAAAATAGGCGAGTCCACTCATCAGATTGGCCAGACGTACTGTCCATACGTGCTATCGAAGTGTGGTCTACTTGATGAGTTAACCAAACCAATCTTTTGAAAAATGCTCATGCAATATTTTGGGCTTACCATTACACTGGCTGACGGGTGGAGTCTGGACATTGCAAGCGCCAGGGAGAGCAAGAGCTTGAGTCTGGTTGAGGGTGAGGCCCAGGGACGAGCCACCACCGTTAAGAAGGGTGCAGAGGCATGGCGCCTGAGACTTAACAACATTGGAGAGCTGGGAGCAGCAAGAAGGTGATGGGGTCGACGCATTCCCTGTAATGTAGGCCAGGCATGGCGACAAGCTAATTATCGCGGTTGTGCAACCCGACTGGGCCATGGTTCCAGCCCACAGCGATACCAAAAGGACCATGGCTAGGCCCACCTCCATACCTTTAAGAGCCATTTGAAATATGGTAAATGTCACTGAAATGATGTGATGATTTGGGTTGCTTGTGCTTGAGATTTCAGGTCTTGTGGTGATTAAGTACACACATTGGTAAGGGATTTATAATGGGATGGGATTTGTAAGAGAGCTTACCTTAGATTATAAAAAGATGGAAAAAGAAAGAAAAAAACAGGATAATTTGGGCGGCCAACTCCCCTCTAACGGGTTCTTGGTAAGCTAATCATCATAAAAAAAAAAAAAAAAAAAGATTTGACTTAGAAACAGTTGTCAGAAAATGCATTTTTTAAGAAATGTAAAGCTTTTGAAATGCGTCATGCTTGAGAGCGGATTAGGTGTTACCATGGGCCACCTTGAAGATATATGTTGTATATCAATGCCGTCCATCCGTTTTTCCAGCCCATTTAGGACGTGGTTCAAAAAATTAAGCAAATCCACGCCACAGGAAACAGTGATGATTGAACGCCTAACATTAAAAACATCCCAACGCCCATAGTAAGCAGATCCGTAATGTTTATTTGACATCTAATCCATTAATGAGGTCAACCAGACCTGGATGAAGGGAAAATACAAATATCAGATTGATCTAAAACTTTTGTAATCTACAAAAGGTTTTTAAATGTTCATTCACCACTTTTTCCTGTGGTGTGGTCCACTGGAGATTTGTATCTGCTTAATTTGTAGGATAACATTTTCAAATGAGTTGAAAAACGAATGGGTGGCATGGATATACAACACATTCATTTAGGCGGGCCCACACGATAAGGGGCGTTACCCTGGTAACACCTAATCCGCTCCCGTCGTGGCCTTGATTCTTCTCAAACAACTACCCGCTTAACTAGATAGAGAACGTAGAAATATTGGTTTCCATCTGTCTTAACTAATTTACCTACTAATAATAACTATAATAAATAGCGATTTCAACAAATTAGTACCTCATTAATACCATATTTACGTGCGGGTACCCTACTCGATCCTGTTCCGCCCCCTACTCACTCTCAGATATTTGCCAAGTAATGAAAAACAAAGAAGACGCGGGGTGCCAATGATGGCTAGGGACTCTCCAATGCCAAAGTCAGATGGACAGGTACACAGTGGGATTAGTCAGATTACGGTAGTTGTGCATGCCTTATTCCCATGGTAGGGGGTTTATTTTTAAGCCCTCTAGGTTGCTTATGTGTTAGGGTGGATTTGCTGGAGGGATTGTATAGTAGGGGGAATCCGCCCTTGGATATTTCTTCGATCATGCCTCAATTAGCATAATCCTCGGCTGAGATCTCGCTAGGCAATCCCGCTCATATATGGCGGAGATCCTTTCTGGATGTTTTCTATTTCGAGGTCAAGGTCAAGGTTAGCATCCGAGGCCAGGGTCAAGGTGGAGGTTGGCACCTGAGGTTGGGTCGGCACCCCGACCCTTCTTAGGGGACTTCCTTTAACAATTGTCTCATTACCTCCCCGACATTAGGTCAATTCTTTACCCATAATAGCTGCCCCCTTACTTCCGAACGCTGTCTCCAAGAGCTTGGGAAGTGGAGTTGGACTGATGTATGAGCAGGAGGCCTTAATCTTGCAGAAGCTCGGCTCGCCTAATGAGCACCGCCTTATACTGCCGTGTGGTATTTAATGTGGGAGAGGGAAGGACAGCGCATGCTGCTGGGATTGAGGAAAATATTATTATAGTGATCATATGAGGAGGTGTGCGCAGAACGGTGCCACTTCATCTCTGGATGATTTGTAGATGGACATTTGTCCCTACCTCGATAGTGGGGTACTCTGGCAGCGAACCCCTAGTTGCCACGTGGATAGGAACGTGCTCCGATGCACCCTTTCACATCTCGATAATGAATGTGTGCACTCAATGCTTTTGCTCTGGAAACCTTATAAATAGGGATGGGTCACCCTTATTTCCTTTACTTGTTGGCTCTTGTGTCTTCTACACTAATCACTCCTCCCCTTTTCTTCTTTCCTTCTCGTCAGATCCAGTCATTAGGCGATTTTCGGTATGTTTTCCTTTTCGCATTCTCTGTTGTGCACCTTCCTCTTCGACTTTCTCTTGTTCTTCTCCTTCCTTTCTCCCCTTAAATATCGTCGGAAGGTTCTAGGAGAGAGTTTATATCAGGGGCTTTTCATGGGGAATCCATCCCTTAAAGCGTGGATTCTTGGTTAGGTGTTGTTCACAACCCCAAGTGTAGGGTTGCGATGTAGTAATAACTCGTGAAAACGAGGTCGAATCCACAGGGTCTAAACTTGTACGTATTCTTAAAAGAACTAGAAGAATATCTAAATATGAATTCTTGAATAAAATAGAGTAATTGTGAATAATGTTTAAACTAACAATTAAAGGTGGGAACTAAGGTGCCAATGATCCACTTGTAGCTATTAAGATGCTACCTTGCTTGATTCAATAAATACAATTGGAATTGGAGTCCTATCCTATCCAATTTGAAGATAAAGCAATTTAAATCAAATTCGAACTTTTCATTGACCTAATTCTCAATGGAGGAGAATTGTAAATATTGGAAGTGATTCCATCACCCTACCATGCCCAGGAGACGATGGTGAACAATGAGATTTACCATTCTCACTATTTCAAAATAGGAAAAGAAGATATCCAAAGCTATCACAACATCTATTGTAATTTGAGTCACAATAAATCATAGAAAACCGAAAATATTCTTTTAATATCAAACTAGAAATCAATGAAGTTTAATATATAAGAACAAGAATCATGACAAAATAAACATCTCAACACATTACAAGCTTCACCTCTTAGCCCTAGCTACGAGGTTTAGCCAACCATAGACATGATTGAAACTAAATATCTTAAACAAAGTATGAAAAATAAACTAGGGAAGAAGAAAAACTCTTTGACGGCTGCTCCATCCTTTTGTTATGCTCATTGAGACCTTTCCAACCCCTAGAAGATGCTTTGGAGTATTATAGGAAGTCGTATTTATAGTTGTGGAACTTCAACTTTCGCATCTAGTTAGAAAAATCTAGAAACCACCTTAAATTTATGCACTTTCCGCAGTTTGCTAAATTAAACTTCACTTTGCGCAGTTTTCCAAAATATACTTCACTCTGCATAGCTAAAATAGACTCGAGTTTCAGAATACGCTTTTTTCAGGACAATTTCAGGAATATGTTTGTTTTCAGGGCAATTTCAGGATTCCTTTTCTTCACTTCAAATCTTTGATTATCTTTATTCCTCACTTGGTTTTCTTGGATCTTTGGCATGTGAATTCTTCATTAATGACTTCCAAATCTCCAAATATTTATTTAGTAATCTTTTGAGCATAAATCTTCATTTTGACTTCAATTTCACCTAAAGCTCTCGAAATCACCTCACACATGAAAACATGCATAATTAAATCGATTAAGCACTATCATGTTTATAAAACCAAGGTATAAATAGGGAGAAATATGCAATATTTCACACTCAACACACCCCCAATCAGCATTTTGCTAGTCCCGAGCAAAACATGCGTGGAGTGATATTTAATTCTCAATGTTCAAAGTTCTTTAAGAAAACAATCATTTGTGTAAACAAGTATGAATGAGTATAATTCAAAAAAGCGAGAGTGAAAATTTATAAACCTAGAGCCGAATAAAACAAACAATCAATTAAATCAATTCTTCATCAACCAATCTAGAGCATAAGTTCATATATCAAGTTTTCCCAATGTGCTTAGTGAATTTCAATTTACTTTCTATAAAAGTATACTATCATTATATAATATTAGCTATGATCATCACCTCAAGATTAATTAAATAATCAAGTATTGATTCTGAACTTATCTCATTTTTCTTTCTTTTTTCGGTTTTTTTATTTTATATCGACAATCTCTTTTTATTTATTCATTCCTTTTCAGACTTTCCATTATTTTTCATTCTTTTACTGTCTTTTCATCATATATGACCTTTTTGTTAATCTCATTATTTTTTAACTGTTTTTTTTTTTTTTTTTTTAATTTTTTTTTCATTTTGAAGGTGGATAAAATTCTCCAGACTTAATTCACAATCATCTATCAATGCTTCACATACTAACAATCATAAATTCTAGCATAATTCATAGAAGGCAATTTGAATGTGTCTGTGACTTAGATTAACATAATATTCAAACTTCCTCTTAATCAATTGAGTGCAAGAACTGTAGGTGATATACTACTTAGTTAATTAAACTCTAACAATTAAAAATTTAATCTCGATCTTATCATTATACTCAAAACATTCTTTACATACACAATTTATCATTTTCCAAACAAATTTCAACTTGAAACATTGAAAATTTCAAAAAACATTTTACTCAAAACTAAGAAAACACTATTAGTTTATCTAATCCACACACCCCCAACCTAAAATCTACATTATCATCAATGTAAAAAAAATAAATATAAGCATGCAATGCATATGAGACAAAGAAAAGAAATGAGAAGTGATGGAAATGTAGTACTTGACGAAAGGGATTGAAACTTTTCCAAGGTTCTCAATGTGAAGATGGGTTAATACAAAGACTCTATTAGAGCGTAAAATTAAGTGAAGAAGAAAGAATGGAAGTGAAGAAGGAAGGAAATCAAAGAAAGTAGATTAAGGTAAAGAAGCTGAAGCAAAATATAGAAGAGTCAAGTTGTGCGGATCACAAGTTGTGCTGAGAGTATAAGTAGCGCAGGAACAGGAGTTGCGCAAGGCTGTGCAACTCATCATAGTTGCGCTGACCCTTACAACTATCCAAAGGATTGGACAAGTTGAAGCTTGTACATGATGCGAAGTGGGGTCCATAGCACAGGATTCGAGGGCCCACACGTGCGAAAGCCTATAAATACTCCCCTACCTCCTCATTTGATAGAGGGATTTTCCAGAAGACTGGTACCTCTGATAGGTATCATGGAGAGTAGAGAGGGAGAGAGAGCATAAGGTTCACCCGTGTAACTCACACTGAGTTGTGCGGACTCGCACAACTTCTTGGACCCGCGTAACTCAGTGCTGAGTTGCACGGATATCTCAAAGAAGGATGGGGACATTCTTTGTTTCTTTCATTATTTGGAAGATCTTCTTCAGAGCATTCCAAATTCTCTCTTATATTCTTTATCCGAGATTATATGTATATGAGAAGATCCGCACAACTCATCTCTTATGGAGACATGAATTATATGAGCCGGAATGCTGTCAAAATTTATATTTGAATATATTCAACACTTGTACTTTTGATTATAAAGGCTCTATCTTGGAATCAAAGGATAGAAAGGATGTAATGAATTCAGAATGAATAAATTAGATGATTATTCTCTTCATTCTTTCTCTTTGTTGTTATTAAGTAAGATAATCCCTCGAATCAAAATACGTTTCGTTTCGTGACAAAACAGACTCAAACAAACTGAAAGCAAAATCCTAAATCCTACTAAAATAATAAAAGCTAACTACACCTCTATCACACTAGGAGATCAATCCTAGTACACAGGATCAGTCAGAGGCATGGACATGTCCTATGAATCAAATTTCTCAACAAATGGCTTTAAACATTGTCCGTTCATGTAACGCCCTGAAAATCGGGGGTCGAGCATAAACTCTACTCCTGAGTTCCAATGCATCACTTATGCAACATAGATGATGATGATTGAATGTTGTCCATATTAGGGCATTAAACATGAGTGGGATTATACCAAAACAGCATATCATACTCCAGAGACAGTTAATAAGCAAGTGGAAGATTGCGATAGATATATAAAGTATATAAACTGTTGTAAGTCTCCAGAGTGTGAACATGTTACCAGGTTAAATACATGCATGTATACTTCCCAAAATGGACCAAAAATGAATATACACGTGTGATTCAAAAAGATAAAATAACAAGTGTAAGGACATCTAGTCAACATCCCAGAAGTCCCCGTCGATCAGGCCATGGCTCACATGAACCCGCCTGAAAACTGCACGAAAGAGAATGCCTCCTCGTCCTCATAGTTTGGCTCCGCCTCGTAGGCATCACCTCCACCTGCAACTAAGACAAGGTATGGTTGGTGTGTACAACATCATCCCGTAACGTGGGAGTGGGTGATTAACTCAGTGGAACAATAAAGCAAATGTTAACATGTTATCAATTCAGTCAAGCAGTAATGATAAAACAATATAATCAGACATCCCTAAATACTCTAATTAATGCAGGAATGGTATGTATAAATGATATATGCCAGCGCCTGCACTCCCTCTGCGATCTTCATATCACGGTCGCGCATGTCAGTCACTTTCTCAGTGCTCTACCCAATGCCAAATGACACATGCAATGCGGTGCATGAGCATGCTTACCAAGTTCTTATTAGTCCTTTTCATATAGCAGGATTGGGAAGCTAAGGTACCACCCTTTATATCATTAACCCAAACAATGATCCATCTAGGGTCGTCAATCCTATTTAATCACATACGATAGGCAAATTCAGGTCACTACCACCCATGCCCTACCAACTGACAGTCTATTTTCGAAGGCTCGTCACCAACCCGACTAGGGACCATAACCAGGCTGTACCGGGGTAGGCCTATTTCATACTCGAGGTCACTCCACCAACGCCCTACCAACTGACAATTTATTTTCGAAGGCTTGTCACCGACCCGACTGGGGACCATAGCCAGGCTGCGCCAATGGAGGTCGACAGATCGAATACAGTGTCTCATACTACCGTATTCGGCTCACGATTCTGGGTTGCTCATTGATCACTACGGGGAGGCTCGTCGCCCCAACGTAGGCCGACAGCTCAACCACGGTGTCCCATACCATCATGCCCGGCTCATGAGTCTTAGCAGATCGAGGTACCAAGGTTAACAGGGTTTCTACTGGTGAGTTAGATACCTTAGGTTTAAGCAGTAGCATCCATACATGGTAAACATACATCGGGTCAATTGGGTTACTTGACGAGCTCGATTGGTACAAGCGCACCTCGAGCTAATCGACATGAAGTGCGTAAGCACTTCGTGTGGCCTAACCATTATCGACAACCAAAGTACGGCTCGGATTCATCGAACACGTCCTATGTGGCAGAACGACCTCAGCCACCAAATCAGGATCCGTTACCGATTGCCTGGACTACATCGTAGCCCCAAACACTTCAATTAAGATAAGAATACATATGTGCTAGTCAAAACAGCATGTAGCAACCAACTTAAATATAAGTTTCATTTGAGCATTTCAACAAACACATAGTGTACAGATTAGCATACATAGGCATTCAACCATAAAGCACGTAGTAATAATATAGGATACATAAAGGAAACTATAACCATAATTAAGGAAAATGAGAATACTATCTCAACACCCTCATTACATGCATTTTAACAGGTATTTCCTCATTAAGGCATTTTATCAAACACGTAGCTACACATTTCAACATACACAGATTAGACTAGATATAAGATATATCCTGGCAAGCTCTTTTACAAAAGAGTTGCCACGTACTCAACAAGCATATATTCATTGTTAATAATCATGGCAAGCACAAATCCAAGTTCCATACTCATTCAGTCATTTCAACAAACACTTAGACTACACACTATAACATATGTAACGTATGTTGGCGATAACAGGAATTGGGACAATTCCTTTCACCAAGGAGTTGTCACATGCATAACGGCCATATATTCACGACGAATAATCATGGCAACCACGAATCCAAAATCCATACGTATTCAAGTATTTCAACAAATACATAGAATACGCTATACTTGACATAGTTCATACATATTCGTAAAGCGAAACAAACATCACGTTTTGCATATGAAATGGCACCCACGTCAGTAATAAATCATTAACCGACATTGAAAGTCTTGAAAACCATAACCTAAACGTATATAGTCTGCACCTTACGCCGGTAAACGCGTAACGGATTTGTTTTAAACACGAGGTCTTTGTCACCGGTAGAATGACAACCTATAGCATGAACTAAGTTAGGTATTTCATCATTTCAACTATTTGAAACCCTAAAACGGATTAGGGTTAGGTTCTCTTACCTAAGAACGGGATCGCTATCGTTGGTAGAGCGATATATAAGTGGTGGTAAGGCACGTGGAGTAACGGGGATCGAATCCCAGGAGTGACTCCAACTCTCTCACACAATTCCTCTCTCTTTCCTTCTCTTTCTTCTCTTCTCTCTCTTAAGGTTTTAGAGAATTCGTATGGAGTGAGAGAGTGAGGGTTTTAAGCCCTTATATAGGCTTAAAACTGATGGGAATGGCCCCAGGGCCAAGGTATACTTAGGTTATATCCAAAACCCATCTGTTTCGGCTTAACCGAGCACTTCTTGAAGCCCCCTTTCTGCGTCCGGTCGGAATTAAGCTTTCTGACATTGGATCTGGGTCAGGTTAAGTTTTCGGTCAGATCGGATTTACATTTCGACCGTGGCGGACCAGTTTCAGTCAACGGTCACCTGTACTCGATCAGGGCCATAAGTGTATTGACATGTGTGGTAAATTTCTCCTGATTCGAGGGTGCATTTGCGTCAGATTCTGATGGTTTGAATCCTTATATTTGGCCCACAAGTGACACGTCTCAGTTTACTTAAGTTTAGATTTTATTTCCAAAAATATTTACGTTTCTCACACACTTCGCTCTGGGCTCAAGTTGTGCATTTCTGGACATACTTAGGCCTTGATTTCCGAGATGGTTGTCAAGCCCAGCAAGGCAGTCATAATCGTTTAGTTTCGTGGTAATCGGACTTTCGACGTGCGGTCTAGGTCCGATACGGAGTTTCGTGATGCTCCCAATAGCAACTGGGTATGAGATTGATCCTAGATTATAGGATAATTAGCGTCGATGATTCTACAATACAAGTTTTGGGTCTTGCAGTTCGTATTTAAAGTGGTTCAGAGAATTTCATTTCACAGCTAATCTAGTTTAAACACTTAGTTAATTTTCGTCTATTTCTAAAGGATTTTGGTCCTGAGAGATTCTTGCCTGAGTTGTTACTCGGGTCTTTGTATGGATTTTTCCAGGACGTTATAATCTACCCCCCTTAAAGAACAATTTCGTCCCTAAAATTGCCTAAGGGAAATACATAAAGGTTTATTTACGTGTTGGGGTATATAATAACTACATCAACCTAGCCCATATTGGTCTACCCCCCTTAAAAGTTTCTACCTTTGAGGTTTGAAAACAAATGTCTAATTCAGTTTACCTAAGGGTGGTATGTTCTACCCTTTATGATTGGGCTAATACGGAAAATCAGTTGTGGTAGGCTCGAACCTGATACGTTGATTGCCCGCCTGACCAGGGCCGATAATTCATTGTATCCCTTCCTAATCCTGATGGATCCTGGTCTTCTACTCGGTCAAAACAGTGAATCCTTTGGTAATCACCTAGGATTGAGAATTGAGTTAAGCCGTAAATGCCTCGTAGGGATATGATTCTAAAATTCTGAAATCTAATTATCCTAAGTATTTAAGGAGTATTATAATTTGCTAAGAGGTTCACAGGTTGTCCCTTAGGTCTTGTTCAACGAGAGTTGTTGTTTAACCTATGTTTAACTTGGTGGATAATAAGTTCTTTTATGTTGCTCATAGTCAAAAGGCTATACTAGAGGGGTTTTCAATCTCCTAATAGTAGATTTGTATGTCACCATTTCGATCATACGGCTAGGGACTCATGGGCAGATTTGCACTTCGGTTTCATTAACTTCAAGAGGGAACGAAGAATCGAGAATTCCAAAATATTTTAGGAGTTTGGAATGTTAGCAATATAAGGTCGCGGGAAAGGAAAGGAGAGGGACATCTCCTTGACGCGGTATGAACCTTGAGTTCACAAGGGAATAAGAAACTTATAATATTTTACTATAGTCCACCTCTAACATGAGCCTACGGAGTATTAAACTATGAAACTCAATCCCACCCGAGGGTTCTAATTTAATTGTACAATTTTTAGATATATCTTTACATATAATCAAATCTAATCACAGGATATTCCTAGTATGATTATAAATAATTCCTAAATAGACACCACATACTAAACTTTAATATGAAAAGATATGACCAGCCTATTGGCAACTCAAAGTTGTAGAAATTTTTCCGTTTCGACCCTTCTACCTTGAATGTGGGCAGTGACCTCAAAGGTCAAAGGCGCTGCGGTTGTTGACTCAGGTGCTTTAGTTGCAAGTGCATGCACACGGGCTTGTTGAGGATAGTTTAGTTGAATTGCCATAGGTCATTGAGGCGGCCTATTCTGAGGTACAGGCGGTCGGTAAAGTGGCTGCGCTGGTGGTGCAGATCGTAGGGGTGGAGTCGTTACACCATGTGGTGGCCGACGGTCGACATTTTGAGGTGACGTGACACCGTTGTCTTTCATCTTAGTGAAACAAAAGGGGTTAGTGTGTCTGCCTTTAGCGCAATATGTACACCAACTTTTCGCTCGCCTTTACTCGGTCGGCGGAGCCATGGGTCTGGGAGGCGAGTCTATATGTGGCCTCTTACCTAGGACTGGTCGGTGCTGCAATTCAGGCTGAGGCCTCCGACCTTTGGTATAGGTGTCTGAGAGACTCTGTCTCCATCTTGTTCGGCTCATAAAGACATGTTGACTAGCTCGGGGTAATTGGGAATGCTAGCGCAACACGTCTTAGTGCTGATATTGGGCCGCAACCCATCTGAAAAACGTCGCATTTTCATCGCTTCATCTGTTAGTACCAAAGGAGAGTATTTGGCTAGCTCCGTAAATTTGTTTTCGTACTCTGTTACAGTCATTCCTCCCTGTCGGAGGCGGAGAAACTCACCTTCCTTTTCATTACGGTAAGTGAGAGGGAAGTACTTCTCATGGAAGCGCGTCTTGAAGGCCTCCCACGTCCACACATAACCTTCCGCAACAGTGCGGAGAATATTGTCCCACCACAAGTTGGCCTCCTTTTCCAACATGAAGGTGACCAACTCCACTTGCTCTGCCTCGATGTAGCGCAGCGGCTTCAGCATCTTAAAGATGCGGTCAAGCCAACATTCAGCCTTTTCGGGTCTATTAGTACCCGCAAAAGTGGGAGGCCGTAAGCGTTAGAATCGCTCAAAGGTGTCGCTGACACTTGAGTTTCCAGCAGGGTGCATAGGTGATGCAGGTGGAGTCACACCCATACTCTGGACAAAAATACCAGCTATGAAGGTCAAAAACTGCTGCTGTTGTGCCTGCTGCTGTTGATATTGTGCCTGTTGCTACTGTTGTTGTATCAACAACATCATCTGGTTCAGCCTATCTGTAGGGGGAGTCGGCTGAGGCATGGGTGGCATCGAGGTAGACGTGCGATTCTGCTCTGGAACTGGTGGTGCAACAGGTGCAAGCCCATTAGTGGGGCCAGTGGCCGGCTGAGAATCTGGCATAGTGTCAGAGAGAGATAGGCTCGAACTGGGGTCCATGAGGCTATCGCTGAGGGGAGGTGCTCCGTCAAGAGAGTCGCCAGGTGTGAGGCAGGTCGTACTCCGTGTACTCTTAAGTGGCATGCCCTATATATAACATAGGGTGCAACCCGAGTCAGATGTAGCATAATAATACTCAATTCTTGAAGCATCCAACACACCTTATAGTAAAAGAAACGGCATGCATTTCATTTAACAAAATTGGTCACAATACATGGAAATAAAGTTCTACATGAATTATGATGGGAACGCATGTGACTATGCTAAGCCCAAACTACCAAACACAAACACACTTTCTACCTACTACATGACTAGACCCAGCAACATCAAAACACAGACATCCTAAACAGTAACAAAATAAGCTACAGGGCGATGACATGAATGACTAGACATCCGAGTCTGGCGACGGAGGGGGGCACCCTTATCCTGTAGGCAACACAGGATAGATTTTAAGGTGCGAGTCACCTTCGTAAACTTGTGTTTCACAAGGGCCCAGGTGTCAATAATCTTTTGTCGTAGGGTAGCCTGGCCCTCCTCAAGTCGAGCTAAGCGAGCTCAATCAGTGTCATGCTCCCGTGCTGTAGGAGGGGAGCTCTCATCCGTGTCCTGAGCCTCCTCTTCTTCTTCCTGTTCTTCCTCTATCTCATCACCACTTCCTTCCTCACTCTCTTCTTCCAGATCAACACTTTCCTCCCCCTCACTATCGGACTCCTCCCCATACTCGTCGAGTCGGGCTTGACGTTGTCGAGGGCCGATCCCCATGTTGTTAAGCATAACATGTTTATGAATCGGATCGGCGCAATATCATCCATGTTAAGTCTATAACCGACCTCTCGTGCAATCCTGCATACCATCCGGCCAAATGGGAGTGAGACGTCGTTCTTGATAGACCGTACGGTCTGGATTATCTGAAGTAGGGCGAATGTGGGCAGGCACAACTTGTCCCCATGTCTGTACAAGAAGTCTACCATCAAACGAGTGCATTCAGTGCGGTTGCCCCATCTGGGGTACACGTTGTATGTGAAAATGTGGTGAAGCAAACGGAAATCATCTGTCAATCTCATCGATGGGGGCAATTGCCTCGTGTCCAGGGAGCCAGTCGACCACAAAGGTATGGCGTCCGGCGATCGCTTTCTTGTACACTCTTAAAAAATTTCTCATTGGCATGTACCTCACCACGTGGAATCCTCATAATCCGGGCTACTAGATCCACATTAATTGTGTGCCCACTTCCTTATAGAAATAGTGAACTAGAGAGGCTCCAGCGATGGGTCTCAGATATGGGCGTAGAAAGCATGAACCGTATTCTCACATGCGTGAGACTTACCTTCGAACATGGGACCCCACTCAACGTTCACTAAGCGGTCCATGATCAGGTGTAGCCCAAACAGCCTCTCATCTACGTGAGCTTCAAGTACAACCCTGCAACCACCAAACCGACCGTATTCGACGCCTATCGGTAGTGCTCTCTTGATTGGAATTTGGGGATCTAGGTCCCGCTTCGACCTGTGCTCTTGGGCGGCGCTTGTGATAGCTTCGGCCCCCGCTTTCCTCCTCGAACGGGTTAGGTGACTACGTCTAACTTTATCTGTAGAAGCCCGCTTCTTTCCTATGAGAGAAAGAAAGGTGGAAATGGAGAAGATGGCTGCCACAAGTTCGAAAAGGGTCATTGGAGTGGAATAAAATATTGGATTAAGGTGAATTGTTGAGTTGTGAGAGGTTGAGCCACAAAAAAAAAAAGGATTTGTGCACTCGAATCGTAGGAAATGAGAAGGATAGAAGAGGGAGTTTACTGAAAATAGTGGAGGGGTGTAAGCCTTGAAGGAAGAGGAGAAAATAAGAGGATGGAGGGGAGATTTGAGAGAAGAAATAGAGGCTTTGGAGAGAAAAGGAGAGCTTGAAAGGGTGTGTGAGGGAAGAGGGGGGTAAATGGGCAAGAAAAAGGGGTCCCCACACGTGTCCAGGGGTCGGCATGATGACGGCTCGTAGTGGCCTGACAGGCCCTGCCGAACTCGACCGCGGTCCACCGCAGTAGGTCCAACGCCGTCATGGTCCTCTGGACCGGGCGCGGTGCCACCATGATGGGGCGGTGGCCACCCCCCTCCCGGGGTGCCGTGGTGTATAGGGTCCACTGTGGGTCCCCCCGAATTGCACCGACTTGGCCCCGACTCCGTTTTGAGTCGTTTTGGGCTCCCATTTGTGTATATTCATGTGTTTTCAATTTATTGAGTGTGGGACCTATGAAAGTTTCACCTAAACCCGTTGATTGACAGTCTAGAATGGTGTTGGGATCATTTCACGTGATCGGAAAAGCCTACGGGTCTGATATCTACAGTCCGTTTCGGTTGATTTCGCCGTTTGGCGAAATGGGAAATACTAAGTCTGTCTCTATGTATCCTTGCACCCTCCTACATCGAATTTGCGCCAGCGTGTATTGTGTGACCATAACCCATGTACAGTTTAATCCAAATCATGCTCTGATACCAACTTGTAACGCCTTGAAAATCGGGGGTCGAGCTTAAACTCTACTCCCGAGTTCCAACTCTTCACTTATGCAACATAGATGATGATGATTGAATGTTATACATATTACGGTATTAAACATGAGTGGGATTATACCAAAACAACATATCATACTCCAGAGACAGTTAAATAAGTAAGCGGAAGACTGTGATAGATATATAAAGTATATAAACTGTTGTAAGTCTCCAGAGTGTGAACATGTTACCAGGTTAAATACATGCATGTATACTTTCCAAAATTGACCAAAAATGAATATACATGTGTGATTCAAAAAGATAAAATAACAATTGTAAGGGCATCTAGTCAACATCCCAGAAGTCCCCATCGATCAGGCCACGGCTCACATGAACCCTCCTGAAAACTGCACAAAAGAGAATGCCTCCTCGTCATCCTCATAGTCTGGCTCCGCCTCGTAAGCATCACATCCACCTGCAACTAAGACAGGGTCTAGTTGGTGTGTACAACACCATCTCGTAATGTGGGAGTGAGTGATCAACTCAGTGGAACAATAAACCAAAGGTTAACATGTTATCAATTCAGTCAAGCAGTAATGATAAAACAATATAATCAGACATCCCTAAATACTCTGATTAATGCAGGAATGGTATGTATAAATGATGTATGCCCTCGACTACACTCCCTCTGTCATCTTCATCTCACAGTTGCGCATGTCAGTCACTTCCTCAGTGCTCTACCCAACGCCAAACGGCACATGCAATGCGGTGCATGAGTGTGTTTACCAAGTTCTTATTAGTCCTTTTCATACAGCAGGATTGTGAAGCTAAGGTACCGCCCTTTATATCATTAACCCAAACAATGATCTATCTAGGGTTGTCAATCCTAGTTAATCACATACGATAGGCAAATTTATGTCACAACCACCCAAGCCCTACCAACTGGCAGTCTATTTTCAAAGGCTCGTCACCAACCCGACTGGGGACCACAACCAGGCTGTACCGGGGTAGGCCTATTTCATACTCGAGGTCACTCCACCAACGCCCTACCAACTGGCAATCTATTTTTAAAGGCTTGTCACAGACTCGACTGGGGACCACACGCAGGCTGCGCCAATGGAGGTCGACAGCTCGAATACAGTGTCTCATACCACCGTATTCGGCTCACGAGTCTGGGTTGCTCACTGTTCACTACGGGGAGGCTCGTCGCCCTAGCGTAGGCCGACAGCTCGACTATGATGTCCCATACCACCATGCCCGGCTCATGAGTCTTAGCGAATCGAGGTACCAAGGTTAACGGGGGGTTTCCACTGGTGAGTTAAGTACCTTAGGTTCAAGCAGTAGCGTCCATACATGGTGAACATACATCGGGTCAATCGGGTTACTTGACGAGCTCGACTGGTATGAGCGCACCTCGAGTTAATCGACATGAAGTGCGTAAGCACTTCGTGTGGCTTAACCACTGTCAACAACCAAAGTACGGCTTGGATTCATCGAACACGTCCTGTGTGACGGAACGACCTTATCCACCAAATCAGGATCCGTTACTGATTGCCTGGACTACATTGTAGCCCCAAACACACTGCAATTAAGTTAGGAATACATATGTGCTAGTCAAAACAGCATGTAGCAACCAACTTAAATATAAGTTTCATTTGAGCATTTCAACAAACACATAGTGTACAGATTAGCATACATAGGCATTCAACCATAAAGCACGTAGTAATAATATAGGATACATAAAGGAAACTATAACCATAGTTAAGGGAAATAAGAATCTTATCTCAATACCCTCATTACATGCATTTCAACAGGTATTTCCTCATTGAGGCATTTTATCAAACACGTAGGCGACACATTTCAACATACACAGATTAGACTAGATATAAGATATATCCTGGCAAGCTCTTTTACAAAAGAGTTTCCATGTACTCAACAAGCATATATTCATTGTTAATAATCATGGCAAACACAAATCCAAATTCCATACTCATTCAGTCATTTTAACAAACACTTAGACTACACACTATAACATACGTAACGTATGTCGGCGATAACAGGAACTAGGAAAATTCCTTTCACCAAGGAGTTGTCACACACATAACGGTCATATATTCACGACGAATAATCATGGCAACCACGAATCCAAAATCCATACGTATTCAAGTATTTCAACAAATACATTGAATACATTATACTTGACATGGTTCATACGTATTCGTAAAACGAAACAAACATCACGTTTTGCATGTGAAATGGCACCCACGTCAGTAATAAATCATTAACCAACATTGAAAGTCTTAAAAATCATAACCTAAACGTATATAGTCTGCACCTTGCACCGGTAAACGCATAACGGATTTGTTTTAAACACGAGGTCTTGTCACTGACAGAAAGACAGCCTATAGCATGAACTAGGTTAGGTATTTCATCATTTCAACTATTTGAAACCCTAGAATGAATGGATTAGGGTTAGGTTTTCTTACCTAAGAACGGGATCGGTATCACCGGTAGAGCAATACAGAAGTGGTGGTAAAGCACGTGGAGTAGCGGGGATCGAATCCCAGGAGTGACTCCAACTCTCTCACACACTTCCTCTCTCTTTCCTTCTCTTTCTTCTCTTCTCTCTCTTAGGGTTCTAGATAATTCGTATGGAATGAGAGAGTGAGGGTTTTAAGCCCTTATATAGGCCTAAAACTGATGGGAATGGCCCCAGATCCAAGGTATACTTAAGTTATAGCCACAACCCATCTGTTTTGGTTTAACCGAGTACTTTTGGAGGCCCCGTTTCTGCGTGTGGTCGGACTTAAGCTTCCTGACATTGTATCTGGGTCAAGTTAAGTTTTCGGTCCGATCGAATTTACAGATCGACCGTGGCAGACCAGTTTCAGTACAACGGTCACCGGTACTCGATCAGGGCCACAAGTGTACTGACATGTGTGGTAAATTTCTCCTGATCCGAGGGTGTATTTGGGTAAGATTCTGACCATTTAAATCCTTATATTTAGCCTGCAAGCGACATGTCTCAGTTCACTTAAGTTTGGATTTTATTTCCAAAAATATTTACGTTTCTCACACACTTTGCTCTGGGCTCAAGTTGTGCATTTCTGGACACAGTCAGGCCTTGATTTCCGAGATGGTTGTCAAGCCCAGCAAGGCGGTCATAATCGTTTAGTTTCGTGGTAATCGGACTTTCGACGTGCGGTCTAGGTCTAATATGGAGTTTCGTGATACTCCCAATAGCAACTGGGTAATGAGATTGATCCTAGATTATAGGGTAATGTGGCGTTAGTGATTCTGCAAGTTTTGGGTCTTACAGTTCGTATTTAAAGTGGTTCAAGCGAATTTCACAGCTAATCTAGTTTAACACTTAGTTAATTTCGTCTAATATCTAAAGGATTTGATCTTGAGTGATTCCTGCTTGAGGTGGTACTCGGGTCTTTGTACGGATTTTTCTTGGACTTTACAGTTCACTTTAAAAACATGGTCAGTTATTGGATTCTTTATCTCAATGGCCCCATGTGGATAGACATTAGTAACAGTGAAATGGCTAGTCCATCGAGATTGGAGTTTACTCGAAAAAAGGTGTAACCGCGAATTGTACAGAAGGACTTTTTGACCGGTTATGAATGATTTCCGAAGGATGTTCTTGTCGTGGAACACATTCATCTTGCCATTGTAAATTCTCAAGTTCTCGTATGCCTTGTTCTGTATTTTCTCAAGTTCATTCAACTGTAGTTTGCATAGTGAACCAACGTTGTCTAAAATGAAGTTTAGATTTTTGATACCCCAGTAGGCTCTATGATCCAACTCTACAAGCAAGTGGCAATCTTTCCCATAGATGAGTGTAACACCCTGGATTTTTGCCACTTGGAATTAGATGTCCTTAGGCATTGGGTCGATCCTAACACCTTATTAATTTCTCAAAACTCAATCCCAAAGGCCAAAATCCCTTTGTAACCCATTTCCTTCAAAATCTCCCATTTTACCTTTCACCACCTTGTTCTTTAAATGTTTTTAAGTACTTTCATATTAGGCAGGAATTCTAAAGTTTAGGTGATGAAGAACAATACGTTAAAAATCCGTACAAAAACCCAAGTATCACCTCAGGCAGAAACCACTCAGGATCAAATCCTTTAGGAATTTGACAAAATTAACTAACTGCTAACCTAGATTAGCTATGAAATCCGCTTGATCCACTTTAAATATGATTTGCAAGACCCAAAACTTGTAGAATCAGTGACGCTACGATACCCTAAAATCTTGGATCAATCTCATTACCCAGTTGCTCTTGGGAGCACATTGAAACTCCGTATCGAGTCTGGACTGCACATCGAAAGTTCGATGATCAGAAATTATATAATTAGGACCACCTTGCTGGGCTTGACAACCACCTCGGAAATTAAGTCCAGATAGTGTCCCGAAGTAATTCTCTTGAGCCCGGAGTGAAGTGTGTGAGAAAACGTGGTTTCTTTTAGAAATTAAATCAATCTAAGACTTATCGCTTGCGAGCCGAATATAAGCAATCAGACCATCATAATCTGACCCAAATACACCCTCGGATCAGGAGAAATTTCATACACAGGTCAGTGTACTTGTGGCCTTGATCGGTGATCGTGGACCGTTGAACTAAAATTGGTCCGCCACGTGCGATCTAGAAACCCGACTGAAACGAAACTTAACTCGACTTAGATCCATGGTTAGTGAGCTTAAGTCCGACCTTTGGCTCAAGGAGGGCTCCGGAAATGCTCCGTTGAGTCGAAACAGACTAGTGTTGGACAGAACCTAAGTATACCATGGCCCTGGGGCCATTCCCATCAGTTTTGGGCCTATATAAGGGCCTTAAGCCCTCATTCTCTCATCCCATACGAATTTGGGAAACCCTAGGAGAGAGAAGAAAGAAAAGAGAGAAAGAGAGAGAGAGAGAGAGAAGTGAGGTTTCTTCCCTGCTAATTCACCCGCTGAAACACCACTCCCGTGTAGTTCTTCCGGTGTTTCCAATGCTGTATTTGGGTAAGAAATCCTAACCCTAACCTTTGTAGAGATTCAAATAGAACAGACGGTGGAATAGCTAACCTATTCCCTGTTGTAGGTTGTTGTGGTGCCGTTGACAAAGACTTAATGTCTAAACTGATTTCGTTTTGCGTCTACAGCGTAAGGTGCAGACTTTAAACGTATAGGTCATGGTTTTCAAGGCTTTCAATGTCAGTTAATGATATATGACTGACGTGGATGCTATTGCACATGTACAAAGTGCTGTCCGTTTCGTTTTTCAGATATACGTTAACTATGTTGAATATACTATATTCCTCGTATTTGTAGAAAATATTGTATACGTATGAAATATGGATTTGTGCTTGCCATGATTAATTGCTGTATATGTATGCTAAATACATGTGTATCAAATTCTGGGTGAACGGATTAGCCTAATACATGTTATCCCAACATACGTTGAGTATGTTATAACATGTAGCCTAAGTGTTTGTAGAAATGTTCAAATGAATATGGAAATATGATTTATGCTTGCGATGACTATGGGTCGTGAATGCATGATCATGGTTCATGTGGCAACTCCTTTGTGAAAGGATTCGCTATGACATGTGTTTTAACTAGCATATTACAGGTATGTTAGAAGGTGTAGTCTAAGTGTTTGTACAATTGTCTGAATGAGTAAGTAGTTAGTAAATTGCAATGTATAAGGGTGTTGAGATATGATTCTCAACTACTTTAACTATGTGTATGATTTCCTCCATGTACCGTATATTATAGTGTCTGTTTATCTATGTAATGCATATGTATAAATCCATGTTTAAATTGTATTCCATGAAACGCAAGACCAAGGCCGTGAAGGGTGATGGGGGAGTGGTGTAACGATTCCGTGCAATAGTCCTGACACCCTAAAGAGGACATTATTGGACCTTTGATTATATGATTTACAATCTTGATTCATAACTACTTTAATATCTCCTAGGATATTTTATTGTAATTAAATGTGATTGGGGCTACTATCTAGTCCAGGCAATCGGTAACAAGCCTTCATTTTGTGGCTGAGATCATTTCACCACAAAAGACACGTTCGATGAATCCGAGTCGTACTATGGTTGTCGACAGTGGTACCTTGTCAGTTACTTCAGCGTACGCTCGTACCAATCGAACTTGTCTAATAACCCGATTGGCCATTGTATGTTCACCATGTTTAGATGTTACTGCTTGAACCTAAGGTACCAAACTTACCAGTGAAACCCCGTTAACTTTGGTACCTCGATCCGCTAAGACTCATGAGCCGGACATGGTGGTATGGGACACCGTGGTCGAGCTGTCGGCCTACGCTGGGGCGACGAGCCTCCCCGTAGTGACTAGTGAGCAACCCAGACTCGTGAGACAAATATGGTGGTATGGGACACTGTATTCAAGTTGTCGGCCTACACTGATTTAGTGACGAGCCCTTTGTAGCGACCTCGAGCATACTTTGAATCTGCGTAGAGGCGACGAGCCTTTCTGTAGTAATCAGAGTATACACTAGGCCTGTACTGATTTGGCAACGAGCCCATTGCAACAACCTAGAACTGCAATATCCTATGAGATTTACTAGGACTGACGACCCTAGAATGGATCCTTGTTTGGGAAGTGATATAAGGGAGGTACCTTAGTTTCCCAATCCTGTTGTATGAAAATGACTAATAAGGAACTTGGTAATCACATTCATGTACCGCATTACGTGTGCGTTTGGCGTTGATGTTCAAGCACTGAGGGAGTGTGGCATGCCGCGATCCTAAGAAGGAGTCATTGAGGGAGCGTAGGCGAGGGCATGCATCATACATACATACCATATTTGCATTAATAAGAGTACTTAGGGATGTGTGATTTACTGCTTTATCATTACTGCTTGATTGAATTGATACATGTTAACCTTTGCTTTATTGTTCCACTGAGTTGATCACTCACTCCCACGTTACGGACGATGTTGTACACACCAACCAGACCTGTTTGAGTTTCAGATGATGGCGATGCTTGCGAAGCGGAGCTGGACTTTTATGATGAGGAGGAGGGTTTCTCCTTTACAGCTATCAGGCGGGTCTATGTAGACCATCTTCTGATCGACGGGAGTACAGAGATTACTTTAGTTTATACTTTTGGAACACCCATGTATATTCCTTTTGTTCATTTTTTGTGTATACATGTCTATCTTTAACCTGGTAACATTATCACACTCTGGAACTCACCACAGTTTATATATTTTATATATCTATCACAGTCTTCCTTTTGCGTAATTTAACTGTCTCTGGAGTATGATATATTGTTTTGGTCTAATCCCATTCATGTTTCAATGCACTCATCATAATCATCATTATCTATATTGCATAAGTGATGCGTTGGAACTCGGGAGCTGAGCTTTGCTCGACCCCCGATTTTCAAGACGTTACAATGAGTCTATAGGAAGACATTCCAATGGGGGTCTTAAAAGCTATACGGTATGCCCATAAAGCATCGGTCAAACAGATTGACCAATCCTTATGGTCAGGGTTAACTGTTTTCTCTAGAATGTGTTTAATTTTCCTGTTGGAAATCTCAACTTGTCCACTTGTCCGCGGGTGGTATGAAGTGCTCACCTTATAAGAGATGCTATATTTCTTCATTAAGTTTTCAAATGGCCTATTATAGAACTGTGAATCTCCATCACTAACGATGGCTCGAGACGTTCTGAACCGAGAAATGATGTTTTCTTTTAAAAATTGAATGACCGTACGATGATCATTGTTCTAGCATAAGATAACTTCAACCCACTTAGTGACATAGTTTACTGCTAGCAAAATCTATAAATTCCTAAAGGATTGAGGCAATGTTCCCATAAAATCGATGCACCAACAATAAAAAAACTTCAATGATAAGAATGAGGTTCAAAGGCATCATATTTCGACGGAATAATGCACTCAATTTCTGACAACGCTCATAAGCTTTGCAAAACTCATGAGTGTCCTTGAACATAGTGGACTAGTAAAAACTGCACTGCAGAATTTTAGCCATGGTCTTTTTAGCAGAAAAGTGACCACCACAGGCCTGCAAATGACAAAAGGAGATGACAGTTTGGTGTTCATTCTCTGGCACACATCTTCTTAGAATTTGGTCTGGGTAATATTTGAATAAATACGGGTCATCTCAAGAGAACTTATGAACTTCGACGAAGAATTTTTTCTTATCTTGCACATTCTAATGAGTCGGCATGAAACCTGTGGTAAGATAATTAGCAATGTCAGCAAACCAAGGTAATTGGGAGAGTTTAAACAATTATTCGTCAGGGAACATATCGGGGAGATCAAGTCTCGAAAGATGGTCAACCACTACGTTCTCTACTCCCTTTTTGTGTCGTATTTCCAAATCAAATTCCTGAAGTAGGAGGATCTATTTTATTAAGTGGGGCTTAGTATCATTCTTAGAGAGAAGGTACTTCAACGCCGCATGATTAGTGCAGATGATAATCTTGGATCCGATCAAGTAGGACCTAAAATTTTCCAAAGCGAACACTACAGCTAAGAGTTCCTTCTCCGTAGTAGAGTAGTTCACTTGGGGCAAGATTTAGAGTTTTATTTGCATAGTGAATAATGTAGGGCTTCTTTTTTTCTTCTTTGGCTAACACCGTCCCAATAGCATAGTTAGACGCATCATACATAATCTCAAAAGGAATGCTCCATCGGGTGGCTACATGATAGGGCGCAGTAGTCTACATGCCCTTGAGCTTAGTGAAAGCTTCCTGACATTTCTCAGTTCACTAGTATGGTACATCCTTTTGAAGTAGATTGCATAAAGGACGAGAGGTGACTAAATTCCTTTATGAATTGTCTGTAAAATCCAGTTGTCCTCAGAAGGATCACACGTCTCGTATGCTCTTGGGTGTTGTAGTTAGAGATAAGATCAATTTTAGCCTTATCTATCTCAATTCCCTTGGACAAGATGATATGTCCAAGAACAATTCCCTTATAAACCGTGAAATGATACTTCTCCTAATTTAGTACCAAATTATTTTCCTCACATCGCTTTAGCATATTTTTTAGAATTTTCAAAAATCCTGAAGGATGGACCAAAGACAGAGAAGTCATTCATGAAAACCTCTAAATATGGCCTCACCATGTCAGAAAATATACTCAACATGCATCACTAAAGAGTGGCGGGGACATTACACAGTCCGAATGGCATCCTTCGGTTAGCAAAGGTGCCAAAGGGGCATGTAAAAGTGGTCTTTTTACTTGATCTTCAAGGGCTATCTCTATCTGATTGTAGCCTGAATATCCGTCAAAAAAGAAATAGTAAGAGTGAGAAACTAGCCTTTCCAAGATTTGATCAATGAAGGTTAAAAGAAAGTGGTCCTTCCTCGTGACGGTATTAAACTTGCTATAGTCAATGAACATTCTCCAAACAATAGTAACTCTAGTTGGCATGATTTCATTGTCGACATTGGCTGCGATGGTGATTCCGGACTTCTTAGGAATCGCCTGAGTTGGACTCACCCATTGGTTATCGGATATGGGGTATATGATACTCACACCCAACAACTTAAGTACTTCGGCCTTAACCACTTCATTTTTGGATTTAATTGGTGTTATGGTTGTCGGGAGGTCTTCGTATTATCTTCAAGATGAAGGCAGTGAGTACAAATCAAAATGTCAATTCCCTTGAGGTTCGCAATCAACCATCTAAGGGCTCCTTTATACTCAATGAGAGTAGAGATAAGCATACTCTCCTGTTCTTGCTCAAGGTGGGAAGAAATCACCCCCGGGTATGTCTCATCTTGACCTAAATAGACATATTTAAGATCAGATGGCAAAGGTATTATGTTAAGCTTTGGCGCTTTGAGGCTAGATGGTAGAGGCACTACATTAATTTGAGGGTAATTCTTCAAATTGTGGCCTCCACCAGTTAACTTCAAGTACCAATGTAGCATCAAGCATGGCATTCATCTCCTTAATCGTGTCATCATCTAAATAAGGGGAATGGGCCAATCACGTTTCTAGAGTGTCAGAGTATAGAGTCAAAAGTGCTCTATCTTCCACAAAAGAATCGTTCATGTTAATGTCGTGGGTATCGTCATCATCCTCTGACTGTTTGCTCATATTGAAAAAGATGTTCAGCTTCAATGTCATATTTCTGAAAGATAGATTCATATCCCATTCCTATAATTATTAATAGCATTTGATGTAGCACGGAATGGGTGACCAAGAATGATAGGTATCTGAGTGCTCACATCCATGATGGGCTGAGTATCCAGAATAATAAAATCTACTGGGTAGTAGAATTTATCAACTTGGACCAACACATCCTCGATCATCCTTCTCGTACACGAACTGATCGATCAGCAAGTTGTAATGTAGTCTGGGTGGGTTTTAATTCACTAAGACCCAGTTGTTAGTAGACCGAATAAGGAATCAGGTTTACACTTGCCCCCAGTCAAGAAGTGCATGCTCAATCTGGTAATTCCCAATTACACAAGTGATGGTTGGGCTACCGAGATCTTTGTATTTTTGTGGCACATCTTGCTTGAGGATGACACTCACTTTTTCTATTAAAAAGATTTTCTTTTGTATGTTTTGTCATCTTTTGGTAGTGCATAGATCTTTCAGAAATATGGCATATGAAGAGATTTGTTTAACGACATCCAGTAGATGGATGTTGACCTTCACTTGTTTAATCACCTTTAGAATATCCTGAGAATTAGATAGAGGTTTTGGTGCAATCATCCATTGAGGGAATGACGCAATCAGCTTACTTTGAGGTTCCGGTTCTAACCCATGTGGAGTAATGCTAGGTCTATCATTCTTATCTTCTTCGGGGTCCTTAGGCTTTTCAGCCCTTACCGGAATAGATTTGTCAATTGTTTTTTCCACTCCTAAGAGTGGTGATAGACTTGGCTTTCTCCATTTGATTTGAAGAGCTTGGGTCAATAATTTTACATTGTAGCTTTGGATTGGGGAAAGGTTGGGCTGAAGCATCCCTTTCTCCCCACTCGCTAAGTGTGACTCAATCCTTTGAATGGATGATGCAAACATTCCCATTATTATTTTGATATCTTGGAATGCTTGTATCGTATTCTGGTTGAATAACTCTTGGTTTTGTATGAATTTTTGAACCGTATCCTCTTGAGGCCTCTTCTGATTTAAAATTGAGTAAGTGCCTCTTGTGGGTTAGCCGTTCGTCCATTCTTCCAACTGAAATTTGGATGGTTTCTCCAGCCGGAATTGTATTTATTTGAGGTGGGTCCTCTGAAGGTCTTTGGTAGTTGTTCACGACATTCGATTGCTCATTCAATATCTCTTGAAAAGCAATAATTGTTGGGCAATTCTCAGTTGTATGTATGTTACAAGTACAAATACCACAAACAACTTCCGCAGTCTTATCAGATTTGATAGGTTCTGCCTTCTTAAGTTCCATGGCCTCGACTTTTCTTGTGAGATTGGCCACTCTTGCACTCATATCATCTTCCTCTTTTAGAACATAAATTCTTCCCATTTCCTTTGATTGAGTAGGCTTTGAAGTGGTGAGTCTTGGAGAGGTGTCCCATAATTGCGCATTTTCTACCAATTGATCAAGGTAATCCCACGCATCACCGGCCTCTTATTCATGAATTCACCATTACATATCATCTCTATGAACTAGCGCATTTGTGAAGCCAATCGGTTATAGAAAAAGCTTATTGTTCGCCATACTTCATAGCCATGATGTGGACAGGAATTCGTGAGATCTTTGAACCTTTCCTAGCATTGGAAGAATGTCTCTTCCTCTTTTTGGGCAAAGTTCATGATTGTCTTCCTTAAAGTGTTAGTTTTATGAAACGGGAAAAACTTTTTAGAAATTTTCGGGTAATCTCAGCCCATTTGCTATGGATCTTGGCTTTAAGGAGTGCATCCACGTCTTAGCCTTCTCTTTTACTGAAAAGGGAAATAATTTAAGTCGCAATGTGTCCTCAACATGTTTGAAAAGTGTAATGTAGAAAACTATTTCATCAAACTCCTTGATGTACAAATATGGACATTCAGAATCTAGTCCATGAAACTTAGGAAGGAGTTGTATCACTCCAGGTTTGATATCTACATTTCATCCATTAAGTGGAAAAACCATGCAGAAAGGTGTACTCACCTCCGCCGGTTGTAAATAATCGCATAGAGTACTAGGCGGGGGTGCATTATGCACGTCGTTTTCATCTTGAACTTCCTCACCTCATTCAATCCCGACAACGATGCTAAAAACTTGTTCACAACCCTAAGTGTAGGGTTGCGATGTAGTAATAACTCGTGAGAACGAGGTCGAATCCACAGGGACTAAACTTGTACATATTCTAAAAAGAATTAGAACTAGAACTAGAAGAAGATCTAAATCTGAATTCTGGAATAAAAGAGTAATTGTGAATAATGTTTAAACTATCAATTAAAGACGGGAACTAGGGTGCCAAGGATTCACTTGTAGCTATTAAGATGCTACCTTGCTTGATTCAATAAACACAAGTGCAATTGGAGTCTTATCCTATCAAATTGGAAGATAAAACAATTTAAATCAAATCCAAACTTTTCATTGACCTAATTCTCAATGGAGGAGAATTGTGAAGATTGGAAGGGATTCTACCACCTTACCATGCCCAGGAGACGATGGTGAACAATGGAATTTACCAATCTCGCTATCTCAAAACAGGAAAAGAAGATATCCAAAGTTATCACAACATCTATTGTAATTTGAGTTACAATAAATCATACAAAACTAAAAATATTCATTTAATATTAAACTAGAAATCAATGAAGTTCAATAAGAATAAGAATCAAAGTAAAATAAACATCCCAACACGCTACAAGCTTTACCTCTTAGCCTTAGATAAGAGGTTTAGCCAACCATAGACATGATTGAAACCAAATATCTTAAACAAAGCATTAAAAATAAAGTAAGAAAGAAAAAAAAAACTTTGGCGGCTGCTTCACCCCTTTATTATGCTCCTTGAGACCTTTTCAAGCCCTAGAAGATGTTTTGGAGTATCCTAGGGAGTCCTATTTATAGTTGTGGAACTCCAACTTTCACACCTAGTTGGAAAAATCTAGAAACTGCCTCAAATTTATGCACTCTCCACAGTTTGCTAAATTAAACTTCACTCTGCACAGTTTTTCAAAATATGCTTCACTCTACACAGCTAAAATAGACTACAAGTCTCAGAATATGCTTTTTCAGGACAATTTCAAGAATATGTTTGTTTTCATGACAATTTCAGGATTCCTTTTCTTCACTTCAAATCTTTGATTCTCTTCATTTCTCTTGGTTTTTTTAGATCTTTGGCATGTGAATTCTTCATTAATGACTTTTAAATCTCCAAATCTTCATTTGGTAATCTTTTGAGAATAAATCTTCCTTTTGGCATCAATTTCACCTAAAGCTCTTGAAATCACCTCGAACATGAAAACATACATAATTAAATCGATTAAGCACTATCATGTTTATAAAACCAAGGTATAAATACGAAGAAATATGCAATATTTTACACTCAACATGGAGTCATCCTCGGCAAGAGCCAAGGAGGGCCAAGTCGAGGCCGCTAATCACTAGGGGCAGCACTGGGCGCCCAAAAACGAAGGTAGGGGGACCTCAGGTCGTCAGGCTCTTGAGGTGATAACATCTGGGTCAGGATCTCTCATATCCCTCCCTTGGTACAAGGTGGTTCGGGCCCATTGGAATAATCGAAACGTGACCAAGGAGGAGATCGGGGCGATACTATCCTTAGAGCCCAAGCCCCTGTTAGGCGAGGAGGCATCCATGTTAATCAAGGTAAAGGTGTCGACTCCCCCTTTCTTCCCTGGATTGGGAGATCTAGTCTTTTGAAGTTGGCATTTGTCCGATGCATATCCAATTTTGAAATTAGATGTTTTATTCTTAATCTTCAATTTAATTGGAGATGATTTTCATGCATGCTATATGTTGTTTTGTTTCCTTACGAATGTGGGATTTGGATTGTATGAGTGTAGCGTGGATATGCAATGATGTAAAGTCTCACACAATAAATGGTTCTAATTGATTAAAAAAGATGAATAATTGATATCCATAGTTTTGATGATGGATTAAATCACTAATCATGGAATTCATGAAGTTTATCATGGAGGATTCAAATTAATCGAGATGGTTGTACAAGTGTGAGATCTTAGATTATGTGTTTGACACCATCCATTTGTATTTGTGGGCCTTGATCATTAAATGCAGAAAGAAACACATGTTATAATACTGGGAGTTACAAGTATAGAAAGTGAGGTGAACGGAGTGAATCTTTTACCCTTAGCTCATAGTGGGGCCCACCCTATGATTAGTGATTGTATGACTTGTTCTACATAGGGTAGGTGATGTACACACCTTCCCTCTCTCTCCTAATGTTTTTGGAAACATGGCTTCCATTCTCCTCATCTCTTAATTTCTTTCTCCCTCTCCTCTTGGTTTCTAGTTTTGGAGTTTCCAAATCCCAAGGATTCTAATTCAAATAGACGTGTATGTAGTTGGGATTTTTGGATTTTCCAAATCTAGAAACAGAATGGAGAGTGGCCTTTGTTCATGTGATCATCCAATCCATTCATTATTTCCATATAGGAGTTGCATGTTTGTATATGGCTATGTTTGATTATATAGACCATGATCCCTATCATACGATCACATAATTTTGTGGGGCCTACTTGACCGGTAATATGGGGAAAATGTCACATCATCTGTTGTCCTTACATCCATGTGTGGGGCCACATTTCGGGCTAAATTTAGTGCACCAGAAAAATTAGCGCTAAACAAATTTGGACACTTAGATTGTGTCTATATTTTGATCCATTTTCATGTCTCCTTCAGGGATGTGAAGCGAACATTTTACAGCACTCTTCATGCCCTTCAAAATGTGTGGTCAAATTTTGAATTAAAAATCTGGAGAGATGAGATTTTGCTCATGCAAGTTAATATGTCATGGTGGACAGCTTGCATCCAAGGTAAGCCACACATGATGGGCAACCCACTTTGAAGTTGGGCCTTGCATAGTGGACAACCTACATTGCTACGCATGATGGATAACCTAAGTCAAATGAACACTCCATGTCCAAGGTGGGCTCCGCCACATTAAAGGTGGGCCTTGCAATGTGGATGGTCCATATTAAAAGTAGGCCCCACATGATGGATAGTTCACATTTGTAAGTGCTTATATGTTTAGCATACATAAGGTTGTCAAATTTAGTAAGACAAAGATACACAGCGATACCGGTCAGATCACAACTACTCTTCATTTAGATCAGCTCAAGATCGGCTTATCATCCCAAGACGTCGCTCGATTTCAAGATTATCAATATTAGAAGATATCTGCATTTGTCAACCAACAGGTGATATAACCCTAGAAAGACCTTAGGTTACGTGGTTTCAAAATTTGTATACTTTGGCTTATCTATGGTGTAATTGTTCTGACATTTGCCTAGCCTAACTTTAAGTTCCGCCAGCCTAACTTCTTTGACTAACCTAACTTCAGGTTCGGGCTAAAATTCAAAAATCTGTTGCAAATTCTGCCTGCCAAACTTTTGGTTCAACTAGTGTTGGTCATGAAACACCTTCATTTTATCCTTTTAAATTCTTGAGTTCTCGTATGCATCATTTCGAATTTCCTCAAGTTCATTCAATTGAAGTTTGCGCAGTGAGCCAGCGTTGTCCAAATTAAAGTTCAGATTTTTAATCGCCTAGTAGGTTCTATGTTCTAGCTCCACAGGTAAGTGGCAAGCCTTCCCATAAACACGTCTAAAGGGAGACATTCCAATAGGAGTCTTAAATGCAGTATGCTAAGCCCATAAATGATCGGTCAAGTGGATTAACTAATCCTTGCGGTCAGGGTTAATCATTTTTTCCAGTATGTGTTTAATTTCCCTATTGAAAATCTCAGCTTGCCCACTTGTTTGTGGGTGGTATGGAGTGCTCACTTTGTGAGAAATGCCATATTTCTTCATTAAATTTGTGAATCACCTATCACAAAAGTGTGATCCTCCATCACTAATGATGGCTCGAGGTGTTCCGAATAGGGAAAGGATGTTTTCTTTTAAGAATTTAATGACGGTTTGATGGTCATTGTTCCGGTAAGGGATTGCTTCAACCCATTTAGTGACATAGTCTACTGCTAGCCAAATATATAAATTTCCAAAGGATTGGGGGAATGGTCCCATGAAATTGATGCCCCAATAATCAAATGCTTTTATGATAAGAATGGGGTTTAAAGGCATCACATTTCCACTGGACAAGCTCCCAATTTCTGACAACACTCACAGGCTTTGTAAAACTCATGAGTATCCCTAAACATAGTGGGCTAATAAAACCCGCACTGCAGAATTTTGGCCGTGGTCTTTTTAGCAGAAAAGTGATCAACACAAGCTTGAGAGTGATAAAAGGAGATGACACTTTGGTGTTCATTGTCTGGCACACATCTCCTTAAGATTTGGTCTGGGTAATATTTGAATAAATACGGATCATCCCAGAAGAATTTGTGTACCTCGGCAAAGAATTTCTTTTTTTATCTTGCGCAGTCCAACGTGTCGTGGAACTTGTGGCAAGATAATTAGCAATATCCATGAACCAAGGTGATTGATAGACTTTAAACAATTTTTCATTAGAGAACATGTCATTTATATGTGTCATCTTAAGGGAATCAGGGAGATGAAGGTGGGAAAGGTGGTCAACCATTACATTTGCTACACCTTTTTTATCTTTTACTTCTAAATCAAATTCCTATAGTAGAAGGATCCATCTTATTAAGTAGGGCTTAACATCATTCTTAGAAAGAAGATACTTGAGCGCTGCGTGATCTGTGTAGATGATGATTGTAAATGCTATCTTATCTAGCTCTTAGGTTTGTCAAATTTTGTAGTGCCAAAACCTCTTAGAATCTGTATCTTGTTTAGCTGTTATTGTAAGATCAACTTCATGTCATCCTTGCCAATCTTGTCTACATTTAAGTACAAGATCAATAAGTTCAAGTACAAGATCAAGAAGTTTAAGTACAAGATCAAGAGGTTCAAGAACAACATCAAGAAGTTCATGTACTATATCAAGTCTTCAAGCTTCAACTACTTCAAGAGAATGATATGTGATGATTCAATCTCACAAATAAGGTTTGTTTGACCCTAGATTGACCTTAGGATAGGTCATACAATTTGCATTTATATCATAGGTCATTTGATAATTTTATAGGTCATTTTTCGACTAGTCCTAGTCATGGTTCGACCAATCCAATAATTTTCTCGACCAGTCTAAGGTTTGTTGCTAATTTTTAAAATTTTTTGTTGGATCCTCGACCAGTCCTGAAGAGTACTCGACCAGTCGAGTGAATAGTGCTCGACCGGTCGTGCAGGCTCGACTCAAAGTCCAGTAAGCATTTCTGGTCCCACTCGACCAGTCGAGCAGGCCACTCGACCAGTCGAGTAACGATCTTATCTTATCATGCCAGAAATTTTAAAATGTTGTTGGCCCTTCGACCAATCGAACTGACCACTAGGCCAGTCGAGCGAATAATATTTTTACCTAGAAATTGAGGACGATTTTCAGAGTTTTATAACTTATTCCAAAAGATATTAAAGTCACAACTCTAAGAACTCAGTCCCTATTATTGTGAAGCGATTGTGAGGTATTTACAAATTATTTTAATAGCTTTTTGGTTATTCAATTCTTTGATCTCTTGATTCCATTCTACTTGATATTAAAGGGAAATTTTGAATTTAACCCTTTGTGAGATCCAAGAAGTTGAATCCAAAGTAGCCTAAGGTTGGATTTAAAGTAAAATTCATTTAGACCTAGAACCCTATCATTTGAGAGATTGAACATTCTACGTCTCCAAAGAAGCGGTTCTACCAGGTTACGACGAAGTACTTTCTTCAGATAAGTATAATTTCAAATTTCTGTATTTGACTTGTAAGATTGCTAGAAAATCTTTCATTTTTGGTTTTGACTGCGATAGCCAGAAAATCTCAGTGAGTGGGGGTTTTTAGTTGTGGTAGTGAAAAGGCTGAGCTAAAGTCCTAGAGGGGGGGAGGGGGTGAATAGGACTATGCCAAATTAAAAATTAAACACGGAATTTAAACAAATATAAATAAAGATAACACTTAAACAATTCTATAATACAGAAATGTAAAGCAACCTCAAATGTACAAGTATTGAGAGGTTGATATAAATGTTGTTCTAAGGACAACCTTACACAAAAAACCAATGGCTTATGGTAGGACAACCTGATTCTTAGAATGGTCTGTGTATCAAAATCTCAAACTGATACAGTGGAATAAAGAAAAGAATAGTAAAGAAAGAAACTAAGCTATTACAACATTCCCACACTTGCATAAAAAGATTACAACATTCTCCACAAATGCATGAAGGGAAATTACAACATCCACACAATGCAATAATTAAATAATCAATCAATCACTAGAAGACCAGAAGTTATAGTGGTTCGCTTGTGTGTACACCAACTGTTTAGAAAAACAGCCATATAACTACTCCACTCCTAATATCCTCACACAGTGGATTTTAGCGTTCACTATGAAATAGGTTTTTCAAGGTTCACCTAAAATCCTCACAATTCTGTCTTTCAAGTGAGCTTACACAATTCAAAAACCCCAAACTCTGAGTTTTCTAGATCACCTCAGACAAACCAAAAGAAAGAGATTTTTCTAGCACAATCTCAAAGAAACCAAAAGAATAAGATTTACACAACAGTAAAATACTTATCTGGATATTCTCCACTGTTGCAGCCCGGTAGAACAAATTCGGAGTAGAAATTCAATCGTAGATGTTCAATGTTCACACTCACTATTGAAATGGTTCTTAGTTCTAAATAGATTTTAGATTAAATCATCTTGGGCTAGCTTGATTTGATTTTGATTACAAGAAATGGGAAAATTTTAATCCCTTCTTCAAATAAGATTGGAATATATAATACAAAATCAAATGCAAAAAGCTAATTAAAGAGAATATTAAATGAGTACTGAATAGCTAAAGAATAACGCTAACTTATCTCTTAGAGTGGTGTCTTGATTTTGCTCGAATTGGATACAAAACTCTGAAAAACGTGCTCTATTTATAAGTACAGAAATCGTTCACTCGACTGGCCCAGAGGTCGGCTCGACTGGTCGAAGGATCAACAGACATTTGAAATTTTGAGCGCGATAAGATTAGGCTGTTCCACGACTGGTAGGCCGTTCCACGACTGGTAGGCCGTTCCACGACTGGTCGAAGGACCTGCTCGATCGGTCGAGTGGCCTACACGACTAGTCGAATCCTGTTCACGATTGGTCGTATGGGACTCATTTTAGTTGTTGGACTTTGAGTCGAGCCTGTTGGACTAGTCGAGCACAGGTTGAGCACTGTTCACTCGACTGGTCGAGCAGTCTCCAGGATTGGTCGAAGCTTTAACAAAAAATTCTAAAAATTATTAACAAACTTAGGACTGGTCGATCCAGTGCTAGGACTAGTCGAACATAGTCTAAGACTAGTCGAAAAACAGACTATGCACTTATAAAGTGACTCAATTAAATTATGTATTCAAAATGACCTATCTTATAGTCAATCTAGGGTCCTTAATACCTTATAATCGATGTTTGAACATTGAAACATCTTTTTCTTTGGTTGATTGTTGATCTTGACAAAACATGAAGATTGAATTTGAAACATTTTTGAAGCTTCAACTTGAAGTACTTTAAAACATTTTTGAAGCTAAGTACTTTGAAACATTTTTGAAGCTAAGTACTTTGAAACATTTTTGAAGCTTCAACTTCAAGTACTTTGAAACTTGAATTTATAACCTTAAGAAGCTTGAACTTGAAATATCTTGAAGCTTGGCTTGAGGTACTTAAGTTGTATTTCACCTTAAGCTTTGAGTACCAATGTAAAGACTATTGTCTTGACTTAGAAGCTTTGAAAGATTGAACTATTAGATAATGTTGTACTTGAATTTTGATACATATGATGCTTGAATCTCAAAACAGAACACCTTGTAATGGATCATCTTAAGCTTGTACAAGAATTGTATTTGACATGAAGATGAGCTACACAAGATAGAAAATTTAAGAGGTTTTGGCACTACAAAATTGACAATCATAGGAGCTAGAAAACATAGCACTTACAATCTCCCCCTTTGTCAAATTCATGACAAAACACCCTTCATAGTAATAAGATAAACATAACATACACAATAAAGAATCATGCACAACTTTAAATCTGATCAAAGAATCATGCACCAGTTATATACAGGTTAAAGAAATATGCATCAATATTCTCCCAACAATACTCCCCCTTACTTCCAACTTCATGCAATGAAAAACTTGTCCTTTACTTCCACACAATTACACATTATCATAAACATTATAATAAATTCTCCCCCTTTTTGTTATAATATGACAAAGGAAAGAGCGATAAAGAAAGTAGATCATTAAAGAAGTAAATAGAAGAGAAAAAAAAAAAAAACAGAATAATGATCAAGAGAGGTTCACAAGTTAAAGAAGTTAACTAAATCCATAAGAAACCATGATCAAGCATGTCCAAGCCCCCCCCCCCCCAAAAAAAAAAAAAACAAGAGAAATTTAAGTATCTTAAAAGTTATTACAAACCACAAATCCAAATACTAGCCTGAACCCGATGAAGGAGCAGGTATGGAAGGGTCAATTTGATAAAGTCCCTTGTTAATGTTGAAAAGGCCTAACTATATGTCCTAGGGGGGGGGGGGGGGGGGTGTAACACCCCGTACCTTCAGTACACAAGTGTTACCTTTTAAACCCACACTAAAATAAAAATTATTTGGGTTAACCAAAAACTTAAACTTGACATACGCAAGATGGGGATTCCGGTAGACATTAAAGCCATCCATCAGGGTCTCCAAGAGCCAGAACACGCCCTGTGTTAGTCAAGAAGGTACGACAAATCAAAAACTCTAAACTAAAGCCCTCATGTCAATAGATATTGCTGCAACACACTTGTCGCCACCATGTAAGAACTAGTTAGTGGCAAATCACGTTTTCATCATAACTAATACCCTATGTTAACCGCTGAACAAGGTTATCAAGCCCACCTGATCGACGGAATCATGACATGTGGGCCAAATATAGCCCAGAGGAGTACGTAATGGCACACTTAGGGTTCACCATCGACCTAAAATGGGTCAGGGGCCCCGGGTGATGTCCCTCTATACGAATGAATGGTGTAGATTGCAAGGATAGCATTTCAGTGGGTCCCTACACATTGCATGTGCACTAAAGGTGCTTGTGCATAAGGAACACTAAAGCTTTTAGCTCGGTCAGATTGGCTTGACTGAGCACCTCTCCAACAAATTCAAAAAATATCTCCTTCCCGCCATCCTCCCTGTTTCTAAACCGACTATATTTGAGCTCCTGGGTGGCCCACCATGATCATTTTCCAGACCATCCGGTCCGTTGAATTTCTCTATGGGGCCCGGCTTAACATAACAGTATAGTCATTTGAGCATTGGTAAGCAGAGGAAAGAGATTGAACGCCACCATCCAATCCATGCCAAATATAGCCCGACCTGAGCCTGTGAAAGAAAGTGAGAGAGAAACCGACTTTCCTTTTTAGGAAAGGTGAATCTCAGCCATCCACGGTGAGGACGATCACAATCGTCCGTCCCTCTCCCTCGGTGGCTATAAAAGAAGGCACTATAGCCCTAGGAAATTCATGCCAAGAGAAAATAGAGAGAGAGAGAGAGAGAGAGAGAGAGAGAGAGGAAGAAGGCCAAGAATCTGTTACAGCTTGAGAGAAGGAGAAATCTGACGTTTTAGGTAAACCACTTGTTTCCCTTTCATTCCTTTGTAGTTTGGCTAGATAGAGTTAATATTTGGCTGAACCGAGACCAAGCAAGCCAATGGTTGGGTTCGGTCCAGCCACATTAGCGTCTGAACGAGCCAAACAATGGCCGTTTCAAACCCCTGTTCAGGCCTCATTTTGATGTTGTTTTCAGCTCTCCATAGAGCTTCGAACCAGCTCAGGAAACCAGCCAAACAATGGCTGAGGGACAAACTGAGGAAGTAGAAATGTCAGGTCCCTGTTTTGGACCGGAATGGAGCCAACCCATGGCCCTATTCTGGGTTGAAATTCGACCGGACTGATTTCGATTTTGGGCCAATATCAGGCCAGCAACACTCACCTTCATGGGCTGGAACCAGGCCACGTAATGCCTATGTTTCAAAACCCAAACAGCTCAACAATGGCTGGCCATTGGACCTTTCATCAGGCTCTGTTTAAAGCTGAAAACAGACCATGGCAATGGTCGTGCATCAGGCCTGGAGGGGGTGGTGGAAGTCAATGCTCGAGCTGAAACCACTCGCTCGTCCATCAGGCATCCAAATGGCCTTGTCATGGGTCCCTGTTAACTGAAAAAGTGTGCTGATCGGAGCTCTCACACCGACCCTTGATTGGTTTCCATCCGGCCTCGAAGTGGCCGTGAATGGTCCTGAATCGAACCACCACCCACAGCCAGGACAAGTTCATATTGCATGCAGCAGAGTTACTGTTTTCACGTACGCAATGGGCTGTCTGGCGTTGGGCCCTGCAATTTGTAGGTGGGCCTTGCCAATTACAACAAGGGCGGCCTCATGTTGGGCCTCACCAAAAGACTAGTTGGCTGCACTGTGTGGACACGCCCTGTAACGACCTGTAAATTTCCGTACATTGGGTCGAGTACCACCTCGACCAGAAATCACGTAGAATTAAATCCTTTAGAAATTTAACAAAGTTAACTAAGTACTAAACTCGGTTAGCCATGAAATCCGTTGGGATCGCTTTAAATACGATCTGCAAGACCCAAAACTTGCAGAATTAGTGACTCTAGGTTATCCTAAAGTCTAGAACCAAACTCATTACCCGTCTGCTCTCGGGAATGAAACGAAACTCTCGTATTAGGTGTAGATCGCACATCGGGAGTCCGATTAACACGAAGCTAAAAACTAGGACCGCCCCACTAGGCTTGACAATCATCTCAAAAATCAGATGATTCCGATGTCCCACGGCCATTCTTTTCGATCCGGAGCGAGGAGTGTGAAAAACACAACCCATCCCAAAATAAATATCTGGAATAGAGATCTGGCATCATTCGGTTGCGCGTCAGTATTAAGCAACCTGACCGTCAGAATCAGACCAAATTACACCCTCGGATTAAGAAAAATTTCAGGAACATTTACATGTACTTAGAATTTCTGATCGTGGCCCACTGACCGTTGAACTGAAGGTGGTCCGCCACGTGCCATCTGGGAATCCGATCGAGTCGAAAATGTAATCCCACATAGATCCATAGATGGTGAGCTTAAGTCTGACGTTTGGCTCAAGGAGGGCCACCAGAACCTCCCTCTTGAGCTGGAAAAGTGGCGAAATGCCTATATATGCAGCCACCCTTGAACCTGAGTCTATTTTTAGAGAAGTTTTTGGCTATAAAAGGGGCTTAGAACAGCCCCTCTCACAGCCATACGAATTTGGGAGAAAACCCTAGAGAGAGAGAGAGGGAAAAGAGAGAGAGAAAGCTTGGATTTGTGGGACGCCCTTCCTCCTACTGCTTCCACTCATCACACCGGCTTACATCGCCTCATTCCTGGCATTTTCCTGGCGGTATCCATCCCATTTGGAGGTAAGAAACCCTAACCCTAGGTCTGATTTGAGGTAGGATTGTTGTAGGTTATGAAAAAGCTAATCGATTTCGCTCTTTAGGCTAGAAAACTCCCGTATACGAAGCTCCAATACCCTTGCTGATTCGTTGGAATTCCAAGGCCAAGGTGAGGACTTTAAGTGTATACGTTACGTTTTTCAACGCTTTCAATGTCAGATAATGATAGATTCATGATCTGCGTGTAAATGCACATGTACAAAGTGCTTTCCGTTTCCTGTTTCGATTAACGTTGTAGAATATGGAATTTCACATACTCTAGATATACGTAGAAATACCGTATACGTATTTTTTTCGGGAAAATGTTTGACATGTTTATTTAATATATGATTATATAATATATGGATAATACTAGTTTGGCGAAAGAAATCGCTAAAATACATGTTCGCATGTAAATGCCTAATATGTTGAAATGTGTATTCTAGAAATACCGCATATGTGCGGATTTTGGAAATACAATTGTAATGATTAATTGCTGTATGATTATGATATACATGGGTAAAATACTCACGTGGTGAAGGGACAGCCCTAACACGAAATTTGCTAACATACGTCATGTATGTTGGAATAGTGTATTATAAGTGTTTGTGCAAATACTTGTATGAGTACATGTTTATGTATTAGTGCCTTAGATAGGCGCTGATATGGTTTCTGACTCCCTTAGAGACATGTAGGATCCCCTCCATGCGGTGGTTCACTACAACCACTCACTTGTAATGTGTACACAATTGCATCCCTATGTGGATAGTGCTTTATCACATGCTTTACAACATACTTTGCAACATGCTTTACTTCATGTTTTACTTCATGCTTTATAACATGCCTACTAACATGCTTGTATTGCTTGTTTATCATGCTTTACTCCACATGCTATTAATGAAAACTGTTTGAGTTTGGGACTATGTATATAGTCCAAACATTCGGTACCAGACTTGCGGTTGTGGCTGAGATTCATATCGCCACAAAGGATGTGTCTGGCAAACCCGAGTCGTACTTTGGTTGGCGATAGTGGTTGGCCACACGGAGTGCTTTTGCGCTCCATATCGCTCAACTTGTGGTGCGCTCGAGCTAGTCAGGCTCGTCAAGTAAACCGACATGTATATGTGTGTTCACCATGTGTGGTCGCTACTGCTTGAACATAGGGTACCAAACTTACCAGTGGCGATCCCGTTTAACCATGGTACCTCGATCCGCTAAGTCGCATGAGCCGGGCATGGTGGTATGGGACACCGTGGTCGAGCTGTCGGCCTACGCTGGAGCCTTGTGCCTCCCCGTAGTGACCATTGCGCAACCAAACTCGTGAGCCGAATATGGTGGTATGGGACACTGTATTCGAGCTGTCGATACTTACGGCGAGAGCCGAGTACGTGAGACCTGTGCTCGTGCTGACGGGCGACGAGTCCTCCGTAGTATCATCGAGTACACTCCAAGGTCTGTGATTGCCACGAGTCTTTCACAGCAACTAGAGTGTGAGTTGAGCCGAGTACGGTGAGACCTGTACTCGAGCTGACGGCTAGTGATTGAGCCGAGTACGGTGAGACCTGTACTCGAGCTGACGGCCAGCAATTGAGCCGCATACGGTGAGATCTGTATCCGCGCTGACGGGTGACGAGCCCTTTGCGATGCCTTCACTACGCTTCTCAAACCATAATATCGTATGAGATTATCTAGGATTGACGACCCTAGAATGGATCATGTTGGGAATGATACAAGGGAGGTACCTTAGTTTCCCAATCCTGCTGGTTGAAATGGACTAATAAAAACTTGGTAATCATGAGCATCATCGCACCGCATGTGCTTTGTAGATGTGGCGCACTGAGGGAGTGCATTCGCGAACATAAGATGATGTCGCTTGAGGGTGGTTTGGCAAGGGCATACAGCATCATGTCATATCATTTTTGCACTTAACAAGAGTAGTTAGAAATGTTTGATTTGTACTACTTTATCATTACTGCTTGATTGATTTGATAACATGTTAACTTATGCTTTATTGTTCCACTGAGTTAGCTACTCACTCCCACGTTACGGGACGGTGTTTGCAACACCCACCAGACTCTGTCACAGGTGTAGATGGCGCCTTGGTTCAAGACCCGGAGCCCGACTTTGATGAAGATCAGGAGGAGTTCTCCTTTATGTAGTATTCTGACAGCTTTGCTTAGGCCGGCTGCATCGCGGGATTTTCAGGGCCTCTCTTGAGGATTGTATTTGGTTTTTGACTTAGAAAAAACATGTATATTGGTACTCAGTTAGTACTCATACTCTGGAGTTCAGAAAATTTTGTTACTTTACATACTTTGATATAAAATTTCAGTCTTCCGCTTGCTTTTATACAATTGAACTGGAGTATGAATTACTGTTTTGGTATAATCTCATTCATGTTTATTGCGCTAACTCAAACAACATTTAACCAGCATTGTGTATGTTGCATAAGTGATGCGTTGGAACTCGGGAGTTGAGTTCATACTCGACCCCCGAATTTAGGGTTACAAGTTGGTATCAGAGCATGATTTTGATTAAACCGGACCTGAGTTATGTCCCCACTACGTACGCTGACGCATTATACTTAGGAGGGTGCGCAAAATTATAGAAACAGTCCTAGGGTCTCCCGATTTCACCGTTCGGTGAAATTCATTAAAAACGGACGCGTTGATCGAGTTGGTACTCGATCCTGACCGCACACAGGGACTCTAAATCACCTCTAGACCGTTTATTGACGTGTCCAGGTCACTATCCACCCAAAATCAGTCCTTAAAAATCAGAAAAAATCAGATTGGTTCAAAATTTTTTGAACTACCCGTTCTGGAGCCGAACTGAGTTCGGGGGGCCCCCCACGCTTATACACTAAGACCCCAGATTGAACCAGGGTGCATTTGGCACCCTGGGCACGTGGCAAGGTGGTCCCCATGGCGGCGGACCGCTGTCCGGTTGCTTTTCCGGTGGGATTTCGAGCATGGGGTTGGTCGGCCCAACCCCCTACACACCCTGTCATGTGCCATTTTTGCAATGGTTTAGTTTTTAAGGGGCTGGAGCACTCTTCTTCTCATTTCACCCCCTTTCAAGCTCCTAAAACCCTATTTTCGATTTTTCCTAAAAACTCATCCCTCCAAACCTCCAAATCCTCCATTTTCTTCCATAACTCACACACTCCAACCTTCCACAACAGCCCTAGCTTCTCCTTTCTTCCCCATTTTCTCAAGTTGGAGCTCTCATACCCCTCCTTGGAGCTCAAAATGGGTAATCTACTAACCCATTCCACTTCTTCTTGTTTCTTCTACATTTCCTACCTCTAGTGCTCCTTCCACACCCATTGGATTGTTGTTTGTGGTGGAGCAAAGAGATCAGCCCCTTGTTCCCCCATTTTGGCAATTTTCCATGGCCCTCCTTGGTGTGGTGGCCACCATTTTCTCCTTTTCCTCCATCCTATCTCTCATGGGAAAGAGGAAAACCACGGCCGATGATGCCGACCCAAGTAGGCCAGCCCATTCCCGAAGAAGATCCGATGTTGGGGCCGGCACAAGCACCGTGCGGGAGTTTAGGTCGAAGCGAGACCTGGATCCTGACCATCCCGTCGGAAATGCTTACCGAATAGGCATGGAATATGGGCGCTTCACGGGCCACAAGGTTGTGTTTGAAGCTCATTTGGATGAAAGGGTGTTCGGGCTACACCCACTGATGGATCGCCTGGTGGACATCGGTTGGAACTCTATGTTTGATGGCGAGTCCCCTGCATGTGAGAACACGGTTCGCGCTTTCTATGCTCACATCGTGGACTCATCAGTTGAGCCTCTTCAGTTTACTGTTTCTGTGAGGGGCATTAGACGCACGATTACAGTGGATGAAGTGGCTCGGATCACGAAGCTACCGCGTGGTCAGATACACCCCAGTGATAACTTCTCCAGAAGTGCGCGGGAAAGGGATCGCCGCACACGATATCTCTGTGGTCGCCGGGTTACTTGGAAGAGAGGAAATTGCATTGCGGCGACAAAGATGGCCGAGGACTTCCGTTTACTCCATCACATTTTCACCTACAACGTGTACCCACGGTCGGGTAACCACACGAAATATACTCGGTTGATGGTGGACTTCTTGTACAAGATGGGACATGGGGACGACATATGCCTGCCCGCATTCATCCTATCTCAGATAGTGCATGTTGTTCGCTCTGCCAGGAACGATCTTTCGCTCCCATTTGGCCGTCTGATCTGCAGGATGGCTCGTGATGTAGGCTACAGATTGAATATGGAGGATCTTGCACCGGTCCGAATCATAAGTGAGGCGACACTCAAGAATATGAAAATCGGCCCTCAACTGCAGCAAGTCCGACTCGACGAGTCTGGAGATGAGTCGGATAGTGCCGGCGAGGAGAGTGATGAAGAGGGCGGTGATGACATACAGGAAGAAGAACCTCAGGCTCAGGACACCGAGGAAAGTTCACCCCCTGCGGCTCAGGAGCAGGGTATGGATAGAGATGCTTTTGATGCGCGATTGGCCCGTCTTGAGGAGGGGCAAGCCGCCCTGCAGCAAGAGATTGGTCAAGTTCGAGCCAAGCTTGAAGAGAATGAAGCCTACATGAAGAAGAGTTTTAAGAAGATGTCCCGTACGTTGAAGGCCATCCTGTGCTGTGCGCAGGACAAGAATGCTCCTCCTCCACCGCCTGCTTCGGATGCTTAGTCATCCATGTTGTTGTATGTTGTGTTTGCTTTGGTTACCGCGATAGGCGGTTTGTGTTTTCATGCAGATGTTGTATTAGGTAGTAGCATGTTTTAGGTGTTTGATGTAGTAGATGTATTGGCTATCATGTGATTTTCTGTCGTGATTCATGTAACTCTGTAGTCCATGTATTATGACAAGTTTGGGTAAATGAAAAGCATGTAACCTCTTTTGTTTTGATGATGTGTGAAATGCTTAAGTGCTTTATGAAGTGTATTGTGCTTTATCTCACAAATGATCTACCCTATGTTGTATAGGGCATGCCGCGGCAGTATACACGGAGCACGGCACATCTTCGTCTGACCGGCTCTATGGACCAGACTCCTTTTGGTAGTGGCGGTCCTGCGGACCGAGGGTTGGGATCTGATCAGCCTTCCGCTGGTCCTACCGGTGGACAGCCACCTCACACGCCCCCGGTCCGTGAGCAGTATTGACTGTCATCTGCTGCGCAACATGATTCTCAGGCTGCTCCACCGCCTGATAGATTTGAGCAGCTGATGATGATGATGCATCAGCAGCAGATGCAGCAGCAGCAGATACAGCAGCAGCAGCACAGGAGCTCATGGCCACTATTGCTGAGGCCTTGTCCCACGGTGGTAGTGCGACTCCACCTACGACATCTGCGCATCCTGAGGAGGATTCTGAAGCCTCCTGCTCGGTTTGAGGATGCGCCTCTGCCTACACCCGTCGCACCTCCTACTGGAGATGTCGGTACGAGTGGTCTACTCGAGCGATTTCAGCGCTTGAGGCCTCCCTCATTTGTGGGTTCTCACAGACCCGAGGAGGCAAAGTTCTGGCTGGACCGCATCTCCAAGATGTACGGATGTTACATTGCTTCGAGGCAGAGCAGGTTGAGTTGGCTACCTTTATGTTTGAGAGGGAGGCCAGCTTATGGTGGGACAGTGTGCTGTGCACGGTCGCAGTAGACTTCGTGTGGACCTGGGAGGCTTTCGAGTCTCGGTTCCACGAGAAGTATTACCCGCAGACGTATCGACATGAGCGGGAGGACGAGTTTCTGCGCCTCAGACAGGGAGGCATGACGGTGACAGAGTATGAGCACCGATTTACTGAGTTGGGCCGCTTTGTCCCGACCATCCTCGTCAATGAGCAGATGAGGATGCGGGGATTTACTGGGGGCTTGCAACCTAACATACGGTCGAAGCTATGCTGTCACAGTATCTCTACGTATATGGCGTTGGTCCACATGTCTATGACGGCCGAGTAGGATGTGGACCGTTTGGCCCGATCACGTGGTACTACAGTTGCGAGACCGCGGCAGGATGTACAGAGCAGGCCTATCTTAGGCAAGAGGCCTCGGGCTGATTCTCCCCCCAGGGCCGCAGCGCCAGTTATTCCTTTGAGACGCCCGTTGGTGACCTGCACGTTTTGTGGGAAACCTGGACACCCTGCTGAGAGCTGCTTCTCGTGCATGAGGGCTAGCGGATTTGCGCCACCGCAGAGATTGGGTCGCCCTTATCCACAGGCCATATCAGCTCCGCCGCTATAGACCGCTCCTGCACATCCTTCATTCCGACCTCCTGTGCCGTTCTTCAGGCCGCCACAGCGACCCCTGGCTCCTCAGCCGAACCGCCAGCAGCAGGCTCGTGTACATACACTTGTTGCCGAGGCACCAGAGATGTCGATATCGGCACCGACGGCTTTCGAGGGTACGGCTCATATCCATGGTACTCCCGTTTCTTTATTGGTGGACACTGGGTCCACTACCTCTATCATTTCTTGTGGGGCGGTGAAACGCTTATCTTTGCATACTGTTCCCACTAAGGGAACGAGACTCACTACGACCACTGGGACCTTCTCGGATGTCATACGGTTATGCGAGGGTTGCGCAATAGTTTTAGGTAGCAGCACAGAGCTCGTCGACCTTATTGTTGCTCCGCTATGGCACTATGACGTTATACTTGCATGGATTGGTTCGCCAAGATGAGGGCGGAGATAGATTGCGATGCTCGGATCGTGACTGCCCATGGACCTGACGGCACAGCTTTCACGTTCCCAGTGCAGGTCAGTTGGCCCTGTCGAGTTGATTGTTATGCTGCTTTACTTGTGCCGATTGATGGTCCGACACTGGAGGGTACGCCAGTGGTTCGGGAGTTTGTTGGATTCTTTAAGACTATCCCTGGTTTACCTCCTCGGCGTGAGATTGATTTTACGATTGACCTTACGCCTGGTGCGACGCCCATCTCGTTGCCGACTTATCGTATGCCTCCATGTGAGATGGAGGAGCTGCGGAAACAGATTGACGAACTTGTAGAGAAAGGTTTTATTCGACCTAGTGTGTCTCCTTGGGGAGCACCTGTGTTGTTCGTGAAGAAGGACGGGTCGCTACGGTTGTGTATTGATTACCGTAGGTTGAACCAGGTCGCGGTGAAGAACAAGTATTCTTTGCCCAGGATTGATGATCTGTTTGATCAGTTGAGGGGGGCGAAGTATTTCTCGAAGATTGACCTTCAGTCAGGGTACCACCAGTTGCGCGTGAGAGAGGAGGATGTACAGAAGACAGCCTTCAGGACGTGCTTCGGGCACTATGAGTTCTTGGTGATGTCGTTCGGTCTGACGAACGCACCAGCCGTGTTCATGGATCTGATGAACCGGGTATTTCAGCCCTTCCTTTACCGATTCGTCATCGTCTTTATTGACACATTTTGATATACTCTACGAGTTGGGAGGAGCACGAGGAGCACTTGCGAGCAGTATTGGGTACGTTGGAGAGGAACCAGTTGTTTGCGCAATACAAGAAGTGCGACTTCTGGCAGGAGGAAGTCAAGTTCCTGGGACATGTTGTGTCCAAGGATGGGATAGCAGTGGATCTTGCTAAGGTAGCCGCGGTTCAGGATTGGCAGCAACCTGAGTCGGTTACTAAGGTGAGGAGTTTCCTTGGTCTAGCTGGGTATTACAGGCGTTTCATTCGAGACTTCTCGAAGATTGCCAGGCCATTGTCGCAGTTGACTCGGAAGGACCTGAAGTTTGCCTGGAATGAGAAGGCGGAGGCAGCTTTTAAGGAGCTGAAGAATAAGTTGACGTCCGCCCCTGTGCTAGTATTGTCAAACCAAGGGGTGAAATATACAGTATACACTGACGCTTCTCGCGTTGGTTTGGGTTGTGTGCTGATGCAGAAGGATAGGGTAATTTCGTATGCCTCGAGACAATTAAGGAAGCACGAGGAGAATTACCCTACACATGACCTGGAGTTGGCAGGTGTCATCTTTTCATTGAAGCTCTGGAGACATTACCTCTACGGAGAGGAGTTCGAGCTTTTCTGCGACCACAAGAGCCTTAAGTACATATTCACACAGCGGGATTTGAATATGAGACAGCGCCGATGGATGGAGACCTTGAAGGACTTCAAGTTTGAGGTTTCCTACCATCCTGGCAAGACGAACCTTGTGGCTGACGCGTTGAGCCGCAAGAAGGTGATTGCATTTGCGGCACCGCTGATGATAGCCGAGTGGGACATGATGGAGTTTGTGCGGGACTTCGAGCAGAGACTCACTGTCGAGGAGCCTTTTGAGTGTGTTGCGCACGTTCGGGTGCGACCACTTAATGACGACTGGATTGTTGAGGCCCAAGAGGGCGATATACGGCTGTCTGAGCTTCGAGAGCAGGCTAGCGACGCCGTGGACTCCGAGTGGAGAGTTGGTTCTGATGGGGGTTTACGATTCCGTGGCCGCCTATGTGTTCCTGATGTGGCTGACTTAAGACGCGAGCTTCTCGAGTCTGCCCATAACTTGAAGCTTGCGATGCATCCTGGTAGCACGAAGATGTACCAGGATATGAGACGGACTTATTGGTGGGATAATATGAAGGCCCACATTGCTGAGTATGTATCTCGATGTCTAACGTGCCAGCAGGTCAAGGCAGAACATCGCCGACCTCCTGGACTACTTCAGCCCATGCCTATAGCGGAGTGGAAGTGGGACTTCATCTCCATGGACTTCATATCAGGGCTGCCGAAGACGAGGAAGGGACACGATTCTATTTGGGTGATTGTGGACCGGTTGACCAAATCGGCCCATTTCCTCCTTATCAGGGTTACGAACTCTGTAGACGAGCTGGCTAGATTGTACATCAGGGAGATCGTCCGTCTGCACGGGGTTCCTTTGGAGATCGTGTCGGACAGAGACACGCGGTTCACATCCATCTTCTGGACTCGTATCCAGGAGGCGATGGGTGTGAAGCTGAAGTTCAGTACAGCGTTTCATCCTCAGACTGATGGGCAGACAGAGCAGGTGAATCAGATTCTGGAGGATATGTTGTGAGCATGTGTGTTGGACTTCAAGGACAGCTGGGATGACTGTCTTCCGTACGCAGAGTTCGCCTACAACAACAACTTCCAAGCGACTATTGGCATGACGCCATATGAGGCTCTATATGGCCGACCTTGTAGGGCACCACACTGTTGGGCAGAGGTTGGCGAGCGTAGTCTGGTTGGCCCGGAGTTGGTCCAGACGACTACAGAGAAGATAGGCGTCGATTACTCACAGCGCAGAGCAGGCAGAAGAGTTACGCCGATACGAGGCGGCGACCGCTGGAGTTCGAGGTCGGGGATTATGTGTTCCTTCGAGTTTCCCCTATGAAGGGAGTCCTTCGGTTCGGGAAGAAGGGGAAGCTCACACCGAGGTTTATCGGTCCATTTCAGATACTGGATCGAGTGGGTGATGTGGCGTATTGTCTCACCTTGCATACACCACTTGCTTCCGTACACAACGTATTTCATGTATCTATGCTGAAGAAGTACGTTCCTGATCCTTCGCATATCATCAGATGGGAGCAGGTACAGTTGAGTGAGGATGCTACGTACGAGCTGCGCCCGACGCGTATCCTTGATAGGAAGGAGCAGGTACTACGTAGCAAGGTCATCCCGCTTGTGAAGGTGCTTTGGACACATCATTCTGAGGAGGAAGCTACCTGGGAGACTGAGGCCGAGGTCAGAAAGAACTACCCTCAGATTCTCGAGGACTACGAAAAGATATAAATTTCGAGGACGAAATTTTTTTGTTTAACGGGGGTAGATTGTAACGACCTGTAAATTTCCGTACATTGGGTCGAGTACCACCTTGACCAGAAATCACGTAGAATTAAATCCTTTAGAAATTTAACAAAGTTAACTAAGTACTAAACTCGGTTAGCCATGAAATCCGTTGGGATCGCTTTAAATACGATCTGCAAGACCCAAAACTTGCAGAATTAGTGACTCTAGGTTATCCTAAAGTCTAGAACCAAACTCATTACCCGTCTGCTCTCGGGAATGAAACGAAACTTCGTATTAGGTCTAGATCGCACATTGGGAGTCCGATTAACACGAAGCTAAGGAACTAGGACCGCCCCACTGGGCTTGACGATCATCTCAAAAATCAGATGATTCCGATGTCCCATGGCCATTCTTTTCGATCCGGAGCGAGGGAGTATGAAAAACACTAGCACCATCCCAAAATAAATATCTGGAATAGTGATCTGGCATCATTCGGTTACGCGTCAGTATTAAGCAACCTGACCGTCAGAATCAGACCAAATTACACCCTCGGATTAAGAAAAATTTCAGGAACATTTACATGTACTTAGAATTTCTGATCGTGGCCCATTGACCGTTGAACTGAAGGTGGTCCGTCACGTGCCATCTGGGAATCTGATCGAGTCGAAAACGTAATCCCACGTAGATCCATAGATGGTGAGCTTAAGTCTGACGTTTGGCTCAAGGAGGGTCACCAGAACCTCCCTTTTGAGCAGGAAAAGTGACGAAATGCCTATATATGCAGCCACCCTTGAACCTGAGTCTATTTTAGAGAAGTTTTTGGCTATAAAAGGGGCTTAGAACAGCCCCTCTCACAGCCATACGAATTTGGGAGAAAAACCCTAGAGAGAGAGGGAAAAGAGAGAGAAAAGCTTGGATTTGTGGGACCACCTTCCTCCTACTGCTTCCACTCATCACACGGCCTACACCGCCTCATTCCTGGCGTTTTCCCGGCGGTATCCATCCTGTTTGGAGGTAAAAAACCCTAACCCTAGGTCTAATTTGAGGTAGGATTGTTGTAGGTTATGAAAAAGCTAATCGATTCCGCTCTTTAGGCTAGAAAAACTCCCGTATACGGAAGCTCCAATGCCCTTGCTGATTCGTTGGAATTCCAAGGGCCAAGGTGAGGACTTTAAGTGTATAAGTTATGTTTTTCAACGCTTTCAATGTCAGATAATGATAGATTCATGATCTGCGTGTAAATGCACATGTACAAAGTGCTTTCTGTTTCCTGTTTCGATTAACGTTGTAGAATATAGAATTTCACATACTCTAGATATACGTAGAAATACGGTATACGTAATTTTTTCGGGAAAATGTTTGACATGTTTATTTAATGTATGATTATATAATATATGGATAAAATACTAGTTTGGCGAAAGAAATCGCTAAAATACATGTTCGCTTGTAAATGGCTAATATGTTGAAAATGTGTATTCTAGAATTACCGTATATGTGCGGATTTTGGAAATACAATTGTAATGATTAATTGCTGTATGATTATGATATACATGGGTAAAATACTCACGTGGTGAAGGGACAGCCCTAACACGAAATTTACTAACATACGTCATGTATGTTGGAATAGTGTATTCTAAGTGTCTGTGCAAATACTTGTATGAATACATGTTTATGTATTAGTGCCTTAGATAGGTGCTGATATGAGGATTTTTGACTCCCTTAGAGACATGTAGGATCCCCTCCATGCGGTGGTTCACTACAACCACTCACTTGTAATGTGTACACAATTGCATCCCTATGTGGATAGTGCTTTATCACATGCTTTACAACATGCTTTGCAACATGCTTTACTTCATGTTTTACTTCATGCTTTATAACATGCCTACTAACATGCTTGTATTGCTTGTTTGTCATGCTTTACTCCACATGATATTAATGAAAACTGTTTGAGTTTGGGACTATGTATATAGTCCAAACATTCGGTACCAGACTTGCGGTTGTGGCTGAGATTCATATCGCCACAAAGGACGTGTCTGGCAAACCCGAGTCGTACTTCGGTTGGCGATAGTGGTTGGCCACACGGAGTGCTTTTGCGCTCCATATCGCTCAACTTGTGGTGCACTCGAGCTAGTCAGGCTCGTCAAGTAATCCGACATGTGTATGTGTGTTCACCTTGTGTGGTCGCTACTGCTTGAACCTAGGGTACCAAACTTACTAGTGGCGATCCCGTTTAACCATGGTACCTCGATCCGCTAAGTCGCATGAGCCGGGCATGGTGGTATGGGACACCGTGGTCGAGCTGTCGGCCTACGCTGGGGCCTTGTGCCTCCCCGTAGTGAGCATTGCGCAACCAAAGTCGTGAGCTGAATATGGTGGTATGGGACACTGTATTCGAGCTGTCGATACTTACGGCGAGAGCCGAGTACGTTGAGACCTGTGCTCGTGCTGACGGGCGACGAGTCCTCCGTAGTATCATCGAGTACACTCCAAGGGTCTGTGATTGGCCACGAGTCTTTCACAGCAACTAGAGTGTGAGTTGAGCCGAGTACGGTGAGACCTGTACTCGAGCTGACGGCTAGTGATTGAGCCGAGTACGGTGAGATCTGTACTCGAGCTGACGGCCAGCAATTGAGCCGCATACGGTGAGATCTGTATCCGCGCTGACGGGTGATGAGCCCTTTGCGATGCCTTCACTACGCTTCTCAAACCATAATATCGTATGAGATTATCTAGGATTGACGACCCTAGAATGGATCATGTTGGGAATGATACAAGGGAGGTACCTTAGTTTCCCAATCCTGCTGGTTGAAATGGACTAATAAAAACTTGGTAATCATGAGCATCATCGCACCGCATGTGCTTTGTAGATGTGGCGCACTGAGGGAGTAAGCATTCGCGAATGTAAGATGATGTCGCTTGAGGGTGGTTTGGCAAGGGCATACAGCATCATGTCATATCATTTTTGCACTTAACAAGAGTAGTTAGAAATGTTTGATTTGTACTACTTTATCATTACTGCTTGATTGATTTGATAACATGTTAACTTATGCTTTATTGTTCCACTGAGTTAGCTACTCACTCCCACGTTACGGGACGGTGTTTGCAACACCCACCAGACTCTGTCGCAGGTGTAGATGGCGCCTTGGTTCAAGAGCTGGAGCCCGACTTTGATGAGGATCAGGAGGAGTTCTCCTTTATGCAGTATTCTGACGGCTTTGCTTAGGCCGGCTGCATCGCGGGATTTTCAGGGCCTCTCTTGAGGATTGTATTTTGGTTTTTGACTTAGAAACAATACATGTATATTGGTACTCAGTTAGTACTCATACTCTGGAGTTCAGAAAATTTTGTTACTTTACATACTTTGAATATAAAATTTCAGTCTTCCGCTTGCTTTTATACTATTGAACTGGAGTATGAATTACTGTTTTGGTATAATCTCATTCATGTTTATTGCGCTAACTCAGACAACATTTAACCAGCATTGTGTATGTTGCATAAGTGAGGCGTTGAAACTCGGGAGTTGAGTTCATACTCGACCCCCGAATTCCAAGGCGTTACACGCCCCCCCCCCCCCCCCCCCCCCCCCCCCCCAGCTAAATCTCTGGCGAGCCACACCATCAGGCCAAGTGGGGCACCCTTCACATAAACCACAATGGGCCACCACCTACCAACGTGGGCCCTGAAAACTTCTGGTGGGCCTCACATGAGTTGCAAGTGGCTTCACGTTGTGGGCTGTCCCAAATGGACGTGGTTCCATGGATTCGATATATGGGTTCACGTATTGAATCCAGGACGACCAACGGTTGGTCGTGGCTGACCAATCATGGGCATCCTAAATCCACTCCATCCACCTATTTTGCCAGCGGGTGGGACCCACCCTGCATGTTGCACACACGTAAGGTTTGGGGCTTGAAGCAATGAGAGTGCGCCAGTAAGACCTGTGGGTCCATTTGCTGTGTAAAACGTCAACAGGTTCTGTGGGGCCGCTCGAGTGGTGGTACACCTATGTCACCAAGGAGCACTTGAGCTTGAACTGTCCATCAGTGGACAATGTTCCTTGGCCATCCACCAATGTATAGGGCGTCCTGGACGACCGTCACCGGACATCCAATGCTCTTTTCATTTTTCTTTCTTTTCCATATATATATATATATATATATATATGTCACTTGATAATATACATAGATACGTGGTGGGCCCCACATGGGACCCACCTTGACTTACATACATGGTGTCCCCACATGGGGCCCACCTATGACGTGAAATAACGGTGCATGTATGCACTTGGACATTGGTGCAGAGAGCACCTTTATATTTACAACAGAATGTCAATCGGTCCACGTAACTTCATGCAAAAATTCGAGATCTCATCGTACCTAATGAGTCTGAAAAATCTGAAAGGTCCACATGGAGCAGAACCTCATAAAACTCCCTAGTTCCAATTTTTACTTTGAGCCAAAACTTCGGTGGGCCATGATTAATGCAAACAGTTTCTTCCATTGAATTAGATTTATCTTTGCTATGGCCCACCATAATCTTAGATCAGAGTGAGAATTCACCCCCTAAGGTTTCTTGGGATTCCACATCTTATGGACTGTTCGGATTCGACACCCATGTCACATGTGTGAAGGTATGCACGTGCCTAGATGTATGGGTAAGCATGCCTCATATGTAAATGTATGGTGAGTCCTGCACGAGTGGAACCCACTTCTGTGAACGCTGGATATAGGCCATCCACGGTCTGAACGTGGTGTGCCTAGACATACATCCTCTCTGTCCACCAAGAGTTCATGTGATACATGTATAATATATATATATATATATATATATATATATATATATATATATATATATATATATGTGTGTGTGTGTGTGTGTGTGTGTGTGTGTGTGTGTGTGGTGTGTGTGTGTGTGTGTTCATACATACCATATGTTGCAAATATCATATACATGATGTATGGAAGGATACATGGTGTGATGTATATGTGAAAAAAGTAGTGTGCTAGCTCATCCATATGACGGTGGGCCATGTATGGGGGTCCCACTATGATATAAATGCTCATCTGCACGTCTGTGCAATGGACCCCACCGACTAAGTGACTGTATATTATGCCCACTTATTGGGACAAGTATTGACGGGCCTGTACCCCTCTCAAATAAGCGCCAAACCATCATGTTTGGGCCATTCGACCAACATGGCGTCCTAGAATCTTAGAACTTATTAGCTAATGCAAGGGATTTCTTTTGGAATCTGTTCAAGTGACGCAAAGACACTAGCTTCTTGAGAGGGCTCACACCAAAGGATACCCTACAACGTATCTGGTGATGATTCTTTCTCCTTAAGCTTTCCACCCTTAACTAGACCAGAAATAGTAGCTTTATTAGTGTAAATGGCTAGCTAGACTAATGATAAACTGTGCGTAGAAATAAACTGTATTCACTTGATTTATCTGTTAACATGAAAATTCTCATGCCTACTATTGTTTAGGTTCTCGATTTCTCTGAACTGTCTGATCGAATAATCTAGTCATTTATGTCGTGAAAATTTAGTTATGGTATGTTGATAGGAATACATGTGTCATTCCTTATTTACCTTTCATATTATAATATATGTTGCTATGATACACATACTACTAAAATCTCTCCATGGGAAGTCCTAGCAAAGGAGAGTCTGTGTTTGGAGTGTAAGTAGATTAGTTGTGACATAAGTAGGCCCCTGACATGGAGGTTTTAGTTGTGGCGTTTAACCATGGGGTTTACCATCCACGTGTTGTTTCACCTAACTGACTTGGGATGGACTCCATAATCCTTCCAAATACCGTTGTTCACTCGTTTTTGAATCATTCATGTCAACATGTTTAAATCGTCACTTTTAGAAACTTCAACATTTCACCCCTTGTCGGCATTGGTGGTAGCCTTTTTATGTTAAATTGATTGACCACATGTTAGTGGGTGCTACACACACCTTAAGACGGTAGTCTCATGGGCCGGGGATGGTGGTAATGGGACATTATGCCCAAGCTGTCGGCCTACGCTGGTTGCAAATGGACTAACAATGGGCTGACAAGTCATGCATACATGACATATTTCGATGACTTGGATCACTCTGCCCTGCGATTACGCTGCGTGTTGCGCTTATGACCAGTCATTCGATTGTAATATTGACTTGGATTATCATGCCCTGCGATTACGCTACATGTTGTGCAGATAACCAGTCTTATCCCCTGGTGACGACCCCAATGTCCGTCCGGATGTTTTTCCCGAAACATAAGCCGTCTGGATGTTTTTCCCAGGACATAGGCCGTCTGGATGTTTTACCTGTGTCAACGATTGCATTCTTATATTCATGCATTTAAAAAGAATGCATCTACTATGTTTTAGATTATTTGTATGCTTTTATGATATTCCTTGTTTAGGGCGGCAGTGTGTAATCTTAGCGGGAGATAACACTGAGTTGGCCACTCATTCATCAACATTTAACCGTACAGAGGACACAGGGACAGAGGGAGTTATGGAGGAGCCGGAGGTGACGGAGGTCGAGGAGGAGGCTTACAATAAGGAACCATATCAGGAGGCGGCTGCTTATTTTGGATTGAATCAGTAGTCTATTTGCTTATTATCATTTCAGTTCATGTTGAGAATTAAGATTTTGTATATGGGCCCCAGCTGAGTGGCCTAGGATATTATTACTATTTGGGTTTTATTTATACTACGCTTGGTTCCGTTAATCGTACTTTGATTTGAGTTTGATTATCCTTTTGTTTATCAGTTAACACTTGGGTTTTCAAGAGACGAGTGTTATACTCGGGTCTCGAAAACCAGGGCATTACATGCTGGTATGAAAGCTGAGTATGATACTGCCTGGCTGTGGGACCAACTTACAAACCTTAAAGGGTTAACTTAGAAAATACTTGGAAGTTCTCCCTTAGAAAAATAACTAGGATGAATGAACATAGAAACAGAACACTTTGGCCACTCATGAACAACTTAGAATTTCTTGAGAAACAATAAGTTAGTCATCTGAACTTAGAAACAAAAACCTTAACACTTCGGGAAAATCCAAACCAAAAAGTGTTAACTGAATGAGGAACTCCCTCGCCATGCAACTACTAAATTCTCCCCCTTATAATGTTTCATACTAGTTAGGAATTGTTCTTCACCCTCTTATTCCTGAACAATGAAATCTGATCTCATAGGAGGCCATGCGACCTACGACGCGGTCACGTCAGGCCCATATGGTCGACGTTCACCCCATCCCATTGACCAAGTGCGAAAGGGAGCACAACCTTGTTTATACACCGGGCCTTCCGCCTGGAGTGGCGAACGGGGACACAAGGTCGGAAGCTGTAGGAGACTCTCCCTCTCCTCAGATCTTTGCATCAGGGCTGTCATCACCACACTTCGGGCGATGGACACCATCGGCTGAGCCCTCAGCCAACATGTACGAGGATACATCGATGGGAGTTGCCGCCTTCGCAGCCTTTGCACAGACGGCAACAACCATGCAACAGTAGTAGGCTGCCTTCATGCAGCAACAACAAGACTCGTACGCTCTAATGATGGAGACCCTACGAAGTCGTGGGGGAGCGTCACGTGATACAGAGGCGCGAGGTGCCGACATATTCGATAGCTTCTTAAGGCTCTGCCCACCGACTTTCGAAGGAGCGCCTGACCCGATTCAGGCCAAACATTGGCTGGCAAGGATTGCCAAGATGATGGGACCGTTGGAGTGCTCCGATGCTCAAAAGGTCAGTTGGGCCACATACCTACTTGAGGGAGAGGCCAAGAACTGGTGGAAAAGTGTACAAAGAAGCGTGTCAACTGGGTACACCTGGACCTAGGCTAACTTTAAAACAAAGTTCCTGGAGAAGTATTTTCCACGGTCGTACCGAAGCGAGAAGATCACACAGTTCTTGAAGTTGGAACAAGGAAGCCTGACGGTCGCCCAGTACAAGGCGAGATTTAATGAGCTATCCCAATATTCACCCAAAGTCCTCAAGGGCGAGGAGTATAAGTTAGAGAAGTTTAAGGAGGGTCTGAAGCCCGAGATACAATCTCGGCTATGCACTTGGGATTTCGGGGACTTCCCGGAATTGGTAGACAAGGCAATGCGCGTGGAAAAAGATTTTGAGCGCATCGTCCGCTCCCGCCTACAGGCTTGAGATGCCCCGTTCTGACCAAGACAACTTCCTCCTGCTCTGTCCATCCCTGATGGGAGACCTAGACCACTGGTCGTATGAGCGCCGCCTTTTCCCCTGGCGGAGGAAGCAGTTACTGTGGAAAGGCGAACCACAACACCCAGGCTTACTTCCAGCGGATGAGAGATCAGGGTATTCTGCCCCGGATGCACTGGCCACTGCAGAACCAGGCAGCAGCAAGGGCAGCACCCAGGTCTCAATAGCTTAGATAAGGGCCCCCACATTAGCAGAGGGCTCTCCCTGCGCGAGTATATGTTGTCACCACCACAGAGGCTGAACAGGACCCCCTCCAGACCATTCATGGTACCGCCCACATTAACGGTACCCTTGTACTCACTTTATTTGATTCTGGTGCAACTTTATCTTTCATTAATTCTGCAATTGCATCTAGATTAGAACTGAACACAACTCGGATGCATGCCTGTAAGTGTTATGATCTCATGCTCCTTTGGTTGTCAAATTTTCTGTGCCAAAACATCTATCGGTGTTTTGTACTTGTATGATCATTTATTGGAATTCAAGACACCTCAAGAAGCTACATGTTGAAGCCTCAAGAAGCTACATGTTGAAGCCTCAAAAAGCTACATGTTGAAGCCTCAAGAAGCTACGATGTTGAAATTCAAATCTAAAGAAACAACGCATGAAGTAGTTCTATGTTGATGAAGATCTCAAGCATGATATGGTTCAAGATCTCCAGCATGATATGGTTCAAGATCTCAAGCCTGATATAATTCAAATTATCTACATTCGTTGAATGGTTGAAGTTCAATGTCCATACGACATGGTTCAGGTTTGAATGACCTTAGGTTGACCCTTTAAGTAGGTCACTTTGGATACATAAATCAAATATTTATTTTACACAAGCTTGGTCTATTCTTCGACCAGTCCTAGCTCTTGTTCGACCAGTCCTAGCATTGGTTCGACTAGTCCAAGAAATTCTACGACCAGTCCTAAGTAGTTGAAGATTTTTCGGAATTTTTGGTACGCCCACGACCAGTCCTGGAGGTCCTTCGACCAGTCGTAGGTGTGGCTTCGACTCGTCCACGACCAGTCGTGGAGCTACGACTTAAAGTCCAGCAACGAAATCACTGGTCCTACGACCAGTCGTAGGAATCTACGACCAGTCGTAGGTGACCCACGACCAGTCGTAGGGTACTCACGACCAGTCGTAGAACGGCTTTTTAAAGATCGCGCTTATTTTTTAAAAATCTGTTAGAGCTACGACCAGTCGTAGGTTTCTAAGACCAGTCGTAGGAGCGATTTCTGCTTCTATAAATTGAACACGAAATTCAGAGTTTTCATAACTTCAACGCTATTCAATTCAAGAAATTTTCAAGTGATCACTCTGAGATAAGTTTGTGTTTATTTTAAGCTAGATTGTGCTTATTTAATATTCCTTTTTGCTAGCTTATTTAATTTGATTTTGTTTCTATATTCCAATCTTATTTGAAAAGAGGAATTATCTTATTCCTTCTTCTTGGAATCAAAATCAAATTTAGCTATCCCCAACGAGTTAAATCTAAAATCAATTAGAACTTAGAACCTTATGAATGTGAGTATTGGAAATTGAACTTTGACATTCAAATCATCTACTCCGATTGGTTCTACCGGGCTGCTACGAAAAAGGAGAAATCCAGGTATTTTACAATTCTGTAAAATTCATTTACTTTTGGTTTTGTTTGAGGTTAAGCCAGAAAAATCTCATTGTATTGGTTGTCTGAGGAAAACCAGAAAACTCAGAAAAGAGGGGTTTTTGGATTGTGTAAGCCCAAGAGAAAAAGACACAATTGTAAAGGTTTTTGGTGAACCTGTGAAAACCTATTTGTTAGTGAACGCTAATATCCCCTGTGTGAGGATATTAGGAGTGAGTAGCTTTTTGTGTGGCTGTTGGAAAACAGTTGGTGTACACACAAGCGAACCACTATAACTCTTTGACTTGTGGTTTGAATGCTTGCTTAATTTTCATATCTTTTATCATTCGATCTTGTGGAATGTACAAGTGGATGTGAATGTTGTAACTATTTACATTTCAAGAAAGTGTGGGGATTGTTGTAATAATTTAGATCTTACTTCTGCATTTAAATTCAATTCCTTGCTATTTCATTTACTTATATTAATATTGAGTCCTTGATCCAAAAGAGGTTCTAGAAATAAGGTTGTCCTACCATAAGCCCTTGTTGATTATGGTGTAAGGTTGTCCTTAGAACTGAATTTGCATCAATCTCTCGATATCTATTTATCAAGGTGATTTAAATTTAGCTTTGTGAATTGATTCAAGTTGTAAGGCTATTGGTTTATTTTATTTCCACTGATTTTTATTTAAATTGGCATAGTCCTATTCACCCCCCCCCCCCCCCTCTAGGACATATAGCTTGGCCTTTTCAAGTGGTATCAGAGCCTAATAGCTCATTTTGTTGCTTTTTATTTGGATTTATTTCCTGAGCTAACGATCTAAGCTATATAAAAAGATGTCAAATTTTGATAGCCTTTCAGTTACTAGACCTCCTCCCTTTGATGGCTCCAACTATGCCTATTGGAAAGCAGAATGAGGATCTTCCTCAAATCAATGGATGAAAGTGTGTGGCAAGCCACAGTAACTGAATGGAAACCTCCTATCATGGAAGTAACTGGTGTTGATGGTTCAAAATCTATGAAAGTTACACCGTATTACCAATGGACCACACTTCAGAAAAATGAGAGTAGTGCTAATGCGAAAGCACTAAATGCAATCACTTGCGCACTATCACCGGATGAGTTCAAAAGAATCATATCCTGTGATACTGCAAAGCAAGCCTGGGATATTTTAGAAATGACACACGAAGGTACATCAATTGTCAAGAAATCTAAAGTCCAACTCCTCACAACTAAATTTGAAGAAATTCATATGGAGGAAAATGAAATGTTTATGGACTTTTACACTAGATTGAATGACATTGTAAACTCAATGTGGGGTCTTGGCGATAAGATCCCAGAAAGTAAAGTGTGTGCAAAAATACTACGATCTCTTCCTGAACGGTTCAATTCAAAGGTAACCGCAATCCAGGAACTTCGTGATACGGATAATATGAAGGTAGAGGAATTAGTTGGTTCTTTACAAACCTATGAATTAAGTTTTAAAGCTCCTAAAGGTAAGTCTATTGCTTTGAAGTCATCTAAAAGTGTTATTCAAGAAAATTCAGATTCAGAAAAGTCTGAAGATGATATGGCCCTTTTGGCGAAAAAGTTTTATAAGATTTTCAAAAGTAAGAAAAGAGTCGATTTTCAAAAGGCAAATGAAAAGAAAAGTTCCAAACCTAAGTCTAAAACTTGGAAATCATTGAAAGATAGTCAATGCTACAACTGTCAAGAATATGGGCATTTAGCAAACAAATGTCCTAAAAGGACAGATTCAAAAGGAAGGGTATGTTGGCTACTTGGGATGAATCGTCTGATTCTGAAGCCTTTTCTGAGTCAGAAAATTCAGAAACCGAGTCGGGCAATGAACTTAAGGCCCTTATGACTCTAGCCAAGTTTACTTTTTCCGATCACGATGATTCAACAAGTGAAGAGAATTTGGATAGTGATCATGAATATGATGAAGATCTTCAAGATGCTTACAATGCCTTATATAAGGAAAGTTGTAAAATTGCTGTCAAACTTAAACTTCAAAAAGAAAAGTTTTATAAACTTAAAGAATGTTTTGAAACTCTTATTTTAGAAAAATCTCAAATTTCAGATAGTTTTGAAAAGTCTAAGTGTGACCTAGAATTCAAAACCTCCCTAATTGAAAATTTGAAATCTGAAAATGAGAAACTTAAAAATGAAGTATCTTCTCTTTTGAGTTTGAAGGACACATGGAGATATGCCCAAGGTGATCCAAAATTAGAAAAATTGTTATCCAGATCAAGAAAATGTGGCGATCGATCCGGGTTGGGTTATGATAAAAACACATCTCCTAAACAGAAGAATACTCCTTCCAATTTTGTGAAGGAGAGACTTCTATTCAAAAGGAAAAGGTACTAGTCAAGTTTTTTCTAAAAATACAAAAACTTTTCCTAAACCCAAAAGCAGCTATTTTAAAAATCAGATTCGAAACCCACTAGCTGAAAAAATTATTGATTTACTTAAGGAGCTATTAAAATCTAATTCTGTAGGTCACTCCTACAACTATAAACATAAGAAGACCAATTATTCTCCTAAACCTAAAACTGTACTGAAATGGGTTCCTAAAGCTGTCTGTTTGTTGCTCACACTGCTTTCAAAGCTATAAGCCATTCGAAATGGTACCTAGACAGTGGATGCTCCAGACATATGACAGGCGACAAAGCACTATTCACCGATCTTAAAGATATGACTGATGGGTCAGTCACATTTGGTGATGGTAGCAACTGCAAGATTATTGGCAAAGGTACGGTCCAACTCTATAACCTTCCCTTATTTAAAAATGTTTTATATGTTGAGGGTTTAAAACACAACCTGTTGAGCATATCTCAAATATGCGATAACAACCATAATGTAAAATTTTCTAATCAAGGTTGTGAAATAATAAATGAAAAGGGTTCTGTAATATTAATTGGTCGCAGAACTTCTGAAAACTGCTATATAGTAAGCGATAGTAGCTCATCTAAACAAACGTGTTACATGGTTCATACCGATGAGACAGAATTATGGCATAAACGCCTCGGACATGTACACTATCGAAATTTATACAGATTGAGCAAAGGTGAACTAATTAGAGGTCTACCTAAGATGCAAAAAGTAGACAAGATTTGTGGTGAATGCCAGCATGGTAAACAAACTAGGAGCTCTCACAAAAAGGTGAACTCCAATACCACCACAAGACCACTCGAGCTTCTCCACATGGATCTTATAGGACCAACAAGAACGGAAAGTCGAGATGGCAAAAAATACATCTTAGTTATTGTAGATGATTATACAAGATTCACTTGGGTTTCATTCTTGAGAGACAAATCAGAAACCCTTGATGAAGTGAAAAAGATTATAAAACGGATTCAAACTGAAAAAAGTTCTCAAGTCAACAAGATCCGTAGTGATCATGGATCCAAATTCGAAAATAGCGGTTTTGAGAAATTCTGTAGCGATCAGGGAATATCGCATGAATTTTCTACACCTAAAACTCCTCAACAAAATGGAATTGTCGAGAGGAAGAATAGAGTGCTTCAAGAAATGGGAAATGTTATGTTAAATAGCATGAAGCTCCCTAGAATCTATGGGCTGAAGCAGTGAATACAGCCTGCTACATTATTAACCGTGTTTATATCTGTAAATCTAATAATAAAACGGCTTATGAAATGTGGTTTGAGAAAAAGCCTTCTGTCAAATATTTTCGAGTTTTTGGCAGTAAGTGTTATATTTTGCGTGACCGTGAAAATTTGGGAAAATTCGACACTAAAAGTGATGAAGGGATCTTTTTAGGGTATTCTTTAAACAGTCGTGCATATCGTGTTCTGAACAACAGGACCGGTGTGATTCAAGAGTCAATAAATGTTGTGATTGACGATCTTTTGAATACACCTGTTCCTAGTTCAGATAATGATGAAGTGCTTATACTTGAAAAACAAGAAACTTCACCAAGTGAACCTAATTCTGAATTTAGGACTGTTAAAGATCATCCAACTTCTCAAATACTTGGAAACCCTCTCACTGGTGTGCGCACTCGTAGACAATTAGAGGACATATGTAATTACGTATGCTTTACATCCCAGATTGAACCGGTTAACGTAAAAGAAGCACTTTCGGATGAAAACTGGATTCTTGCGATGCAAGAAGAGCTTAATCAGTTTGTCAGAAATGATGTTTGGTATCTTGTTCCTAGACCTAAAGATAAACATATTATTGGAACAAAATGGATTTTCAAAAACAAATCTGATGAACTTGGAAATATCATTCGAAATAAAGCAAGACTAGTTGTACAGGGATATACGCAAATTGAAGGTATTGACTATAATGAGACATTTGCCCCTGTAGCTCGTCTTGAATCAATCAGACTTTTTATCTCCATTGCATGTTTTAGAAAGATTAAAATTTATCAAATGGATGTAAAGAGTGCCTTTCTGAATGGTGATTTACATGAAGAGGTATATGTTGAACAACCAACAGGGTTTGAAGATCCTAAATTTACTGATCATGTGTATCGTCTTAAGAAGGCTCTCTATGGTCTGAAACAAGCTCCCAGAGCATGGTACGAAAAACTGACTAAGTTTTTACTAAGTCATAATTTTCAGATGGGATGTGTTGATAAGACACTCTTTGTTAAGAAGTATAACGATGATATTCTAATGGTTCAAATATATGTTGACGATATTATTTATGGATCAACCTGTACTAATATGACTGTTGAGTTTGCAGATTTGATGAAGTCTAAATTCGAAATGAGCATGGTTGGTGAATTAAACTATTTCCTAGGATTGCAAGTAAAACAACAACCTGATGGAATTTTTATCTCTCAAACCAAATATGCTCAGGCTTAATCAAGAAATTTGGATTTGAGAAAGGTAAAAATTTTGATACTCCTATGAGTACAACTTTGAGACTCTCAAAAGACTCTGCAGGTAATGATGTGGATCCTAAATTGTATCGTAGTTTGATTGGTAGTTTACTTTATCTGACTGCTAGTAGACCAGATATAGCCTTGAGTGTTGGTATTTGTGCTCGTTATCAATCAAATCCTAAAGAATCTCACTTAACTGCTGTTAAGCGGATTATGCGATATGTCGCAAGTTCTACTAAACTAGGTCTCTGGTATCCACATGAGACTAATGTTCAATTAGCCGGGTATGCAGATGCTGACTGGGCTGGAAACATTGATGATAGGAAATCAACCAGTGGTGGTTGTTTCTACATTGGAAATTGTCTTGTTTCTTGGTTTAGTAAGAAGCAAAGTTCTATATCGCTATCAACAGCTGAGGCTGAATACATTGCTGCTGGAAATGCATGTACTCAACTTGTTTGGATGAAACGAATGTTGAGCGATTATGGAATTACTCAGGATTCTATGATTTTATTTTGCGATAATTCCAGTGCAATAAATATCTCTAAAAATCCAGTTCAGCATTCACGTACTAAGCATATTGATATTAGATTTCATTACATTCGTGAATTAGTGGAAGAAAAGGTAATATGTTTGGATTATATTCCAACCGAGACTCAACTTGCTGACATTTTCACTAAACCGCTCGACAAAAGCAGGTTTAATAAATTAAAGTTTGATCTCGGTATGTGCAATTTAAATTGAATTTGCATGATTTAGTGTATCATAATGTACATAAGTTTGATGATTTATTTGCTTAAATTTGAAATTTATTTTAAAAAAAAAAATTTGCAAATTTTGAGTCGTACTCGACCAGTCGTGAGTGTACACGACCGGTCGTGCTACGACCGGTCGAACACGTACACGACCGGTCGTGAAACTCGGGATTTCACTTTAATTTGGGGATTTTGACTCTTCTTCCTCATTTCTTTTTTTCCCACCAACGGCTCTAGCTACGACCGGTCGAACCCACCTTCCTAGTTCTTCAAGGTTAGTGGTTCCTTTGCATTTTATTATAGATTCTTGATATTAGTGTTTCAAATCACTCTCTTGTTGAATCTATTGGGTCGTTCATTGCAAGATTGGGGTTTTATCTTGAAAAATCTGATCTATTAAAACCTCATCTCTTCTATCTTGCATCTTGTTGTTTCATTGAAATCCTCCATTAAAAATGGATGCTAGAGGTAAAAAGAAAACTACTAGAGGTCCCTCTTCTTCTAGATCAACTTCTATTGTACAACGTCATCTTCGGTCTCCCGAAAATGATCCTCCAAATGTTCGGGATTTGCGTATGCGAAATATTATTGTTGAGCGTCCTGTGAATGTTAATCACATTGCTTCATATGGTATCCCTCCTCTGTTGGAATCTGTGGGATGGGATAACATCTTGCATTGGGGTGGACCTGCATACCAGTCCATTGCCCAATCCATGTTTGCATGTATCTGTGATTTTTCTCTTGAGAATTTAATTTTAAAGTTGATACTCAAGAAGGACTGTTTGTAGTGGATCGACATTTGATTGCTGATATTATGGAAATACCTGTCAATGATGAGAGCATTCCAATTAATATTTTACATGACAGTCTCTCTGAATCTGAACGTAGAATGCTTACTAGAGATTTATGTAATTTGGATGTTCATTGGACTCATAAAGGTCATGCACTTCCCTCAAGATTTTTGTTACCCAGACACAGAGTACTACATAGGATTTTCATCTCTAATCTTTATCCTCGTGCTGGCAATAAAACCGAACTCACTGCTTTTATGGTTCGTGTTTTGCATTCTGTCATCTCTGGTGCAAAAATTTGTTTACCTTCCTTAATTTGTCATTCCATTATTCTGTCTCGTCAACATCCTGGACATAGTGATATACCCTTTGGTTATTTGTTGACTATGCTGGCAAATCATATGCTCGTTGCTATGCCTACTAGAGAAAAACCCATCCATCATCTCCCTTTTAATAATTCAAATCTTAACAAGATGACTTTAGAATTGGCTGATGGCCAAGTGGATGCTGGTGGCGGTGGTGCTGAAGCAAGAGATGTAGGACAAGCTGGTGATCCTACTGAAGACGTGAATATGGATGATTTATTGAAGAACTTGAGTCAGACTCGGCTGATGATCCTGATTTTCAGCCCTCTGATTTTGATGAGAGATTGAATTCCCTTCAAGAGCAAGTGGCTCAAATTCGTGTTTCACAAGACACGCAATTCTCTTATCTTCGCAAATATATGAGGCGGATTGCTAAGGGTTTACACAAAATTGATCCTTCTAATCCTGCTCCATCCTCTGGTTCTGACTGAATGTTTTTCTAAGTCTGTAATATTGTTTTTAACTTTACATACTCACTGACTTTTTGAATTATGCACTAAAGCTCTCTTGAATCTATATACTAACTGCTATATTCATTATTATTGCTGCCCTTCTTCCTTTGTCATTTTGTGACAAAAAGGGGGAGAAGTTTTGGGAGTTGTGTGCTCCTTTATCTATTACTCAGGGGGAGTTAAGCTTTTCAGGGGTACCTATTACTCAGGGGGAGTTAAGCTTCTCAGGGGTAGTTATGAGAATGATGCTAGTTATTCTTATCATATATATCTGTGCATGCTTCTCTATTGTTGAACTTGTTGTGAATATGTAGTGAGAGTACTTCGTTTCAAATTGAAGTATTATTATTTGGGTGTTTTGTCACAAATTTGACAAAGGGGGAGATTGTAAGTGTTATGATCTCATGCTCCTTTGGTTGTCAAATTTTGTGTGCCAAAACATCTATCGGTGTCTGTACTTGTATGATCATTTATTGGAATTCAAGACACCTCAAGAAGCTACATGTTGAAGCCTCAAGAAGCTACATGTTGAAGCCTCAAAAAGCTACATGTTGAAGCCTCAAAAAGCTACATGTTGAAGCCTCAAGAAGCTACGATGTTGAAATTCAAATCTAAAGAAACAACGCATGAAGTAGTTCTATGTTGATGAAGATCTCAAGCATGATATGGTTCAAGATCTCAAGCATGATATGGTTCAAGATCTTAAGCCTGATATAATTCAAATTATCTACATTCGTTGAATGGTTGAAGTTCAATGTCCATACGACATGGTTCAGGTTTGAATGACCTTAGGTTGACCCTTTAAGTAGGTCACTTTGGATACATAAATCAAATATTTATTTTACACAAGCTTGGTCTATTCTTCGACCAGTCCTAGCTCTTGTTCGACCAGTCCTAGCATTGGTTCGACTAGTCCAAGAAATTCCACGACCAGTCCTAAGTAGTTGAAGATTTTTCGGAATTTTTGGTACGCCCACGACTAGTCCTGGAGGTCCTTCGACCGGTCGTAGGTGTGGCTTCGACTCGTCCACGACTAGTTGTGGAGCTACGACTTAAAGTCCAACAACGAAATCACTGGTCCTACGACCAGTCGTAGGAATCTACGACCAGTCGTAGGTGACCCACGACCAGTCGTAGGGTACTCACGACCAGTCGTAGAACGGCTTTTTAAAGATCGCGCTTATTTTTTCAAAAATCTGTTAGAGCTACGACCAGTCGTAGGTTTCTAAGACCAGTCGTAGGAGCGATTTCTGCTTCTATAAATTGAACACGAAATTCAGAGTTTTTATAACTTCAACGCTATTCAATTCAAGAAATTTTCAAGTGATCACTCTGAGATAAGTTTGTGTTTATTTTAAGCTAGATTTTGCTTATTTAATATTCCTTTTTGCTAGCTTATTTAATTTGATTTTGTTTCTATATTCCAATCTTATTTGAAAAGAGGAATTATCTTATTCCTTCTTCTTGGAATCAAAATCAAATTTAGCTACGCCCAAGGAGTTAAATCTAAAATCAATTAGAACTTAGAACCTTATGAATGTGAGTATTGGAAATTGAACTTTGACATTCAAATCATCTACTCCGATTGGTTCTACCGGGCTGCTACGAAAAAGGAGAAATCCAGGTATTTTACAATTCTGTAAAATTCATTTACTTTTGGTTTTGTTTGAGGTTAAGCCAGAAAAATCTCATTGTATTGGTTGTCTGAGGAAAACCAGAAAACTCAGAAAAGAGGGGTTTTTGGATTGTGTAAGCCCAAGAGAAAAAGACACAATTGTAAAGGTTTTTGGTGAACCTGTGAAAACCTATTTGTTAGTGAACGCTAATATCCCCTGTGTGAGGATATTAGGCTTGGAGTAGCTTTTTGTGTGGCTGTTGGAAAACAGTTGGTGTACACACAAGCGAACCACTATAACTCTTTGACTTGTGGTTTGAATGCTTGCTTAATTTTCATATCTTTTATCATTCGATCTTGTGGAATGTACAAGTGGATGTGAATGTTGTAACTATTTACATTTCAAGCAAGTGTGGGGATTGTTGTAATAATTTAGATCTTACTTCTGCATTTAAATTCAATTCCTTGCTATTTCATTTACTTATATTAATATTGAGTCCTTGATCCAAAAGAGGTTCTAGAAATAAGGTTGTCCTACCATAAGCCCTTGTTGATTATGGTGTAAGGTTGTCCTTAGAACTGAATTTGCATCAATCTCTCGATATCTATTTATCAAGGTGATTTAAATTTAGCTTTGTGAATTGATTCAAGTTGTAAGGCTATTGGTTTATTTTATTTCCACTGATTTTTATTTTAAATTGGCATAGTCCTATTCACCCCCCCTCTAGGACATATAGCTTGGCCTTTTCAATGCCCACTTAGTTGTAGCATCCCCTATGGGTAAATTTGTAGAAACAGATAAAATGTGTAGAGCATGTTCCATCACGCTCACAAGTCGCGAGGTTTCTGTAAACCTAATTATTATGCCGATTAAGCAGTTTGACATCATCCTCAGGATGGACTAGCTCACATTGGTGCATGCAGTCATGGATTGTCACAACAAAACGATGACAATATCCATCCCAGGATGTGCCTCCTTCACTTTGAAAGGAGGGGACAGATGGCCGAGAGTTCGAGAGCTTGCAGGCTCTAGAGGAAGCCGAGTCAGCAGAAGTCACCATCAGTCGGATACCAGTAGTCTGAGATTTCCTCAAAGTATCCAAGAAATACCAGAGCTACCCCCTAGAAGGGTGATAGACTTCTACATCGACCTCAAGCCAGGGACTGCTCCTATATCACTCCCTCCGTTTCGCATGCCTCATTGCGAGATGGAGGAGTTGAGGAGTCAGATAGATGAGCTGCTCACTCATAGCTTTATCCATCCCAGTGTTTTCTCCCTAAGGAGCACTGGTTTTCTTTGTCAAGAAAAAGGATAGGTCGATGCGTCTCTGTATAGACTACAGGAGACTGAACGATGAACAATCAAGAACAGATATCTCCTACCGCGTATTGATGATCTATTTGATTAGTTGAAAGATGCCAAGTACTTCTCCAAAATAGACTTGCGTTCAGGATATCATCAGCTGAGAATCAGGAATGAGGACATCCCGAAGACGGCCTTCAGAACTCGTTATGGGCACTACGAGTTCCTAGTTATGTATTTTGGTCTCACAATTGCTCCGGCAGTTTTTATGGACCTCATGAACCAAGTCTTCATGCCTTACCTAGACTGGTTCGTGATCGTGTTCATTGATGACAACTTGGTTTATTCCAAGAACAACAGGAGCATGCGCAGCATCTGCGTACGGCCCTAAGTATGCTAAAGGATAACCAACTGTATGCTAAGTTGTCCAAATGCGAGTTCTAGGAGCAGGAAGTGAAATTCTTAGGGCACGTGGTAAAGGCAGAAGGAATAGCGGTCGACCCAACTAAGGTGGAAGTAGTATCTAAGTGGGAGCAACCCACTATAGTGACCGAGGTTCAAAGTTTCCTAGGCATGGCCGGATACTATCGATATTTTATTAAGGAATTCTCCCGAATTGCGTGACCGCTCACACAATGACAAAGAAGAACGCCCGATTCACATGGGATGAGAATACAGAGGCAGCATTCCAGGAGTTGAAGATGAGATTAACTTCCGCGCCAGTGCTCACTCTTCCACAAGAAGGAGAGGAGTTTGTGGTATATAGTGATACCTCAAAATTAGGCCTCAGTTGCGTTATAATGCAGAATGACAAAGTAATCGCCTACGCCTTTCGCCAATTGAAGAAGCATGAGGAAAACTATTCGACCCACAACTTGGAATTAGCTGCTGTGGTATTTGCCTTAAAGATATGGAGGCATTACTTGTATGGAGAATATTTCCATTTGTTCTGCGATCACAAGAGCCTAAAATACATATTCACGCAGAAGGACTTGAACATGCGCCAACGTCGGTGGATGGAGACTCTTAAAGATTTCCACTTTGAAATCTCTTACCACCCTGGCAAGGCAAACTCCGTGGTCGATGCTTTGAGCCGAAAAAAGAAGTACGAGCTAGTAGCCACCCTGATGATCGAAGAGTGGGAAATGATGAAGTTTGTACAAGACTTCGATATCCAGCTCAGCCTCGACGAACCTGATACCTATGTGGCCCTGTTAACTGCAGAGCCAACCCTGGTCTGACACATAATCTCCGTACAAGACTAGGATGAATGACTTGTCAAGATGAAAGAAAGGTGCAAGGATGAAGTGATGGCTAACTCGAGGGTTGGCGACAACGGTAGTCTTCGGTATCAGGGACGAGTATGCGTTCCAAACGATGCCGAATTGAGGAAAGAAGTTATGATTCAAGTCCACCATCCCAAGTTAGCCATCCATCTAGGGAGTATTAAAATGTACAATGATGTAAAAATGCAGTACTAGTGGAGCAATATGAAGAGGGACATCGCCGACTTTGTGGCAAGGTGCATGATGTGCTAGAAAATCAAGGCCGAGCATCGCAAGCCTACTGGCCTCCTTCAGCCACTACCCTTGGCAGAATGGAAGTGGGATAACATTTCTATGGACTTTATATCTGGTCTTCCTAGGACGCAGAGGAAGCACGACTCGATCTGGGTCATTGTTAATCGGTTGACAGAGGCCACCAGATTCCTCCCGATCCGCACAACAGACTCCACCGATAGCTTGACAAAGTTATACATTCGGGAAGTCGTACGATCCTATGGAGTTCTGCAGGAAATTATTTCAGATCGAGACTCCAGATTTACTTCTACCTTCTGGAAGAGACTGCAGGAAGAATTGGGCACGGAAATCAAGTTTAGTACATCATTCCACCCTTAGACAAATGGGCAGACTGAGCGGGTGAACCAGATCTTAGAAGATATGCTGAGAGCATGCGTCCTAGACTTTCAGGGCAACTAGGATGATCACCTGGCACTGGCAGAATTCGCATATAATAACAGTTTCTAATCCAGCATAGGCATGACACCGTATGAAGCTCTCTATGGTCACCCTTGTCGAGCCCCTCAGTGTTAGGCAGAAATAGGAGAAAGAAGCTTGTTAGGTCCGGAGATGGTTCAGGCTACTACTCAGGTCATTAATGTGGTCAGAAAGCGCCTGCACACCTCTCAGAGCAGACAGAAGAGCTATGCGGATAAACGACGTCACAACCTGGAGTTTGCAGTTGGTGATCACGTATTTTTGAAGGTGTCACCTATGAAGGGTCTAATGAGATTCGGTCAGAAAGAGAAGTTAGCACCATGTTTCATTGGACCTTTCGAGATCTTAGATCGTGTGGGAGCTGTGGCATACCGCCTTGCACTACCTACTACACTGGCCAGTATTCACAATGTCTTCCACATATCCATGCTGAAGAAATACACACCGGACAGGTCACACATCGTTACTTGGGAATAGATCGAGCTGACAAATAATGCCTCCTACACCGAGTAACCTATCCATATCTTGGACCACAAGGAGCAGGTCCTACGGACGAAGACTATACCTCTAATCAAGGTTCTTTGGTCACATCATGGGAAGGAAGAAGCGACATGGGAACGAGAGGTAGAAGTTAAGAAAAAGTACCCTCACCTATTCAGTGACACACCTCAGGTAATTTCAAGGGTGATTTTTTTTAGGGGGGTAGACTGTAACACCCTATACCTTCGGTACACGGGTGTTACCTTTTAAACCCACACTAAAATAAAAATTATTTGGGTTAACCAAAAACTTAAACTTGACATACGCAGGATGGGGATTTTGGTCAACATTAAAGCCATCCATCAAGGTCTCCAAGAGCCAGAACACGCCCTGTGTTAGTTAAGAAGGTACGACAAATCAAACACTCTAAACCAAAGCCCTCATGTCAATAGATATTATTGCAACACACTTGTCGCCACCACGTAAGAACTAGTTAGTGGCAAATCACATTTTCATCATAACTAATACCCTATGTTAACCGCTGAAAAAGGTTATCAGGCCCACCTGATCGACGGAATCATGACATGTGGACCAAATATAGCCCAGAGGAGTACGTAATGGCACACCTAGGGTTCACCATCGACCTAAAATGGGCCAGGGGCCCTAGGTGATGTCCCTCTATACGAATGAACGGTGTAGATTGCAGGGATAACATTTCCGTGGGTCCCTACACATTACATGTGCACTAAAGGTGCTTGTGCATAAGGAACACTAAAGCTTTTAACTCGGTCAGACTGGCTTGACCGAGCACCTCTCCAACAAATTCGAAAAATATTTCCTTCCCACCATCCTCCCTGTTTTTAAACTGACTATGTTTGAGCTCCTAGGTGGCCCACTATGATCATTTTCTGGACCATCCGGTCCATTGAATTTCTCTGTGGGGCCTGACTTAACATAACAGTATAGCCATTTGAGCATTGGTAAGCGGAGGAAAGAGATTGAACGCCACCATCCAATCCATACCAAATATAGCCCGACCCTAGCCTGTGAAAGAAAGAGAGAGAGAAACCGACATTCCTTTTTAGGAAAGGCGAATCTCAGCCATCCACGGTGAGGACGATCACAACCGTCCGTCCCTCTCCCTCGGTGGCTATAAAAGAAGGCACTATAACCCTAGGAAATTCATGCCAAGAGAAAAGAAAGAGAGAGAGTGAGAGTGAGAAAGAAGGCCTAGCATCTGTTACCGCTTGAGAGAAGGAGAAATCTGTCGTTTTAGGTAAACCACGTGTTTCCCTTTCATTCCTTTGTAGTTTATCTAGATAGAGGTAATATTTGGCTGGACCGAGACCAAGCAAGCCAATGGTTGGGTTCGGTCCTGCCACATTAGCGTTTGAATGAGACAAACAATGGCTGTTTCAGACCCCTGTTTAGGCCTCATTTTGATGTTGTTTTCAGCTCTCCATAGAGCTTCGAACCAGCTCAAGAAACCAGCCAAACAATGGCTAAGGGACGGACTGAGGAGGTAGAAATGTCGGGTCCTTGTTTTGGATCAGAACGGAGCTAACCCATGGCCCTGTTCTGGGCTGAAGTATCGATTTCGGGCCAATATCAAGCCAGCAACACTCACCTTCGTGGGCTAGAACCATGCCAAGTAAATGCCTATGTTTCAGACCCAAACGAGGCTCAACAGTGGCTGGCCATTGGACCTTTCATCAGGCTCTGTTTAGAGCTAAAAACGGACCATGGAAATGTCCGTGCATCAGGCATGGAGAGGGTGGTGGAAGTTGGTTGCAGTTGAGCTGAAATCGGCCGTCCGTCAGGCATCCAAATGGCCCTGTCATGGGTCCCTGTTAGACTGAAAAAGTGTGCTGATCGGAGCTCTCACACCGACCCTTGATCGGTTTCCATCCGGCCCTGAAGTGGGCCGTGAATGGGTCCCGAATCGAATCACCACCATAGCCAGGACGCAGTTCAAATACATGCAGCAGAGTTGCTGTTTTAACGTAGGCGTTGGGCTATCTGGCATTGGGCCCTGCAATTTGCAGGTGGGCCCTGCCAATTACAACAAGGGCTGCCTCGTGTTGGGCCCCACGAAAAGACTAGTGGGCTACACTACGTGGACACCCCCCCCCTGTCAGTTAAATCTCTGGCGGGCCACACTGTCAGGTCAAGTGGGCCACCCATCACATAAGCCACAATGGGCCACCACCTACCAACGTGGGCCCTGAAAACTTTTGGTGAGCCTCACATGAGTTGCAAGTGGGCTTCACGTTGTGGGCTGTCCCAAATGGATGTGGTTCCATGGATTCGATATACGGGTGAACGTATTGAATCCAGGACGTCCAACGGTTGGTTGTGGCTCACCAATCATGGGCATCCTAAATCCACTCCGTCCACCGGTTTTGCCAGCGGGTTGGACCCACCCTGCATGTTGCACACACGTGAGGTGTGGGGCCTGAAGCGACGAGAGTGCGCCAGCAAGACCTGTGGGTGCATTTGCTGTGTAGAACGTCAGCAGGTTCCATGGGGCTGCTCGAGTGGTGGTACACTTATGTCACCAGGGAGCACTTGATCTTGAATCGTCCATCAGTGGACAATGTTCCCTGGCCATCCACCAATGTACAGGGCGTCCTGGACGACCGTCACTGGACGTCCAGTGCTCTTTTTGTTTTTCTTTCTATTCCATATATATATATATATATATATATATATATATATATATATATATATATGTCACTTGATAATATACATAAATATGTGGTGGGCCCCACATGGGACCCACCTTGACTTACATACGTGGTGTCCCCACATGGGGTCCACCGATGATGTGAAATAACGGTGCATGTATGCACCTGGACGTTGGTGCAGAGAGCACCTTTATATTTACAATAGAACGCCAATCGGTCCACGTAACTTCATGCAAAAATTCGAGATCTCATCGTGTCACATGTGTGAAGGTACGCACGTGCCTAGATGCATGGGTAAGCATGCCTCATATGTAAATGCATGGTGAGTCCTGCACAAGTGGAACCCACATTTGTGAACGCTGGATGTAGGCCGTCCACGGTCTAAACATAGTGTGCCTGGACATACATCCTCTCCGTCCACCAAGAGCTCATGTGATACATGTATAATATATATATATATATATATATATATATATATATATATATATATATATATATATATATATGTACATACATACCGTATGTTGCAAATATCATATACATGATGTATGTAAGGATACATGGTGTGATGTATATGTGATAAAAGTAGTGTGCTAGCTCAATCATATGACGGTGGGCCATGTATGGGGGTCCCATTATGATATAAATGCTCATCTGCACGTCTGTGCAATGGACCCCACCGACTAGGTGACTGTATATTATGCCCACTTATTGGGACAAGTATTGACTGGCCAGTACCCCTCTTAAATAAGCGCCAAACCATCATGTTTGGGCCATTCGACCAACATGGCGTCCTAGAATCTTAGAACTTATCAGCTAATGCAAGGGATTTCTCTAGGAATCTGTTCAAGTGACGTAAAGACACTAGCTTCTTGAGAGGGCTCACACCAAAGGACACCCTACAACGTTTCTGGTGATGATTCTTTCCCCTTAAGCTTTCCACCCTTAACTAGACCAGAAATAGTAGCTTTATTAGTGTAAATGGCTAGCTAGACTAATGATAAACTGTGCGTAGAAATAAATTGTATTCACTTGATTTATCTGTTAACATGAAAATTCTCATGCCTACTATTGTTTAAGTTCTCTATTTCTCTGAACTGTTTGATCGAATAATCTAGTCATTTATGTCATGAAAATTCAGTTTTGGTATGTTGATAGGAATACACGTGTCATTCCTTATTTCCCTTTCATATTATAATATATGTTTCTATGATACACATACTGCTAAAATCTCTCCATGGGAAGTCCTAGCAAAGGAGGGTCCGTGTTTGGGGTGTAACTAGATTAGTTGTGACATAAATAGGCCCCTGACATGGAGGTTTTGGTTGTGACGTTTAACCATGGGGTTTACCATCCATGTGTGGTTTCACCTAACTGACTTGGGATGGACTCTATAATCCTTCCAAATACCATTGTTTAATCATTTTTGAATCATTCATATCGACATGTTTAAATCGCCGCTTTTGGTAATTTCAACATTTCACCCCTTGTTGGCATTGGTGGTAGCCTCTTTATGTTGAATTGATTGACCACATGTTAGTGGGTGCTACACACACCCTAAGACGGTAGTCTCATGTGCCGGGGATGGTGGTAATGGGACACTATGCCCGAGCCGTCGGCCTATGCTGGGCCATGTGCTCCCCGTAGTGACCGTGAGCTTACTTAAACTGGCTGGTTACAAATGGACTAATAATGGGCTGACAAGTCATGCATACATGACATATTTCGATGACTTGGATCACTCTGCCCTGCGATTACGCTGCGTGTTGCGCTTATGACCAATCATTCGATTGTGATATTGACTCGGATTATCATGCCCTGCGATTACGCCGTGTGTTGCGCGAATAACCAATCTTATCCCCGGGTGACGACCTCAATGTCCATCCGGATGTTTTTCCTGGGACATAGGCCGTCTGGATGTTTTACCCGGGCCGACGATTGCATTCTTATATTAATGCATTTAAAAAGACTGCATCTACTGTGTTTTAGATTATTTGTATGCTTTTATGATATTCCTTGTTTTAGGGTGGCGGTGTGTAATCTTAGCGGAAGATAACACTGAGTTGGCCACTTATTCATCAACATTCAACCGTACAGAGGACACAGGGATAGAGGGAGTTACGGAGGAGACAGAGGCGACGGAGGTCGAGGAGGAGGCTTATAATGAGGAACCGTACCAGGAGGCGGCTGCTTATTTTGGATTGAATTAGTAGTCTATTTGCTTATTATCATTTCAGTTCATGTTGAGAATTAAGGTTTTATATATGGGCCCCAACTAAGTGGCCCAAGATATTATTACTGTTTAGGTTTTATCTATACTGCACTTGGTTCCGTTAATCGCACTTTGATTTGGGTTTGATTATCCTTTTGCTTATCAGTTAACACGTGGGTTTTCAAGAGACGAGTGTTTTACTCGGGTCTCGAAAACCGGGGCGTTATAGGGGGTTGAATAAGACTATGCCAAATTAAAACTTTAACAACGGAATTTAAATGAATAAGATAGCCTTATAAACAATTGAATGAAAGATAGAACTTTAAACAAATCACAGTACTGAAATGTAAACCAATAAAATAGAGAGGTCGATTACAATGTTGTTCTAAGGACAACCTTGCACCATAAAAACCAAAGGTTTATGGCAGGACAACCTTACTAAAACAATTTGAATATCAAAAACTCAAACTGAAAGGAAATAAAGGAAATAACAAAAATTAAATTCTAAACTATTACAACATTCCCCACAATGCTTGAAATGTAAAAGATTACAACATTCACATCCACATATACATTCCACAGCTTTGAATGATAAAAGATATAGAAATTCAAACAAACATTCAAACCATAAAACACAAAGAATTATAGTAGTTCGCCTGTGTGTACACCAACTGTTAAACAATAGCCACATAGATTGCTACTCCACTCTTAATATCCTCACACAGGAGATATCAGCGTTCACTATGAAAATAGGTTTCACAGGTTCACTTAAAACCTTCACAATTGTATCTTTCAAATGGGCTTACACAATTCAAGAAACCCCACTTTCTGAGTTTTCTAGCTCTCCTCAGATAACCACTAGATTGAGATTTTTCTGCCTTAATCTCAAACAAAAACCAAAAGCATAGAAGATTTACACAAAATGTAAAATACCTGGATTTCTCCTTTTGTAGCAGCCCGGAAGAACTAATCAGAGTAGAAGTTCGAATATAGAAGTTCAATTGTCCAATACTCACTTTGATATGGTTCTAAGTTCTAATTGATTTTAAGTTAAACCAGTTGGGCTAGCTATATTTGATTTTGATTCCAAGAAGAAGGAATACAACAATTCCTCTTTTCAATTTAGATTGGAATGCAGAAATGTAATCAAATAAATAAAGCTAACAAAAGAGAATATGAAATATGCACAACGTAGCTTAAATAACACAAACTTATCTCAGAGTGAAGCCTCAATTATACGTGAATTAGATTCTTGAAAAACTCCAAAATTTGTGTTCAATTTATAGATGCAGAAATCGCGTCTACTACTGGTCATGTGGCCACCACGACTGGTCCTAGGTCGAACTGCATTTTGAAATTTTAAGCGCGATCGGATAAATCGTTCTACGACTGGTCTTAGGATATCCACGACTGGTTGTGAGGCCTCCATGACTGGTCATGAGAAACCAGGAATGGTTGCTGGAGTTTGAGTCGAAGCTGCAGGACTGGTTGTGAACGAGTCGACACTGTTCCTATGACCGGTCGAGCAGACTCTAGGACTGGTCGAAGCTCAATCAAAAAATTTTAAAAATTTGCAGCAACTTAAGACTCATCTTGGAATTTCTTGGACTGGTCGAGCCAGTTCTAGGACTAGTCAAACAGAGTTCAGGACTAGTCTTAGAACAGACCAAACACTTATAAAATAATTCAGTTCGAATTATGTATTCAAAATGACCTACCCTAAGTTCAAACTAAGGTCATGTAAACCTTAAATGTGAAGCATGGACATTGAGTCTTCACTTCTTATAATGATGGTTGACCTTTGAAGATTGTGAAGCATGAGATCTCTGATGTAGCTTGAACTTGAGATCTTCTTAAGCTTGAACTTCATCTTGTACTCTAGTCTTGAGTTGTACTTGAGACTTGAACAAGAACATGCCTTTTGATGTAGCTCTTGTGAAACTTGCAGAAGTAGTCAAAGAACTTGAACTTGAATTTCTTGAAGTAGATCTTCATTCTCAACTTTGAAGCATTGTGATGCAGTGCCTCGAACATACAAAACAACATGCTACACAAGACATAGATTGTGTTTTTGGCACCACAAAATTTGACAACTAAAGGGGCAAATAACAATTGCACTTAAAATCTCCCCCTTTGTCAAATTTGTGACAAAACACACTTAACGAGAATAGGATCATTATGAACACAAAGAATTATGCACTAGTTAGTTATAGCATGATTAAAGAATCATGCACTAGTTAGTTATAGCATGATTAAAGAATCATGCACTAGTTGTCATTTACAAATACTTGCATTACTTACTCCACCTGATTACTTACTCCCCCTGAGTAGCATACATAAATCCTTCATAAAAAATGATGCTTACTCTACTCCCCCACAATCCATATTCATCTCCCCCATATAACCATTAAATTATTCTCCCCCTTTTTGTCACAATATGAGAAAGGAAGAAAGGAAGAAATGATAGTGGAAGACTAATAAGAGAGTACAAAAAGGAATAACGAGTTAAGATATGCATGTAAAAATAAGCAAATTCGAAGTTCACATAGCATCAACTAGTTGAATCAAACATTAGTCATACAAACTGAAGTAAAATCAAAGTTCACACACCAAAAAAAGTAGTATAGAAGTTATTACAGACCAAAGATTAAAACTCTTAATCAGATCCTGAGGAAGGAGCAGGTATGGTAGGATCAATTTGATGAAGGCCCTTATTTAAGCGCCTACGATACTTGAGCGTATATTTAAATTGCAAATCATGGGCAACATTCATGTTCTCTACCCTCTCCTCAAGAGCATGAAGACGAGCATCAAAATCTGATGGCTCATAGTCAGGATCATTTCCAGAGTCTGATCCAACTTCATAAAAAATATCATCCATATTTATATCATCAGGAGGAAGATCGCCATCTTCTTCTTCATTCCCTGCTTCAGCACCACCATCACCCACATCTCTTTGGCCAGGTGCCGGTTCCAATTTCATCTTATTTAAATTAGAATTGTTAAACAAAAGATGATGAATAGGAGCCTCTCCGACAGGCATAGCAACTAGCATGTGAGTAGCTAACACAGTCATAAGATAAGCAAATGGAATATCACTGTGTCCTGGATGGAGATAAAATTGAATGATGAAATGACATATGAAAGAAGGCAGACAGACTTTAATACCAGTGATGATAGAAGGAAAAACTCGAACCATAAAGGAAGTTAGTTCTGTTTTGTTACCAGAACGAGGATACAGATTTGAAATAAAAATTCTATGGAGAACTCTGTATTTGGGTAACAAATACTTTGCGGGGAGCGCATTCCCTTTATGAGTCCATTGAATGTTCATATTACATAAATCTCTGGTTAACATCCATTTTTTTGATTCTAAAGGTTTTTCCATTAGAGTCTGAATAGGGATGCCCTCATCATTAACAGGTATTTCTATTAGATCCACAATTAGATGACGGTCTACTGTAAATGGACCTTCTCTAGTATCAATATTAAAAGTTAAATTATCAGATGAAAATTCAGAGATACATACACACATAGCCTGTGCAATGGATTGGTATGCAGGCCCACCCCAATGTAGGATGTTATCCCAACCTATAGATTGGAGAAGAGGAAGGATACCAAAAGGAGCAATGTGATCAATAAATACACCTTTTTCAACAATGACATTGCGCATATGCAAATCCTGTACATGTGCGGGATCATTTTCAAGAGATCGAAGAAGGCGCCGAGTGATAGGAGTTGATCTGGAAGAGGATGGACCACGGGTAGTTTTCTTTTTCCCTCTAGTATCCATTTTCATTAAGAAAACCAAAGCAACAAGAAATCACGAAGAAAGTAGAGATGGGTTTTCTAAGATCGCCAAATGGAGAAGAAAAACCCCAAAATCTCAATAAAGCTTGAAAGCAAGTACACAAATGACAAAAATGAAGAGAATAGAACATGAATCTACAAGATTGAACAAAAAAATGCACCAACCTTGACGAATTAAACGGTTGGGTACGACTGGTCATGCTTATGCCCGTTGGAGAAAAAATAGGAAATGACGAAGATGAAAATTTTCTCCAAAATAAAAAGGTTCAGCGCGCTGCACGACTGGTCGAGGACCGTTCTCGACAAGTCGTACCACGACTGGTTAAGTACGTCCTCAATTGGTCGTGTACCAACAAAAACGTGCATTTTTCATAAAAATTTAAAATTTAAACCTATAAATTATCAAATATATATATACACTATGATACACATATGCATGAATAATCAATTTAAATTGCACGTTTCAAGATCAAATTTCAATTTATTAAACCTGCTTTTGTCGAGTGGTGTAACATCCTGAAAAATCAAGGGTCGAGTAGTAACTCAACTCTCGAGTTCCAGAATATCATTTATGCAACATAGATAATGATGATTAAATGTTGTCGATATTAGTGCATTGAACATGAGTGAGATTAAGCCAAAACAGCATATCATACTCCAGAGACAGTTAAATTGCAAGCAGAAAACTGTGATAGATATATATACAATATAAAAACAGTGGTGGGTCTCCAGAGTGTGATAATGTTACCAGGTTAAATAATTACAAGTACAGTTCTAAAATATAACACATGTGAGGAAGTGTAATGTCTTCTATCCCAAGTACCATAGCCCCATCAATACAATACCAGGTCTTCATAGACCTGTCAGAGAGTTACATGTAGGAGAACTCCTCAACATCATAATAGTAGTCTGGCTCTGCTTCATAAGCATCGCCATCACCTGAAACTCAACAAATCTGGTTGGTGTGTACAACACCGCCCCGTAACGTGGGAGTGAGTGATCAACTCAGTGGAATAATAAAGCATAGGTTAACATGTTATCAATTCAGTCAAGCAGTAATGATAAAGCAGTACAATCAAACACTCCTAACTACTCTTATTAATGCAAGTATGGATGCAGTCATGATGTATGCCCTCACCACACCCTCCCTCGTGCGACACTATCTCACGTTCGCGGCATGCTTTCATCCCTCAGTGCTCCACATCTTCCAAGCACATGCAATGCATGATGAGCATGATTATCGAGTTATTATTAGTCCATTTCAAACAGTAGGATTGGGAAACTAAGGTACCTCCCTTGTATCATTCCCAAACATGATCCATTCTAGGGTCGTCAATCCTAATTAATCTCATACGATGGTGTGTTTTCTAAGTCACTGCAAAGGCTGTCAGGGCTGTTACGCACAAAGGTTACACCACTCCCCCATCACCTCTTTAACGATTCATCACTATATAGAAACAAGCCTAGTTTCATACTCTATACACTGCTGCAAAACTCGTCGCCTCACCGCAATTCAAAGTATGCTCAAGGTCACTACAAAGGGCTGTTAGGGCTGTTGCTTACATTCGTTGCACCACTCCCTCATCACCTTATCAATGTAGGCCGACAACACGAATATAATGTCCCATATCACCATAATTGGCTCATGAGTCTGGTTACTCACTGGTCACTACGGGGAGGCACGTGGCCCCAGCGTAGGCCGACAGCTCGACCATAGTGTCCCATACCACCATGTCTGGCTCATGAGTCTTAGCGGATCGAGGTACCATGGTTAACGGAATTCCACTGGTAAGTTTGGTACCCTAGGTTCAAGCAGTAGCGTCCAAACAAGGTGAACATACATTAGACAAATTGGGTTGCTTGACGAGCTCGATTAGCTCGAGTGCACAACAACTTGGATGACATGAAGTGCATAAGCACTTCGCGTGGCCAACCACTATCGCCAACCAAAGTACGACTCGGGTTCATCGAACACATCTCACGTTGCAAATGAAACTCAGCCACGAATTCGATCCCGTTACCGACTGCCTGAGCTATACAATAGCCCCAATCACATTCAATTGCAGATAGGTAAAGCAATAATGGATCAAGATTCAAATCATACATTCAAGGTCTGGTATTATCTGTTTAGGGCTGCCAGGGCTGTTGCACGCATTCGTTGCTCTACTCCCCCCATCACCCATGACGGATCATACAACATAAACATGAATTTAAACATATGCATTACATAGATAAAATCATACAATCAATTGAGCATGTTATGAAGTACAACATAAGCATGAGTTTGTACATATTCAATTCCTAATCACACAGATATCTAAAGAAATCATACACATAGTTAAAGAAGTTGAGAATCATATCTCAACACCCTTAAACATTACAATTTACTAATTACTACTCATTCAGACATTTCAACAAACACTTTAAAGTACATACATGAACATACATGACATATGTTGATCACATAGGCATTAGGCCAAATCCTTTCACTAGGGAGTTACCCCAATCATAACACACATACACCCTCGACGGATACTCATGGTAAGCAGGAATCCAAGTTTCATATTCATTCAGTCATTTCCACAAACACTTGGGCTACACATTTTAGCACATATAGTGTATATTGGCCGTGGCGTGATTTAGGGCAAATCCTTTTGTCAAAGGGGCATCACCAATACAACAATCAATTATCCATGGCAATTAGTCATGGCGAGCACGAATGAGAATTCTATACTCATTCAGTCATTTTCACAAACACTTAGAATACACTATTACCACATACATGGTGTATGTTAACAAAACATGTATTAGGGCTATCCTTTCGCCAAGTAAGTATTTTGTCCATATATAATATATTCATATGACAAATAATCATGGCACATACATCTCCAAAATTTATACGTATACGATACTTTCTAGAATACACAATTTCAACATACATAGTGTATATAAGCAAAACATGTATTAGGGCGAGTCCTTTCACCAAATAAGTAATTTATCCACATATAATATATTCATACAACAAATAATCATGTCAAACACATTTCCAAAATTTGTACGTATACGGTACTTTCTACAAATACCTAGAGTATGTAAAATTTCATATTCTTCATCTTTAATCGAAACGGAAAACAGACAGCACTTTGTACATGTGCAATTGCATGTAGATCATGAATTTATCATTATCTGACATTGAAAGCGTTGAAAACCATAACCTATATACCTAAAGTCCGCACCTTTTGTCGTAGAATTGTAACGGAGTCGATAGGTTTGCTAAGCTTTTGTATACGGCAGTTTGGTAACTTATAGAACAAAATAGGTTAGGTATTTCATAACCTACAACCTATACAATCCCAAAACAGATTAGGGTTAGGGTTTCTTACCTAGAAACGGAGCAGGAATCGCCGGAAAAGTGATTAGAATGGAGTGGTGAAGCTCGTATAGCGGCAGGGAAGAGTGGTAGGGAGATTCTCCCACTGCTCCTACACTTTCTCTCTCTTTTCTCTCTTCTCTCTCTAGGGTTTCTCTCAAATTCGTATGGCTGCAATGAGAGAGGGTTTAAGGTCCTTATATAGCCTAAAAACTCACCGAAATAGACTCCAGGTCAAAGTATACTTAGGTTATAACCAAAGCGGACCTGTTTCAGCTCAACGGAGGACTTTTGGCGGGCCTCCTTGAGCCAAAGGTCGGACTTAAGCTCACAAACTATGTATCTAGGTTTTATTAAGTTTTCGTTCCAGTAGAGTTCTAAGATCATGCGTGGCGGACCAGTTTCAGTTCAACGGTCAGCGGATCTCGATCGGAGATTCCGAGTACATGGATATGTGTATGAAATTTCTCTTGATCCGAGGGTGTAATTTGGTCTGATTCTGACGGTCTGGTTGCTTAAAACTGATCCGCAAGCGAGAGGTGCCAGATTACTATTTGAGATATTTTATTTTGAATTAATTTCACATTTCTCACACTCTTCACTTCGAGCTCAAGCGAATAGCGCTGGGAGGCGGTCCTAAGTCCATAACCTCATATTATTCGGACTCCTGATGTGCGGTCTAGATCTGATACGGAGTTTCAACGTGTTCCCAAGAGCAGTCGGGTAATGAAATTGATCCTAGATTTTAGGGTAACCTAGCGTCAATGATTCTACAAGTTTTGGGTCTTGCAGATGTATTTAAAGCGATTCTAACGGATTTCGTAGCTAATCTAGTTTTGCACTTAGTTACTTTGTCTCATTTCTAAAGGATTTAGTCCTATAAGATTTCTATCTGATGTGGTACTTAGTCCTTTGTAGTTTGTATATAAAGTGATCCAAGTTATACTACTTAGCTAGTTTAAGATAGTGTATAGGGTGAAAGTACTTTGAAAAATTGAAAAATCAAGGTGGTGAAGGGTGGGATTTGTGAAGAAAATGGTTTGAAAAAGGATTTGAGGCTTTAATTGAGTGTTTGAGAAGTTAAACCTGTGTTAGGATTCACCCATCGCCTAAGGACGTCTAATTCCAGGTTGGGAAAAATCCGGGTTGTTACAAGCGGTTTAGCGAAAATGTCAGCAAGTTGAGTCTCGATCGAAATGTAATCTAAAGAGATTATTTTTTTCTTCCACTAATTCACGAATGTAATGATACCTAATGTCAATGTGCTTGGTACGTGACTGCTGGATTGGATTTTTTGAAATATTTATAGCACTGGAATTATCACAATATAATATCTTTGATTCCTATGCAATTCCATAATCGCTTAACATACGTTTCATCCAAACAAGCTGAGTACATGCATTTCCAGCCGCGATGTATTCAACCTTAGCAGTAGAGAGCGATATAGAACTTTGCTTCTTGCTAAACCAAGAAACTAAATAATTTTGGATATAGAAACAACTACCACTGGTTGATTTCCTATCATCGATATTGTTAGCCTAATCAGCATCTGAATACCCAGCCAATTGAACACTAGTATCATATGGATACCAGAGACCCAAATTAGCAGAACTTGCGACATATCGCATAATCCGCTTAACAACAGTTAGATGAGATTCTTTAGGGTTAGACTGATATTTAGCATAAATACCAACACTCAAAGCAATATCAGGTCTACTTGCAGTTAAATAAAGTAAACTGCCAATCATGCTACGATATAGTTTAGGATCTATATTTTTACCTGTAGAGTCTTTTAAGAGTCTTAAGGTTGTACTCATAGGAGTATCAAAATTCTTACCATTCTCAAATCCGAACTTTTTAATCAAGTTCAAAACATATTTGGTTTGAGAAATAAAAATACCATCAGGTTGTTGTTTTACTTGCAACCCTAGGAAATAATTCAATTCTCCAACCGTGCTCATTTTGAACTTAGGTTTCATTAAATCTGCAAACTCAACAGTCACTTAGTACAAGTAGATCCATAAATAATATCATCAACATAGATTTGTACCATTAAGATATGATCGTTATGTTTCTTAACAAACAGAGTTTTATCAACACTTCCCATTAGAAAATTATGACTTAGTAAAAACTTAGTCAATTTTTCGTACCATGCCCTGGGAGCTTGTTTCAAACTGTAGAGAGCCTTTTTAAGGTGATAAACATGATCAGTGTTCTTAGGGTCTTCAAAACCCGTTGGTTGTTCAACATAAATTTCTTCATGTAGATCACCATTTAAGAAGACACTCTTTACATCCATTTAATAAAATTTAATTTTCTAAAGCATGCAATGGATATGAATAGTTTGATTGATTCAAGACGAGATACTGGGATAAAGGTTTCATCGTAATCAATCCCTTCTATTTGAGTGTACCCTTGTACAACCAGTCTTGCCTTGTTTCGAATAATATTACCAAGTTCATCAGACTTATTTTTGAAAATCCACTTAGTTCCTATATTATGTTTATCTTTAGGTCTAGGAACAAGATATCAAACATCATTTCTCACAAATTGGTTAAGTTCTTCCTGCATAGCAACTATCCAGTTTTCGTCAGAAAGCACTTCTTTTACATTAGTCGGTTCAATTTGGGATGTAAAGTACATGTAATTACATATGTCTTCTATTTGTCTACGAGTGCGCACACCAGTGAGAGGGTTTCTATGAATTCAAGTGGTTGGATGATCTTTAACAGTCCTCAGTTCAGAATTAGTTTGATTTGATGAAGTATCTGGTTTGTCAATTAAAAGAACTTCATCATTATCTGAACTTGGGGCAAGTGTATTCAAATGATCGTCAATGACCACATTGATGGACTCTTGAATAATACTGGTCCTTTTGTTCAATACTCGATATGCACAACTGTTTAAAGAATACCCTAAAAAGATACCTTCATCACTTTTAGTATCAAACTTTCCCAAATTTTGACGGTCACGTAAAATATAGCACTTGCTACCAAAAACTCGAAAGTATTTGATAGTAGGCTTTTTATCAAACCAAAGTTCATAAGCAATTTTATTATTAGATTTATATGTATAAACTCAGTTGATAATATAACATGCAGTATTTACGACTTCAACCCAAAGGTTTCTAGGGAGCTTCATACTATTCAACGTTACATTTCCCATTTCTTGAAGCACTTTATTTTTCCTCTCTACAATTCCATTTTGTTGTGGTGTTTTGGGCACAGATAATTCATACAATATTCCCTGTTCGCTACAGAATTTCTCAAAATTGTTATTCTCGAACTCAGATATATGATCACTACGGATCTTACAAACTTGAGAACTTTTTTCAGTTTGGATCCATTTGAGAATCCTTTTTACTTCGTCAAGGGTTTCTGATTTATCCCTTAAGAAGGCTACCCAAGTGAATCTGGTAAAATCATCCACGATTACCAGTATGTATTTTTTGCCACATCGACTCTCCATCCTGGTAGGTCTTACAAGGTCCATGTGGAGAAGTTTGAGCGGTTTTGATGTGGCATTAGAGTTCACCTTTTTGTGAGCACTTCTAGTTTGTTTGTCAATCTGGCATTCGCCACATATTTTGTCTACCTTTTGAAGTTTAGGTAGACCTCTTATTAGTTCTCCTCTACTCAATCTGTATAGATTATGGTAATGTACATGTCCAAGGCATTTATGCCATAGTTCTATCTCATTGGTATGGACCATGTAGCACGATTGATTAGATGAGCTACCATCGCTTACAATATAGCAGTTTTCAGAAGTCCTGTGACCAGTTAATATTACAGAACCCTTTTTGTTTAAAATTTCACAACCTCAATAGAAAAGTTCACACTGTGATTGTTATCGCATATTTGAGATATGCTTAACAGGTTGTGTTTTAGTCCCTCAACATATAAAACATTCTTAAATAAGGGAAGGTTATAGAGTTGAATCGTACCTTGGCCAATAATCTTACAATTGCTACCATCACCAAATGTGACTGACCTATCAGTCATATCTTTAAAGTCGGTGAATAAAGCCTTGTCGCCTGTCATATGCCTGGAGAACCCACTATCTAGGTACCACTTTGTATGGCTTGTCGCTTTGAATGCAGTGTGGGCAACCAAGCAGGTAACCTTAGACACCCATTTCATAACTGTTTTGGGTTTAAGAGTATAGTTGGTCTTCTTATGTTTGTAGTTTTTATAAGAATGACCCAATGAGTTAGATTTTAAGAGCTCCTTAAGTAGATCCACTATTTTCTCAGCTAAAAGGTTTCAGTTTTGATTTTTGTAGTTGATATGGTTACCTTTAGTTTTGAAATATTGAAACATTTTAGCATTTTTGGAAAACTTTTAATTAGAACTTTTCTCTTTTGAGTTTAAGGACTCTCCTTTCACAAACTTGGGAGGAGCATTCTTCTGTTTAGGAGGAATATTTCTATCGTATCCCAAATCAGATCGGTTGCCACATTTTCTTGATCTAGTTAAAAGTTTTTCTAATTTTAGATCACCTTGGGCATATCTCCATGTATCCTTTAAACTCAATGGTGAAGAGACTTCAAGTTTAAGTTTATCATTTTCAGATTTCAGATTTTCAATAAGGGTGGTTTTGAAATCTAGATCACATTTGCATTTTTTAAAACAATCTGAAAGATGAGATTTTTCTAAAATAAGAGACTCAAATCATTCTCTAAGCCCTGAAAACCTTTCTTTTTGAAGCTTTAGTTTTACCACAATCTTACAACTTTCCTTGTATAGGGCATTGTAAGCATTTTGAAGATCTTCTTCATTATCATGATCACTATTAAGATTTTCTTCACTGGTTGAATCATCATGATCTGAAAAAGTGAACTTTGCTAGAGTCATAAGGGCTTTGACTTCATTGCCTGATTCGGTTTCAGAATCTTCTAATTCAGAAGAGGCTTCAGTGCTAGAAGATTCATCCCAAGTAGCTAACATTCCTTTCTTTTTAAGTTTATCCTTTTTAGGACACTTGTTTGCTAGATGCCCATATTCATGGCAGTTGTAACATTGACTATCTTTTAAAGATTTCTAAGATTTAGATCTATTCTTATTATTTGATTTTTGAAAGTTAACCCTCTTTTTACTTTTGAAAATCTTATAAAACTTTTTCGTTAAGAAAGCCATATCATCTTCAGAATTTTCAAAATCAGAATTTTCTCAAGAAATACATTTGGAAGACTTAAGGGCTATACATTTACCTTTAGGAGCTTTAAAGTTTAACTCATAGGTTTGTAAAGACCCAACTAATTCTTCTACCCTCATATTGTCCGTATCACGAAGTTCCTGGATCGCAGTCACCTTTGAGTTGAACTGTTTAGGTAGTGAGCGTAGTATCTTTGCACACACTTTACTTTCTGGGATTTTATTGCCAAGACCCTACATAGAGTTTACAATGTCATTTAGTCTAGTATAGAAGTCCATGAACATTTCATTTTCTTCCATATGTATTTCCTCAAATTTAGTTATGAGGATTTGGACTTTAGACTTCTTGACAATTGATGTACCCTCGTGTGTCATTTCTAAAATATCTCAAGCTTGCTTTGCAGTATCACATGATATAATTCTTTTGAACTCATCCGATGATAGTGCACAAGTGATTGCATTTAGTGCTTTTGCATTGACACTACTCTCACTTTTCTGAAGTATGGTCTAAGAAAAATAAGGTGATATTCTCATTGATTTTGATCCATTGATACCAGTCACCTCAGTGGTAGGAGGGATCCATTCAGTCACTGTGGCTTGCCACACACTCTCATCCATTGATTTGAGGAAAATCCTCATCATGGGTTTCCAATAGGTATAGTTGGAGCCATCAAATGATGGAGGCCTAGTGACTGAAAGGCTATCAAAATTTGGCATCTTATAAATAGCTTAGATCGATTAGCTCAGGAAATAAATCCAAATAACAATTAAAATGAGCTATTAGGATCTGATACCACTTGAAAAGGCCTAGCTATATATCTTGGAGGGGGGGGGGGGGGTGAATAGGACTATGTCAAATTAAACTTTAACAACGAATTTAAATGAATAAGATAGCCTTATAAACAATTGAATGAAAAATAGAACTTTAAACAAATCACAGTACTGAAATGTAAAGCAATAAAATAGAGAGGTCGATACCAATGTTGTTCTAAGGACAACCTTGCACCATAAAAACCAAGGGTTTATTGCAGGACAACCTTACTAGAACAATTTGAATATCAAAAACTCAAACTGAAAGGAAATAAAGGAAATAACAAGAAATTAAATTCTAAACTATTACAACATTCCCCACAATGCTTGAAATGTAAAAGATTACAATATTCACATCCACAACTTTGAATGATAAAAGATATAGAAATTCAAACAAACATTCAAACCACAAAATACAAAGAATTATAGTTTCGCCTGTGTGTACACCAACTGTTAAACAACAGCCACATAGATTGCTACTCCACTCCTAATATCCTCACACAGGGGATATCAACGTTCACTATGAAAATAGGTTTCACAGGTTCACCTAAAACCTTCACAATTGTGTCTTTCAAATGGTCTTACATAATTCAAAAAACCCCACTTTCTTAGGTTTCTGGCTCTCCTCAGATAACCACTAGATTGAGATTTTTTCTGGCTTAATCTCAAACAAAATCCAAAAGCATTAAAGATTTACACAAATGTAAAAAACCAGAATTTCTCCTTTTGTAGCAGCCCGAAAGATCCAATCGGACTAGAAGTTCGAATATAGAAGTTCAATTGTCCAATACTCACTTTGATATGGTTTTAAGTTCTAATTGATTTTAAATTAAACTAGTTGGGCTAGCTATATTTGATTTTGATTCCAAGAAGAAGGAATACAACAATTCCTCTTTTCAATTTAGATTGGAATGCAGAAATAAAATCAAATAAATAAAGCTAACAAAAGAGAATATGAAATATGCACAGCGTAACTTAAATAACACAAACTTATCTCAGAGTGAAGCCTTGATTATACGTGAATTGGATTCTTGAAAAACTCTAAAATTCATGTTCAATTTATAGATGCAGAAATCGCGTCTACGACTGGTCGTGTGACCACCACGACTGGTCCTAGGTCGAACTGCATTTTGAAATTTTAAGCGCGATCGGATAAACCGTTCTGCAACTGGTCTTAGGATGTCCACGACTGGTCGTGAGGCCTCCACGACTGGTTGCGACCATCCCACGACTGGTCGTGAGAAATAAGGAATGGTTGCTAGAGTTTTAGTCGAAACTGCAGGACTGGTCGTGAACGAGTCGGCACTGTTCCTACGACCGGTCGAGCAGCTCCAGGACTGGTCGAAGCTCAACAAAAAAATTCTGAAAATTTATAACAACTTAAGACTGGTCTTGGAATTTTTTAGACTGGTCGAGCCAGTTCTAGGACTAGTCGAACAAAGTTCAGGACTAGTCTTAGAACAGACCAAACACTTATAAAATAATTCAGTTCGAATTATGTATTCAAAATGACCTACCCTAAGTTCAAACTAAGGTCATGTAAACCTTAAATGTGAAGTATGGACATTGAGTCTTCACTTCTTATAATGATGGTTGACCTTTGAAGATTGTGAAGCATGAGATCTCTGATGTAGCTTGAACTTGAGATCTTCTTAAGCTTGGACTTCATCTTGTACTCTAGTCTTGAGTTGTACTTGAGACTTGAACAAGAACATGCCTTTGATGTAGCTCTTGTGAAACTTGCAGAAGTAGTTAAAAACTTGAACTTGAATTTCTTAAAATAGATCTTCATTCTCAAATTTGAAGCATTGTGATGCAGTGCCTCGAACATATAAAACAACATGCTACACAAGACATAGATTGTGTTTTTGGCACCACACATAGATTGGGTTTTTGGCACCACAAAATTTGACAATCAAAGGGGCAATTAACAATTGCACTTACAAATGCGCTTTTGATACTAGCACATATATTTGAATTGCATATCATGAGACACATTCATGTTTTTAACCTTCTCCTCTAATGTGCGCAAATGTGCATCAAAGTCAGATGGCTGATAGTCAGGATCATCTACTGAATCGGATTCGATATCGTCAAAAATATCATCCATATTGATGTCATCTAGAGGCAAATCACCATCCTCTTCATTTGTGGCATCAACTCCACCAGCACACACATTAACTTGACTGGGGGCCAACCTCAAATTTATCTTGTTAATATTTAAGTTGTTGAAGGTTAAGTGGTGAATGGGAGCTTCCCCAACAGGTTTAACTACTAGACTATGAGTGGCTAACACAATCATAAGATAAGCGAAATGAATATCACTGTGTCCAGGATGGAGACAGAATTGAATGATCAATGACAAATTAAAAAAGGAAGACATACAGAAGTTCCAGAAATGATGGAATGAAGAATACGAACCATGAAAGTAATGAGTTCAGTTTTATTACTAGATTGAGGATAAACATTAGAAATGAAAATCCTATGAAGGATTCTGTATCTGGGTAACAAATACTTTGAGGCAAGCGCATTTCCAGCAGTATTCCATTTCGCATCTATATTGCATAAAGCTCTAGTCAGCATTTGCTTCTCAGTTTTAGATGGTTTTGCCACTAGAGTGCTAATGGGAATACCTTCATCATTGATAGGTATATCCATTAATCCATAGATAAGGTGACGGTCCACTTCAATTGGACCTTCTCTGGTTGAGATAGTGAATGTCAGATTTTCTATAGAAAAATTAGTAATGCAAGCATACATAGCCTGCGCAATGGAACAGTATGCAGGCCCACCCCAATATGGTATATTATCACATCCTACAGACTGAAGGAGAGGAAGTATATCAAACGGAGCTAAATGATCAACATTAACAGGTCATTCTATTATAACATTACACAACCGAATATCCTGCACATAAGGAGGATCATCTTTGGGCGACCGAAGGTGGCGCATTGTGATAGGAGCCCGAACAGGATGTAGAGGGACCACGAGACCCTTTCTTTTTAGTTCTACCTTCCATTTTCAACAAAGATACCAAGAAAAATGGAGATTGCAAAAGAGGTAAAGTGGGTTTCCAATAGATCATATTTTAGAGAAGAAAACCCCAAAATCTAACATAAATCATGAAATAAACCACATAAATGAAGAAAAAGAACTGCAAAGGACTCGAATCTAAAAGAAAAACGAAAACGATGCACTAACCAAGAAGAAATCGAAGATGGCTTCGACCGGTTGACGAAGGAGCTGTTGGAGAAGATAGCCCAAATGAGAAAAAAGTGATTTTTTTCCCAAATAAAGCACCAAACCCACGGTTCACGGCTGGTTGAGTACATGCTCGACCAGTCGTGGCACGACCGGTCTAGCATGTACTTGACTGGTCGTGCACAGCCCAAAATGTGCAGTTTTTAAGAAATTTTAACAATTTAAGATAATAAATATTTACATTATGATACAGAAAGATATGAATTATCAATTCATATTGCACATACCAAGATCAAATTTCAATTTAGTAAACCTGCTTTTGTCGAGCGGTTTTGTGAATATGTTAGCTAGTTGATTCTTGGTAGGAATATAATCCAAGAAAATTGTCTTGTCTTCCACTAATTCACGAATGTAGTGATATCTAATGTCAATATGCTTGGTTCGTGAATGCTGGATAGGATTTTTGGAGATATTAATTGCGTTTGAATTATCACAATACAAAACTATTGAATCTTGCACAATTCCGTAATCACTTAACATTCTTTTCATCCAAACAAGCTGAGTGCATGCATTACCTGCAGCAATGTATTCAGCCTCAGCCGTTGAGAGCGATACAGAACTTAATTTCTTACTTAGCCAAGAAACTAAACAGCTCCCAACATAGAAACAACCACCACTGGTTGATTTTCGATCATCAATGTTACCAACCCAATCAACATCCGAGTAACTAGTTAATTGTACACCAGTATCATGTGGATACCAGAGACCAAGATTTACTGAACTAGCAACATATCATATAATCCGCTTAACAACAATTAAATGTGACTCTTTAAGGTCAGATTGATATCTAGCACAAATTCTTACGCTAAATGCAATATCAGGTCTACTCGTAGTTAAATAAAGCAAACTACCTATCATACTGTGATACAATTTAGGATCTATATTCTTACCTATAGAGTCCTTTGAGAGTTTAAAATAATACTCATTGGAGTATCAAAATTTTTTCCACTCTCAAATCTGAACTTTTTAACTTAGTTCAGATCATATTTGGTTTGAGAGATAAAGAAACGATCAGGTTACTGTTTAACTTAAAACCCTAGAAAATAATTCAATTCTCCAACCATGCTCATTTCAAATTTAGACTTCATAAGATCTACAAACTCAACGGTCATATTAGCATAGGTAGATCCATAAATAATATCATCAACATATATTTTCACTATTAGAAGATGATCATTATGTTTCTTTACAAATAATGTCTTATTAACACTTCACATTATAAAGTTATGACTTAGTACAAACTTAGTCAATTTTTTATACCATACCGTGGTAGCTTGTTTCAAACCATAAAGTGTCTTTTTAAGGCGATAGACATGATTAGCATGCTCAGGGTCTTCAAAACCCGAAGGTTGTTCAACATACACTTCTTCATGCAAATCGCCATTCAAGAATGCACTCTTTACATCCATTTGGTAAATCTTGAATTTTCTAAAGCATGTAATGGATATAAATAGTCTAATTGATTTAAGATGAGCTACTGGGCAAAGGTCTCATCATAATTGATGCCTTCTATTTGAGTGTACCCTTGTACAACCACCCTAGCCTTTTTCTACTGATATTACCAAGTTCATCAGACTTATTTTTAAAAATTCATTTTGTTTCGATAATGTGTTTATCTTTCGGTCTTGGAACTAAATACCAAACATCATTTCTAACAAATTGATTAAACTCTTCTTGCATCGCAACAATCCAGTTTTCTTCAGTAAGAGCTTCTTTTACGTTAGTCGGTTCTATCTGAGATGTAAAGTACACGTAGTTACACATATCTTCAAGTTGTCTACGAGTGTGCACACCAGTGAGAGGGTTTCCAAGAATTTGATTAGAAGGATAGTCTTTAACTGTCCTCAGTTCAGTATTATCTTGACTTGATGAAGAGTCTGGTTTATCAATTAAAAGAACTTCATTATTTTCTGAACTTGAGACAGGTGTATTGAAGTGATCGTCAATAACCACATTAATGGACTCTTGAATTACACCAGTCCTCTTGTTAAGAACCCGATATGCTTGACTATTTAGAGCATACCCTAAAAATATCCCTTCATCACTTTTGGTGTCAAACTTACCCAGATTTTCTCGGTCACGTAAAATGTAACACTTGCTGCCAAAAACTAGAAAGTTTTTGATAGTAGGCTTCTTATCAAACCACATTTCATAAGTCGTTTTACCATTTGATTTTCTATTGTAAACACGGTTAATTATATAACAAGCTGTATTTACGGCTTTAGCACAAAGATTTTTAGGAAACTTCATACTATTCAGCATAATATTTGCCATTTCTTGAAGCACTTTATTTTTCTGTTCTACTATACCATTTTGTTGTGGTGTTTTGGATGCTAAATATTCATGTGATATTCCTTTATCACTGTAAAACTTCTCAAAACCACTATTTTTAAATTCTGATCCATGATCACTACGGATCTTAGAGACTTGCGATTCTTTTTCCGTTTAGATACGTTTAAGTACCATTTTTACTTCATCAAGAGTTTTTGATTTGTCTCTTAAGAAAATTACCCAAGTGTACCTAGTAAAGTCATTAACAATTATCAGTATGTACTTCTTGCCACCTTGACTCTCCATTCTGGTTGGTCTAATAAGATCCATGTGGAGAATTTCAAGCGGTTTAGATGTGGCATTGGAGTTTACCTTTTTGTGAGTACTCCTGGTTTGTTTGCCAATCTGGCATTCACCACATATTTTGTCTAGGTAAACCTCTTACTAACTCTCCTTTGCTCAATCTATACAAACTGCGGTAGTGTACATGTTTGAAGCGCTTATGCCATAATTTGGTTTCATCAGTATGGACCATGTAGCACGATAGATTAGATGAGCTTGAATCACTCACAATGTAGCAGTTTTCAGAAGTTCTGCGACCAATTAATATTACATAACCATTTTTATTTAAAATTTCACACCCTTGGTTAGTAAATTTTACACTATGATTTTTATCGCATATTTGAGAGATGCTTAATAAATTATGTTTTAACCCTTCTACATATAAAACTTTTTTAAATAGAGAGAGGTTAAGGAGCTGAACCATACCTTGGCCAATAATTCTGCAGTTGCTACCATCACTGAATATGACTGAACCATCAGTTATGTCTTTAAGATTGGTGAACAAACCTTTGTCACCCGTCATATGTCTGGAGCATCCACTGTCTACGTACTACTTTGAATGACTTGAAGCTTTGAAAGCAGTGTGGGCAACCAAACAAGTAACCTTAGGACCCATTTCATTACAGTTTTGGGTTTAGGATTATATTTGGTCTTCTTATGTTTGTAGTTGTTATAAGACGGACCCATTGATTTAGATTTTAAGAGCTCCTTAAGTATGTCAACGATTTTCTCAGCTAAAAGATTTTGATTTTGATTTTTATAGTTGATATGGTTACTTCTAGGTTTTAAGGTTTGAAAAGACTTAGCATTTTTAAAATGATTTTGATTCAGACTTTTCCTTTTTGAGTTTGAAGACTCCCCTTTCACAAATCAGGGTGGAGTATTCTTATGTTTAGGGGGAAAACTTTTATTGTAGCCCAATCCAGATCAATCGCCACATTTTCTTGATCCGGATAAGAGTTTTTCTAACTTAAGATCACCTTGGGCATACCTCCATGTATCTTTTAAACTCAAAAGTGAAGAGACTTCTAGTTTTAGCATTTCATTTTAGATTTTAGATTTTGAACAAGGGAGGTTTTGAAATCTAAATCGCATTTAGTTTTTTTAAAATAATTTGAAATTTGTGATTTTTCTAAGACTAGATTATCAAAATTTTCTTTAAGTTTTGAAAACTTTTCTTTTTGAAGTTTTAGTTTTACAGCAATTTTGCGACTTTCCTTGTATAGGGCATTATAAGCATCTTAAAGATCTTCTTCATTTTCATGATCACTAATCAGATTTTCTTCTCTAGTTGAATCATCGTTATCTAAAAAAGTGAACTTGGCTAGAGTCATTAGGGCTTTAACAACATTACCCAACTCGGTTTTAGAATCTTCTGCCTTAAACGAAGCTTTAAAGCAGGAAGATTCATCCCATGTAGCCAACATACCTTTCTTTTTCAGTTTGTCCTTTTTAGGACATTTGTTTTCTAGATGCCCATATTCATGGCAATTGTAACATTGATTCTCTTTTAAAGATTTCCAAGTTTTAGATCTCGATCTTTTCTTTTCAACAGGTTTTTAAAAATCTACCCTCTTTTTACTTTTGAAAATTTTGTAAAACTTTTTAGCTAAAATGGTCATATCATCTTCAGAATTTTCTATATCAGAATTGTTATTTTCTTGAGAAATATTTTTAGAACATTTAAGGGCGATAGATTTACCTTTAGGAGCTTTAAAGTTTGACTCATAGGTTTGTAATGAGCCAACTAATTCTTCTACCCTCATATTATCCGTATCACGAAGTTCCTAGATCACAGTCACCTTTGAATTGAACCGTTCAGGCAGTGAGCGTAGTATCTTTGCATAGACTTTACTTTCAGGGATTCTATCAACGAGACCCCACATAGAGTTAATAATGTCATTAAATCTTATATAGAAGTCCATGAAAGTTTAACTTTCTTCCATACGTATTTTCTCAAACTTGGTTGGGTGGATTTATACTTTAGATTTCTTGACAATTGTTGTTCCCTCGTGTGTCATTTCTAAAATATCCTAAGTTTGCTTTGCAGTATCACAGGAGATAATTCTTTTGAATTCATCCATGATAGTGCACAAGTAATTGCATTTAGAGCCTTTGCATTGGCACTACTCTCACTTTTCTGAAGAGTGGACCAAGAAAAATAAGGTGAGACTTTAATCATTTGAGATCCATCAGTGCTAGTTACTTCAGTGGTAGGAGGGGTCCAATTGGTCACTGTAGCTTGCCACACGCTCTCATCCATGGATTTCAAAAAAACCCTCATTCTGGCTTTCCAATAGGCATAACTGGAGCCATCAAATAGTGGAGGCCTAGTGACTGAAAGGCTATCAAAATTTGACATCTTAAAAAGCTCAATCGATTAGCTCAGGAAATAAATCCAAAAAATAAAACGAGCTATTAGGCTCTGATACCACTTGAAAAGGCCGAGCTAAAGTCCTAGAGGGGGGGGGGGGGGGGGGGGGGGGGGTGGGGGGGGGGGGGAGGGATGATAGGACTATGCCAAAATAAAAATTAAATATGGAATTTAAACAAATATATATAAAATAGCACTTAAACAATCCCACAATGCAGAAATGTAAAGCAACCTCAAATGTTCAAGTATTGAGAGGTTGATACAGATGTTGTTCTAAGGACAACCTTACACCAAAAACCAATGGCTTATGGTAAGATAACCTGATTCCTAGAACGGTCTGTGTATCAAAATCTCAAACTAATACAGAAGAATAAAGAAAAGAATAGTAAAGAAAGAAACAAAGCTATTATAACATCCCCACACTTGCATAAAAAGAATTACAACATTCTCCACAAATGCATAAAGGAAAATTACAACATCCACACAATGCAATAATTAAATAATCAATCAAACACTACAAGACCAGAAGTTAAAGTGGTTCGCTTGTGTGTACACCAACTGTTTAGAAAAACAGCCACACAACTACTCCACTCTTAATATCCTCACACAGTGGATATTAACGTTCACTATGAAATAGGTTTTTCAAGGTTCACCTCAGACAAACCAAAAGAAAGAGATTTTTCTGGCACAATCTCAAAGAAACCAAAAGAATAAGATTTACAAAATGGTAAAATACTTATCTAGATATTCTCCTTTGTTGCAGCCTGGTAGAACCAATTCGGAGTAGAAGTTGAATCATAGATGTTCAATGTTCACACTCACTATTGAAATGGTTCTAAGTTCTAAATAAATTTTAGATTAAATCACCTTGGGCTAGCTTGATTTGATTTTGATTCCAAGAAATGGGAAAATTTTAATCCCTTCTTCAAATAAGATTGAAATATATAATAAAAAATCAAATGCAAAAAGCTAATTAAAGAGAATATTAAATGAGTACTGAATAGCTAAAGAATAACACTAACTTATCTCTCAGAGTGGTGTCTTGATTTTGCTTGAATTGGATACAAAACTCTGAAAATTGTGCTCTATTTACAAGTGTAGAAATAGTTCACTTGACTGGCCCAGAGATCGGTTCGACTGGTCGAAGGACCAACTGACATTTGAAATTTTGAGCGCGATAAGATCAGGCCGTTCCACGACTGGTCGAAGGACCTGCTCGACCGGTCAAGTTGCCTCCACGACCAGTCAAGTCCTGTCCACGACTGGTCGATGGGACTCATTTTAGTTGTTGGATTTTGAGTCGAGCCTTCTGGATTGGTCAAGTACAAGTTGAGCACTGTTCACTCGACTGGTCAAGAGTCTTCAGGACTGGTCGAGGCTTTAACAAAAAATTTTAAAAATTATTAACAAACTTAAGACTAGTCGAGGAATTTCTTGGACTGGTCGAGCCAGTGCTAGGACTAGTCGAACATAGTCTAAGACTAGTCGAAAAACAGATTATGCACCTATAAAGTGACCCAATTAAATTATGTATTCAAAATGACTTATCCTATGGTCAATCTAGGGTCATTCATACCTTTTAAGTGATATTTGAACATTGAAACATCTTTTTCTTCGGTTGATTGTTGATCTTGACAAAACACGAAGCTTGAATTTGAAACCTTTTTGAAGCTTCAACTTGAAGTACTTTGAAACATTTTTGAAGCTTCAACTTGAAGTACTTTGAAACTTGAATTTGTAACCTTAAGAAGCTTGAACTTGAAATATCTTGAAGCTTGGCTTGAGGTACTTGAGTTGTATTTCACCTTGACCTTTGAGTACCAATGTAAAGACTATTGTCTTGACTTAGATGAAGCTTTGAAAGCTTGAACTATTAGATGATGTTGTACTTGAATTCTGATACTTGTGATGCTTGAATATTAAAACAGAACACCTTGTAATGGATCATCTTAAGCTTGTACAAGAATTGTATTTGACATGAAGATGAGCTACACAAGAAAATCCAAGAGGTTTTGGCACTACAAAAATTGACAATCATAGGAGCTAGAAAACATAGCACTTACAGGTAGCCCTTTGAAAACACAATTGTGAAGGTTTTGGGTGAACCTTGGAAAACCTATTTCATTGTGAAAGTCAATATCTCGTGGGTGAGGATATTGGGAGTGGAGTAGTTGTGTGACTGTTTTCTAACAGTTGTGTACACACAAGCGAACTACTATAATTGCTGGAGTTGTGGTGAATGTTTATTATTGTGCATTTGTGGTGAATGATTGTAATTTATTTTCTGCACATGTGGTGAATGTTGTAATAGTAATTGATATTTATTTATGTTTTATTCTTTATTCCTCTATATTGGTTTGGGACTTTGATACACAGACTATTCTAAAAATCAGGTGTCCTACCATAAGCCTTTGGTTTTTGATGTAAGGTTGTCTATAGAACAACATCTGTATCAACCTCTCAATACTTGTGCATTTAAGGTTGCTATTTATTTCTGCTATTTGGAATTGATGTGTTATCTTTTTCTATTTCTTTCTTAATTATGTATTTAAATTTTAACTTGGTATAGTCCTATTCACTCCCCCCCCCCCCCCCCCCCCCCCCCCCCCCCCCATAAGACTCTTAGCTCGGCCTTTTTAAGTGGTATCAAAGCACCTAATAGCTCATTTATTTATATTTATTTCTTGAGCTAACCGATCTAAGCTTATATTATGTCAAATTTTGATAGCCTTTCAATCACTAGGCCACCACCATTTGATAGCTCTAATTATGCTTATTGGAAAGCCATGATGAGAATTTTTTTGAGGTCTATCGATGAAAATGTGTGGGAATCCACAGTGACTAGGTGGAACCCACCTACCATTGAAGTTATAGGTATTGATGGTATTAAAACTCTTAAGGTTACACCTTATAATACTTGGACCACTCTTCAGAAAAATAAGGGCAGTGCTAATGCCAAGGCTTTAAATGCAATTACTTGCGCACTATCACCAGATGAATTCAAAAGGATCATATCTTGTGATGCTGTAAAACATACCTTTGATATCTTAGAAATGACACATAAGGGTACGACTACTATCAAGAAATCTAAACTTCAAATCCTCACCACTGGGTTTGAGGAAATTTGTATGGAAGAAAGTGAAACATTCATGGATTTCTATACTAAGTTAAATGACATAGTCAATTCAATGTGGGGTCTTGGAGATAACATCCCATAAAGTAAAGTCTGTGCAAAGATATTACGCTCATTGCCTGAAAGGTTCAATTCAAAAGTCATTTCCATTCAGGAACTTCGTGATATGAATAACATGCAGGTTGAAGAACTTGTTGGTTCTTTATAAACCTACAAGTTAAAATTTAAGGCTCCTAAAGGTAAATCCATAGCCCTAAAATCTTCTAAAGGTATTTCTCATAATTCTAATAATTCTGATTGCAAAAATTCAGAGGATGATATGACACTTTTAGCCAAGAAGTTTTATAAAATTTTCAAAAGTAAAAAGAGAGTTGATTTTCAAAAACCCTCTGAGAAGAAAAAGGGTAGATCTAAAACTTGGAAATCACTTAAAGACAGCCAATGTTTCAACTACCATGAATACGGGCATTTGACAAATAAATGTTCAAAGAAGGACAAACCTAAAAGGAAAGGTATATTGGCTACATGGGATGAATCATCCTGCTCTGAAGCTTCTTCTGAGTGAGTTGATTCTGAATCTGAGTCTACTGATGAGGTTAAGGCCTTAATGACTCTAGCCAGAGTCACTTCCTCAAAAAGTTGTGATTCAACTTACGATGAAAATCTGAGAAGTGATCCTGAAAATGATGAAGATTTACAATATGCCTACAATGCCCTATACAGGAAAAGTTGCAAGATAGCTATAAAATTAAAACTTCAAAAAGAAAAGTTTTTAAAGCTAAAAGAAAATTTTGATACTCTAGTTTTAGAAAAATTGCATCTATCTGATTGTTTTCAAAAAACTAAGTGCAATTTAGATTTCAAAACATCTCAAATTGAAAATCTAAAATCAGATAATGATAATCTAAAATTAGAAGTCTCTTCTCTCTTGAGTTTGAAGGATACTTGGAGGTATGCCCAAGGTGATCCTAAACTTGAAAAACTACTAACCGAATCAAGGAAATGTGGTGATAGATCTGGTCTGGGCTATGATAAGAATACACCTCCTAAAAGTAAGCCTACTCCTCCTAAGTTTATTAAAGGGGAATCCTCTAACTCAAAAGGGAAAAGTCTAAATCAAAATAGTTATAAAAATTCTAAAAATTTTCAGGCTATGAAACCTAAAAGCAACCATATCATGTATAGAAATCAGAATCTTAACCCCTTAGGGCCTGTTTGGCTAGGCAGATTGGAAGGGATTGGATGGGATTGGAAGGTAAATCCCGGGATTGGTAGGGCGAGCCAAACAGATACAGGATTCTGATCCTGGGACATAGCAATCCCATGAGATTGCCACCAATCCACTGACATCACCACCATTACCTTGAAATCCATCCAATCCACCCTAATCCCATTCAATTTTGCCTTGGACGTGTTTGGTCCGACTGATTAGAAGGTGCAATCTCGGGATTGGACAGGTAGGCCAAACAGACTCGGTGTTGAAATCTCGGGATATAGCAATCCCATGGATCTTGCACCAATCCACAAACGCAGCCATCATTACCTTGAAAGTGATGCAATCCACCCTAATACCATTCAATCCCTTCCAATCCGCCTGGCCAAACACGGCCTTAGATGAGAAAATTGTCGATTTACTGAAGGAGCTTCTAAAATCCAATTCGAATTGTAGAATATATAACAAGTACAAGAATAAAAAAAACCAATAATGTTCCAAAACCCAAAATTGTAATGAAATGGGTCCCTAAGGTTACTTGTTTGGTTGCTCACACTGCTTTTAAGGCTTCAAGTCAATTAAAGTGGTACCTAGACAGTGGATGCTCTAGACATATGACAGGTGACAAAGATTTGTTCACCAATCTCAAAGATATGGTTGATGGTTAAGTCACTTTCGGTGATGGTAGTAATTGCAGAATTGTTGGCCATGGTACGGTTCAACTCTTTAATCTTCCACCATTTGAGAATGTCTTGTTTGTAGAAGGTCTTAAAGTATAATCTCTTAAGTATATCACAAATCTATGATAAGAAATATAGCATCAAATTCAACAATCAAGGGTGTGAAATTTCTAATGAGAATGGTTCTGTGATATTGACTGGTCGCAGAACTTCTGAGAACTATTATATAGTCAGTAACTCCAGCTCGTCTAAGTTATCGTGCTACATGGTCTAAACTAATGAATCAGATCTATGACATAAACGCCTAGGACATGTACACTATCGTAATCTCTATAGACTGAGCAAAGGTGAAGTAATATGTGGTCTACCCAAGTTAAAGAAAATGGATAAAATCTGTGGCAATTGTCAGATTGGAAAATAAACTAGAAGTGCTCACAAGAAAGTGAACTCTAGTGCCACATCTAAACCTCTTGAGCTCCTTCACATGGATCTAGTTGGACCTACTAGAACGGAGAGTTGAGGTGATAAAAAACATATTATGGTAATAGTAGATGATTTTACCACGTTTATATGGGTAGTTTTCATGAGGGAGAAATCTGAAACTCTCAATGAAGTGAAAAGGGTACTCAAGCGTATCCAAATTGAGAAGGAATCACCAGTTATTAAAATATGAATTGATCATGCTTCTGAATTTGATAATAACAACTTTGAGAAGTTCTGTAGCGATCACGGGATATCGCATGAATTTTTTGCTCCTAAGACACCTCAACAGAATGGGGTTGTTAAAAGAAAAAATCGTGTACTTCAAGAGATGGCTAATGTTATGTTAAATAGCATAAAACTTCCTAAAAATCTTTGGGCTAAAGCTGTGAACACTGCTTGTTATATTATTAATCATGTATGTACTAAAAAGTTGAATAATAAGACTGCATATGAACTGTGGTTCAATAAGAAGCCAACAGTCAAATATTTTCGACTTTTTGGTAGCAAATGCTATAATCTACGTGACCTGGAAAATTTGAAAAAATTCGGCATTAAAAGTGACGAAGGTATTTTCCTAGGATATGCTCTAAATAGTCGAGCGTATCGTGTTCTCAATAAGGGAACCGGTGTAATTTAGGAATTCATTAATGTTATTATAGATGATCATCTGAATACATCTACTTCTAGTTCATAAGATGATGAAGTCTCATTATTTGATAAACCAGACTCTTCATCTAGTCAAAATAATGACACTGAACTGCAATCAGTTAAAGACCATCCAACTGATCAAATACTTGGGAATCCTCTCACTAGTGTGCGCACTCGTAAATAACTTGAAAACATATGTAACTATGTGTGCTTCACTTCCCAGATTGAGCCGGCCAATGTAAAAGAAGCATTTGCTGATGAAAACTGGATTATAGCTATGCAAGATAAACTTAATCAATTTGTACGAAATGATGTATGACATTTGGTTCCTAGACCTGATGATAAACATATAATTGGAACCAAATGGATCTTTAAAAATAAGTCTGATGAATTTGGTAACATTATAAGAAATAAGGCGAGACTGGTTGTACAAGGGTACACTCAAATAGAAGGCATCGATTATGATGAAACCTTTGCCACAGTAGCTTGTTTTAAATCTATCAAACTGTTCATATCCATTATTTGTTAAAAAAATTTTAAAATCTATCAAATGGATGTCAAGAGTGCATTCTTTGAATGGTGATCTGCATGAGGAAGTATATGTAGAACAACCTATGGGTTTTGAAGACTCTAAACATACTAACTATGTTTATCACCTGAAAAAGGCACTCTATGGTTTAAAATAAACTCATAGGACATGGTACGAAAAGTTGACTAAGTTTCTACTAAGTCATAACTTTGTAATGGGGAATGTTGATAAGACACTGTTTGTAAAGAAATACAATGATCACATTCTAATAGTGCAGATATATGTTGATGACATTATCTATGGATCTACTTGTGCTAAAATGTCGGTTGAGTTTGCAGATTTAATGAAGTCCAAGTTTGAAATGAGCATGGTAGGAGAATTGAACTATTTTTTAGGTCTACAAATGAAATAGCTTACTGATGAGATATTTATCTCTCAAACCAAGTATGCTCTAAACTTGGTGAAAAAATTTGGATTTGAGAGCGGTAAGAACTTTGATACTCCTATGAGTATGAGACTTAAACTCTTAAAGGATTCAACAGGTAAGAGTGCAGATCCTAAGTTGTATCGCAGCATAATAGGTAGTTTATTATATTTAACTGCGAGCTGACCTGATATTGCATTCAGCGTAGGAATCTGTGTTAGATATCAATCGGACCCTAAAGAGTCCCACCTGATTGCTGTAAAGCACATTTTAATATATGTCGTAAGTTCGGCCACACTTGGCCTTTGGTATGCTCATGATACTATTGTTCAATCAGCCGGTTATTCGAATGCTAATTGGGTTGGTAATATTGATGACCACAAATCTACCAGCGGTGGATGTTTTTATGTCAGGAAATGCCTAGTTTCTTGGCATAATAAGAAACAAAGTTTTGTATCTCTTTCTACAGCTAAGGCTGAGTATATTACAGCCGGTAATGCTTGTACCTAACTTATGTGAATGAAAAGAATGTTAAGTGATTACAGATTTGCGCAAAATACTATGGTTTTATATTGTGACAATTTTAGCACAATTAACATTTCTAAAATCCAATTCAGCATTCACGAACGAAGCATATTGACATTAGATATCATTATATTCATGAATTAGTTGAAGATAAGATTATTTCAGTGGATTATATTCAGACTGAAAATCAACTTGCTGACATATTTACAAAACCGCTTGACAGAAACAAGTTTGCTAAGTTGAAATTGGAGATGGGTATGTGCAATATGAACTGAAATGTTTGTGTTTATTTGTAATATATTGCATATTTTTATTTTATTTATTTTTGTAATTTTTTAAATTTGAAAATAGTAAAAATTGTTGAATTTTTGTGGTGCACTACTAGTCGAGTATACACTCGACCAGTCGTGGCACGACCGGTCAAGTATGTACTCGACCAGTCGACCCGGTCGAGTTTAGGGGTTTTTATTGCCTAAAAGGCATTCTTTTTCATTTGCTTCATCTTCCCCAACCAACCCTACCATGACCGGTCGAACTCACCTTCGATTCCTCTATGGTTAGTGCATCTTTTTCGATTTCCTTATAGATTTGAGTTCTTTGCTCTTTTATTTCCTTGTTTTTATTGTTTATTTCAAGGTTTATAGTGGTTTGTTAGGTTTTCTAGCTAACAATCTGATTTTCTTAAAACCCTTCTTTCCTTTCCTACATTGCTTGTATTCCTTGTCTTTCTTGTTACAATGGAAAGTAAAAATAAGAAGAAAGGTTCTCGTGGTCCTTCTTCTCATTCCGCTCCAATCACGGTGTATTATCTTCGGTCACCCGAAGAAGATCCCGAATATGTGCGGGATATTCGATTATGCAACGTGATTGTTGAACGGATGATCAACTCTTATCATTTAACACCTTTTGGCATTGTTCCTCTCCTTCAATTTGTAGGATGGGATAATATTTTAAATTGGGGTCGTCCGGCATACTGTTCCATTGCGCAGGCCATGTATGTTTGCATTATTGATTTCTTTTCTGAGAATCTAACATTTACAATTACATCTAAAGAAGGTCCTATTAAAGTGGACCGTCATTTAATATCTGGATTGATGGATCTTTCCGTTAATGATGACGGTATTCTCATTTCTATTCTTAGAGCAAAACCGTCTGAATCTCGGAAAAGATTGTTCACTAGAGTGTTATGCAACATGAATGTGGAATAGAGTTACGGGAATGCGCTCAGTTCCAAATTTATGTTACCCAGATTCATTTTTAATGTCTATCCTAGATCTGGTAACAAGACTGAGCTCACTACTTTCATGGTCTGTATTCTTCACTCTATTGTTACTGGTGTCTTCCATCTCTTATCTATTACATCATGATTCAGTTCCGTCTTCATCCAGGTCATAGTGATATACCATTTGCCTATCTTATGACTGTCTTAGCCACTCATAGTCTAGTGGCTATGCCTATTGGAGAAGCTCCCATTAACCATCTTCCCTTCAACAACTCGAACATAAATAAGATGAATTTAAGGTTAGCTCCAGGCCAAGTTGATATGGGCACTGGAGGAGCGCCTGAAGCAACTTAAGAGGAGGATGCTTTGCCTCTATATGATGTCAATATGGATGACGTATTTGATGAGATTGAGTCAGACTCTGCGGCTGATCCTGATTTTCTGCCTTTTGACTTTGATGAGCGTTTACGTTCCCTTGAGGAGAAGGTAGAGGGTATGCATGTGTCCCAAGAAACTCAATTTAAATACATGCGTAAATATCTTAGGCGCATTAACAAGGGACTACATCAAATAGATCCTTCCATACCTGCTCCTTCCTCTGGTTCAGATTAGTGTTGAATTTCTGATTTGTAATAACTTTTATACTTGGATTTCTCTTAACTCTATATGCTTGGACATGTTTTCTTATTACTGTGGACATGTTTTAATGGTTATCTTGACAATGTTTATGTTATCTTGAACTTACTTCTTACTCTTATTACTCATTGCTCTTATTTTACTCTTATATTTCCATCATTTATATGTTCTTTCCTTTGTCATATTATGATAAAAGGGGGAGAATTTGTGTTGATATGTCTATTTAATGATTTTGGATTTTATGGAGTGCAAGATATGGAGAAGTGGTTATTTTTTGGATCTGTATTTGTTCACATACAGGTACTGCAAATTTCTTCTCAGTAATGTATTAAGGGGGAGTATTGGTTTGCTGATTTTTGCTGACCAGTTTTTAACTGGTGCATGATTCTTTATTGATCTAATTGGTGCATGATTCTTTATTGATCCAACTGGTGCATGATTCCTTGGTCTTGGTTTGTTTCATCACGAATTTGACAAAGGGGGAGATTGTAAATGTTATCTTATCTAGCTCCTAGATTTGTCAAATTTTGTAGTGTCAAAACCTCTTGAAATCTGTATCTTGTTTAGCTGTTATTGTAAGATCAACTTCATGTCATCCTTACCGATCTTGTCTACATTCAAGTACAAGATCCAGAAGTTTAAGTACAAGATCAAGAGGTTCAAGAACAATATCAAGAAGTTCAAGTACTAGATCAAGTCTTCAAGCTTCAACTACTTCGAGAGAATGATATGTGATGATTCATTCTCATGAATAAGGTTTGTTTGACCCTAGATTGACCTTAGGATAGGTCATAAAATTTGCATTTATATCATAGGTCATTTGATAATTTTATAAGTTATTTTTCGACTAGTCCTAGTCATGGTTCGACTAGTCCAGACACTGGCTCGACCAGTCCAATAATTTTCTAGACCAGTCCAAGGTTTGTTGTTAATTTTTAGAATTTTTAGTTAGATCCTCGACTAGTCCTGGAGAGTACTTGACCAGTCGAGTGAATAGTGCTCGACCGGTCGTGCAGGATCGACTAAAAGTCTAGCAAGCATTTCTGGTCCCACTCGACCAGTCGAGCAGGCCACTCAACTAGTCGAGCAAGCCACTCGACCAGTCGAGTAACGATCTTATCTTATCGTGCCAGAAATTTGAAATGTTATTGGTCATTCGACCAGTTAAACCGACCACTAGGCCAGTCGAGCGAACAATATTTTTGCCTATAAATTGAGGACGATTTTTAGAGTTTTATAACTCATTCCAAAAAATATTAAAGTCACAACTCCGAGAACTCGGTCCCCATTATTGTTAAGCTATTGTGAGGTATTTATAAATTATTTTAATAGCTTTTTGGTTATTCAATTCTTTGATCTCTTGATTCCATTATATTTGATATTAAAGGGGATTTTTGAATTTAACCCTTTGTGAGATCCAAGAAGTTGAATCCAAAGTCTAACATAGGGCTTAAGGTTCTACTTTCATAATGTATAACATAGGGCGTCTTATCTTTTCTCTAACCTAATACCGCCCCAAGAGCATAGTTGGACGCATCACACATAAGTTCATAAGTGATGCTCTAATCGGGTGGCTGCATGATAGGTGCAGTAGTTAACATGCCCTTGAGCTTAGAAAAAGCTTCCTGGCATTGATCGGTCCACTCGCATGGTATATCCTTTTGAAGTACATTGCATAAAGGATGAGAAAGGTGACTAAAGTCCTTTATGAATCTTCTGTAAAATCCGACGTGTCCTAAGAAGGATCTCACTTCACTTATGTTCTTGTGTGAAGGTAAGTTAGAGATATGATCAATCTTAGCCTTATCTACCACAATTCCTTTGGAAGAGATGATATGTCCTAGGATAATTCTCTTATGAACCATGAAGTGACACTTCTCCCAATTAAGTATCAAATTCTTTTCCTTACATCATTTCAGCAAATTTTTCAAAATTTCCAAACATTCGCTAAAGGATGGACCAAAGATTGAGAAGTCATCCATGAAGACCTCTAAATATTGCCCACCATATCAGAAAAAATACTCAACATACATCATTGAAAAGTGGTGGGAGCATTACATAGTCCAAATGGCATCCTTCGGTAAGCAAAGGTGCCGTAAGGACATGTAAATGTCGTCTTTTCCTGATCTTCAAGGGCTATCTCAATTTGATTATAGCTCAAATATCCGTCAAGAAAATAGTAATAGGAATGGCCAGCTAGCCTTTCCAAAATTTGATCGATGAAGGGTAAAGGAAAATGGTCTCTCCTCGTGACGGTATTCAACTTCCTGTAGTCAATGCACATTTTCTAACCTGTAGTGATCCTAGTTGATATGAGTTCATTGTCGGCATTGGCTACGATGGTGATTCCTGACTTTTTAGAAACCACCTGAGTTGGACTCACCCATTGACTATTGGATATTAGGTATACGATACCCACATCTAATAGCTTAAGAACCTCGGCCTTAACTGCTTCTTTCATGTTTAGATTTAGTCTATGTTGTGTTTGTTGGGAGGTCTTCGCATTATCCTCGAGATGAATATGGTGAGTACAAATCAAATGGACAATTCCTTTGAGGTCCACAATCGACCATCCAAGGGCTCCTTTGTGTTCAATGAGAGTAGAGATAAGCATACTCTCCTATTCTTGCTCCAGGTGGGAAGAAATCACCACCGGGTATGTCTCATCTTGACCTAAATAGACATATTTCAAATCAGATAGTAAAAGTTTTAGGTTAAGCTTTGATGCCTTGAGGTTAGATGGTAGAGGCACTACATCAGTTTGGGGCAATTCTTCAAATTGTGTGTTCACAAACCCAAGTGTAGGGTCGGGATGTAGTAATAATCTCAGTGAGACCAAGGTCGAATCCATAGGGACAAATCTTGTGTGTCTTTTAAAAGCAGTTAGAACTAGAACTAGAAGAAGATGAAAAACTAAATCTGAAATATGTGAGAGAATAATTGTGAAAAACTTAATGAAAAACGTGTGAAACTCAAAAGTGGGAAACTAGGGTTTCTAAGGATCCACTTCTAGAGATCAGGGAGATCTATGCTTGATTTACAAACACAACTGGAATCAGAGTCCCATCTTTATCCAATTAGAATATATCTCATTAAAAATTAAATCTGAACTTCCTTTGATCTAGTTCTCAATGGATTAGAGGTACGAGAACTAGAATTGATTCCATCACAAAACCATGCCATGAGACAAAGCAAACAACAGAATTTACCAATCCACAACCTATCTGAGAGAATTGTGAGAGTTAGGGAGGATTCTATCATCCAACCATGCCCAAGGGACGATGGTGAACAACAAGATTTTCTAAAATCACAATCTCAATAAAAAGAACATGCTCAAAGCTATCGCAAATCCATTGTAATTTAAGTCACAACAAATCATTAAAAACTAAAAGTATTTCTTATAATCAAACTAAAATCAAAGAGAGTTCAACAACATGAATCAAATCAATAAAAAATAACCCATCACGCTACAAGCTTCACCCCTTAGCCCTACCTAAGAGGTTTAGCCAACCATGGACATGATTGAGCTAGAGTCTCTTAGGAAGAGCATATATAAAAAAAAACTAAGGAAAGGAAGATAAAAAACTTAAAGTGATGGCTTCTCCACGTTGTCCTCCCTACTTCGGCTCATGTTCTCCTTTCCTTGCTCCCCTCACGTTCTCTCCCCTTTCTTCAACCGTTGGACAACACCCTATTTATAGGGTGCTGCGTATTTTCCAGAGCATTCCAACAAATCTCTTTCGCCGAACCTGATTTTTGCACAAGCTTTGTTTTATTGTGGTGAAATAGTGGAAGGCGACTTGCGCATGATCCAAATTTGATTGGGTGACTGTCCAGATCTTCAAATCTTAACTTCTTGGACAGAGTTGGGGCCTTCTCTTCTTTGCGGAAGTTTGGAAGTTTGGACTGTCCGGATTGGGTTCTTGATTCCAGATTGGACCGTCCAATGTGCAGTGGTGCTCGGTTCATTCCAGGTTTCTTGCTGCCTACGAATCACTACGGACGAGAGGTTTCGGTGGTATTAGTGGGGTCCACATACTCCAACGTCTGAGAAATCCACCCCGTCCATTAGTTCCGTTGAGAAATCTTAGCTTAGGAGGGAGTGTTTTGATTTTCTATGGGCGTGGCCTACCGAGACAATCACACGGTGATGGTCCAGACGTTCAGCACAGCGAGGGCAGTTTCTGCTTGCATTCTTGGCGTAGTTTACATGATCTAGGTCAAACTTTTCGTCTGATTTAAATGAGCGGTTCAGATCGATCATGTAGATTGAGATGATGGTCCACGGAAACCATCCGCAAGACACCATGTGACGAAAGATCTGGGACGAAGGAGTTTCTTGCTTCTTGTTGGTCAAAACTGTAAGCCCCATGTCTTAGTTTGTACCATTTCATAGACTTCCGCGGTCTTCCCGGTCGAATTTCGGCAACCTTCGACCCTTAGCCGGTAATTGCGCGTGACCCTGACTCACACACCGTCAACCCGAGTCGACTCAACCTAAGACTAGTACCTTAATGACCGCATCGTCACCGTGGTTCTGATGCTGCAACTCGCGCGCCAATCCGATACTCTGGCCAGGAGATGTGAGCCAGCGTTCGGTGCGAGAAAAACGCCGCGCATGCGAATTCCGAGAGAATCTCTACGAGATGTCACATTAATCATCCATCAATCAATCTCAATATGTCAAGTATACATCACCTTTCACCCTTTCCCAAACAAGCCCCAAAAGTCAAAAAGTTCTTACAAAGCCCATACCTTTCTTACACCAAGCAACCACAAAAGTCAAAAAAGGTCTCTTACACCCATCACCACCACATCAAACATCCATCACCCATCTCTGTTTACAACACTCTCTCTCTCTCTCATTCCTCAAATCACTTTTTCCAAGCAACAAAAAAATATCCCACGTATGAGCTTCCGAAGCTCTCATGGAGAACTCTAGTGTGGCCCATTTCCTACCCCCCTCATCTCCCATCTCAACCATCCAAACCTCATCTCCTCCGTTGGAATCGAAGTTAAGGAGCTAAGGAAGACTAGGGTGCAAGTAGATGTCGGTGGGTGACCTTTGATGTTGTCTTTTAGTCTTTCTTTGATTTAAGGGTCCACATATTACATATGTGGAATCCACCTTGATGTATGTTTTGTAACAAAGAGGGGGCCCATAGTGGCGGGGCCCCTCCATCGCCGCCGAAATCTCTCTCATAGTCTCTCTATCTCTCTCTTTCTTGTATTGTGAACCCCACTATGATGTACGATCCACGCCATCTCATCCGTAGGGCCCACCTTGCTGACCACCTTTGGGTGGGCCTGGATGTGGGGGAAACACAAATAATAGCTTGATCCAAAAGTCAGGTGGGCCACGTCCGTGTGGGGCCCACCATGATGCGTGTGTTATATCCACACTGTCCAGCATCCAGGGACGCTGGACGTGTGTTGAGTGAAGGGTGGGCTGCTAGGGGTGGCTATCAGTGATGTTAACTGACAGTGGGTCCATGGGACCCACTCCCATCCTCCACCCCTCCAAACGGACCACACCGTGACGTATGTGCTATATCCAAACTGTCCACCGTTCTGGACGGTGGACCATGTCCGTGTGGGGCCCACTTCCACACCCACAATCCATAGCTCACTGGCAAACTGAGTGAAAGATACCTCATTTCAATGCTGAGGTCTTGGCAACCATCCCTAGTCGCGGTGGCAACAGTGAAGTGTCAGCTGGTGTGGGGTCCATGGGACCCCATCCACACCGTCCATCTTTTTTTATGGGGCCCACCATGGTGTATGTGTTTGATCCAGCCATCCACCACCCCGGACGGTGGGGGCCACGTCCATGAGGGGCCCTCCCTGTCAGGCGCATCCACGCCAAACCCATAGCTCAACTGGCAGGTGAAGTGGAGATACCTCGCTGCAACACCGAGGTCTTAGTACGACCCCTAGTAGGGGTGGCCTCCACGTGGGGCCCACCTAAGTTTTGGTGTGGCCGAAACTTAGTCTGACCCTTCATTCAAGTGGGACACCCACGATGGGTGGGCTGGATTTGTGGACCCCATCTCGGTGGGCCTAATAATGGTTATGAATGTTTTTCAATGGAGGGTAGCCCTCTCAACTGTTGTATTTGGTGTGGCCCACACAAGCCACGGTTTGACTTGATTTTTGAGACCTAGGCCCACACTGGAACGGTGCATCTGACTGATGGGTTAGATGTGTGGCAAACATCAATGGTGGGGCCCACATAGCTCACCTCATGGGAGCTTAACGTCAGCCCAAGCTATACATTTTCCCATATATATATATATATATATATGGTTTGCCCTACGTGAGACCCACCTCTATTGTGTCAGGAGGAAGAAAGAAAGAAAAAGAAAAGAAAAGAAAAAAGGGGCACGTGGTTGCCCTCTCTCTCTCTCTACACCTCTCTCTCTAGCTCTCTCTCACTCTCTCACTCTGACGCTCTCTCTATCTCTCTCTCTCTAGCTTTCTCTCACTCTCTCTGACGCTCTCTCTATCTCTCTCTCTAGCTCTCTCTGACTCTCTCTCTGACTCTCTCTCTCTAGCTCACTCTCTCTCTATCTTTCTCTCTATCTCTCTCTTTCTCTCTCTCTCTCTTAATCATCCTAACCAGTCCCTGGTGCTGTGTTTGTGCATCCAAGCGGTCCATATGGTGAGGCCCACCTGTTTATATTGTTAGGCCTAGATCCAAGGACCATTTGGTGTATACGAGGCTCAAGTAGCGAGGCCCATTTGTTGTATATATATGGCTCACATGAGAGGCCCATCGGTACGGCCTATTTGATTGCATGTGGCCCATTTGTGCTCTAAATGGGCCCACTTAATTTGATTCGGCCCATTCGAATCGGCCCATTGATCGAGGTTTTGCCAGGATGTATGTGTTGATGTTTCTTTTGGCGGTCATGCCTTAGGAACAATGTTGGTTTGACGTCCACATTGATGGGCAATGATGGTTAGATGTCCTCATTGTGACCTTCCCTTAGGCCTTGTTAGGTCATTCCCTTCATGGGTTTACCTAAATAAGTGGGCCCCATTCACCGTATGTGATTGATCGATTCCAATATCGGTGCCGATTACCGTGCTGAATATCAGTACCGATTGTCGAGACTGACGCGGATTTTTGACCCTGATTATCGGTGCCAATTACCGATACTGATATCGGTGCCGATTGGCGAGGCCGACGCCGATTATCGACCCTGATTAGCAGTGCCGATTACCGATGCTCGAGGCCAACGCCGATTATCGATACTGAGTAAAGCATGTGACAATATGATATCATAATACATGTCCATACGCATCATCTGCATGCTTGTGATGAGATGAGTGATTGATCATAGCACCTGCCTTTGAGCAAATTGTTTATGGGCTCCCTGATAGGCGGAGTTGCCCTACATGAGCACATGATACGCGCAAGATTGCTGCATAACTGGATTGTGTGATTCATGCTCTTGCATCGTGTGACATGTGTACTATACGCCCTAGCGAAGCAGGGCCGTAGCCGCCACAGGCATATCGTGGTTGGCAAGATTGGATACCGGAAATTTTGTTCTACATGGGGTGCTATAGATATCCCTTGGTGAAAGTCCATAAACCCTTATGGTACCAAGAGGTTGTTCCAATGTCTAGACCGAGTGGGTGCATGAGTGTTGAGGGCCGATTACCAAAAGGCCGCGCTTTCCACTGTGTCATGGTCGATTGGAAGGGGGTGCGGCCTTACCCGCCCGAGAGGAGGGGCAATGTTAAGCTGAATCTGACCAACTCAAGGAATGGATCTGCTATCGATGAGCCGAGCCTGATATTGGCAGGCGGATAGTGAGGTCTCTTCCACTTACCTTATTGCGCGCGATGGGGCGGCAATCTGGTTTAGAGTGTACTAGACCCCGGTGATATTCCATATTTGAGCTATACTGATATGTGAACTTAGATGAGGATTTGTATGCTTGAATTACATTTCGCATTGCATGGCCTTGGTATGGCCGACATCATTCATGCCTTGCATAACATAGCCTTGGTACGACAAATGATACTCATGGATTCACCAGCATGTTCCGTATTACTCTGATACTGCATAACTGTATTACTACCTTACGCACACATTTTCACCACCCTCTAAGCTTTCTACAAGCTTATGCATGACCGTTGCGTGCAGGTGACGTCAGGACGCAGCAGTACTAAGGTAGGAGCGCAGAGCAGATCATCTTGGAGCTTTATTTATCCTTTATCATTGTATTTCCCTTTATGCTCATTGTACTTGTAAAGTTTTTAATCATAGTGGAAATGTGGTGGAGTTTTTAGTTGTTATTTGTGGGTTATGCCTTTGGTTATGCTTATTACAAATTAAACTGATGTTGAAAATTCTCCTTGTAGCATCCCAGGATCGGAACCTGGCGTATGGGTGCTGGGAGCGAGAATGGGTTCTATGGAGGCTATCGGCGCCGGATTCGGCGATCAAGAATTTTGTGAGCCCGGTTTCCGAGTTTGGGGTGTGACAAAAACAGGTTTGACTGTTTCTTGGATTGGATGCAATGCAGGTGTACACCTATTGTGTACGCTCACAACTTGGAGTGGGGCCCACCACACCATTTTTGAGAATCTCCTCAATCCATCCGCTTTCCCATCTAATTTAAGGGGTTGCTCCTAAAGTTGAGGCCCATCCAAAGATCAAGTGGGTCTCAAGTAGTGATTAACAGTTGATTGGTTGATCTGGCCACTGGTTTTGGTGATTCTTGAGCGTTAAATCCATGCCTTTAGCATCCTTTTCATCCAAGCTCTTGAATTCACCTTGCAACACAAACATGATTAAAATAGAACATTAAACATTATCATGTTCATAAAACCAAGTAATAAGTGTGGTCCAATATGCAATATTTGACCCTCAACACAATCCCCTACCAGCATTTTGCTAGTCTCGAGCAAAAAATACGAAAAAAAAGTTTAATGCGCAATGTTCAACTTGTTTCAGAAAACAATCTTTCGTGCATTAAGTATGCATGAGTAGACTCAAGATGAGAAAGTGAGTTTTTGAAAACCTGGAGCCGAACCACATAAGCAACCAATCAAATAAATCCTTTATTCATTAGGTCAGAGCATAGTTTGCATATCAAGTTTTTCAACGTGCTCAGTGAATATACTATTTGTTCATAATGTTAGTCACGCTCATCACTTTAAGATTGGTTGAAAACCCAAATACTGATTTGAACTTATCCCTTTTTCCAATTTTTCCTATTTTAAATTTTATATCGACTGTCATTTGTATTCATTCATTCCTCCTCCTCCTTTTTTTAAAAAAAATTTATTTATTTTAGACATTACGTTCTTTTCAAAGACATTTTTCATTCCCCTCAAAGATGTTGCCATTCTCATTCTTTATGACCTCTTGTCGATCTCCTATTTTTTTAACTGGTTCTTTTCTTCTTTTAAGGTGGATAAAATTCCCCAGACTCGGGTCTCAATATCTATCAATGATCACCATACTAACAATTAGAAAGTCTAATACTATTTACAGAGAACAATTTTAATGAAATAATAGTTGAACATCCTCTTAACCAGGTGATTGGAAGAACCATAAGTGATAAATTACTTAGCTTTCCAAACAGATGAGCATTGAAATTTTTTCAAAAATTTTGCAAAATTTGAGCATGCTCAAAATTGAGAAAACACTGATTAGGTAACCTAATCTCCCATTCCCAACCTAAAATCCACATTGTATAAGTAAGATTTGTAAAAGAGTCAATGTAATTGAAAGAAAAGTGATGGAGAGATAGTACCTGATGAAGAGACTTGCGGCCTTTCAAAGGATCTCAGCGTGAAGGTGGGTTAGCACAAGAGTTATCCAACCAAAAACAAACTATCCTAAAACAAATAGAAAGCAACTATCCTAAACAGCATAAAGCCGACTATCCTAGAACAAAAAATAGAAAACCTAACTATACCTCTGTTAGACTAAGATTTCAATCCTGATAAATAGGATTATTTAGAGGTATGGACATGTACTCTGAATCAAATTGCTCAAAAAATGGCTTTAATCGATGTCCATTCACTTTGAATTCATTGTCATTGTTTAGATTCCAAATCTCAACAGCCCCATGAGGATAAACATTGGTAATAGTGAAAGGGTCGGTCCAACGAGATCGGAGCTTACTCGGAAAGAGATGTAACTAAGAATTATACAAGAGGACCTTCTAACTTGGTGTGAATGATTTTTGAAGAATGTGTTGGTCATGAGACGCCTTCATCTAGTCCTTGTAAATTCTCGAGTTCTTGTACCCATCATTCCGAATTTAATGCTCCAAGTCCACAGGCAAGTGTCAAGCTTTCCCATAGACAAGTCTAACGGGAGAGATTCCAATAGGAGTTTTAAATATTGTATGATAAGCCCATAAAGCATCAATCAATCGGAGTGGCCAATCCTTACGGTCAGGGTTAACCGTCTTTTCTAAGATATGTTTAATTTCTCTATTGGAAATCTTAGCTTGCCCACTTGTCTGTGAGTGGTATGGAGTGCTCACTTTGTGGGAGATGCCATATTTCTTCATTAAATTTGCAAATGTCCTATTACAAAAGTGTGAGCCCCCATCACTAATGATGGCTCAAGGCATTTCAAACTGGGAAAGGATGTTCTCTTTTAAAAACTTAATAACCGTTCGATGGTCATTATTCCGGCATGGAATCGCTTCAACTCATTTAGTGATATAGTCTACCACTAACAAAATATATAGATTTCTAAAGGATTGAGGGAATGGTCCCATGAAATCGATGCCCCAACCATCAAATGCTTCAATGATCAGAATGGGGTTCAAGAGCATCATATTTCGACGGGACAATGCTCCCAATTTCTAACAATGCTCACAAGTTTTGCAAAACTCATGAGTGTCCGTGAACATAGTGGGAGGTAAAAGCCACACTGCAGAATCTTGGCTTGGTCTTTTTAGTAGAAAAGTGACCACCACAGGCCTAAGAGTGACAGAAGGAGATAACACTTCGATGTTCATTGTCTGGCACACATCTCCTTAAGATTTGGCCTGGGCAATAGTTAAACAAATACAGATCATCCCAGAAGAATTTGCGCACCTCGGTGAAAATTTTTTTCTTCTCTTGCGCAGTCGAATGTGTCAGCGTGAAACCTATGGCAAGATAATTAGCAATATCAGCAAACCAATGTGAATGGGAGACTTTGAATAATTGTTGGTCAGGGAACATTTCATTGATATGTGTCGTCTCAAGGAAATTAGGGAGATCAAGGCAGGAAAGATAGTTAACCACTACATTCTCTAATCCCTTTTTTATCTTTTATTTCCAAATCAAATCCTTGGAGTAGGAGGATCCATCTAATCAGGCGGGGCTTAGCATCATTCTTAGAAAGAAGATACTTGAGCGCCGCATGATCTGTGTAAATGACAATTTTGGATCTGATCAAGTAGGACATAAATTTGTCCAAAGTAAACCCTAAGGCTAAGAGTTTCTTTTCTGTAGTCGAGTAGTTCACTTAGGCAGGATTTAGAGTTCTACTTGCGTAATGAATAATGTAGGGCTTCTTTTCTTTTCTCTGGCCTAAAAACGCCGCAAGAGCATAGTCAGACATGTCGCACATAAGTTCAAAAAGAAGGCTCTAATCGGGTGGCTGCATGATAGGTGCAGTGGTTAACATGCCCTTAAGCTTAGTGAAAGCTTCCTTGCATTGCTCAGTCCACTCGTATGGTGCATCCTTTTGAAGTAGATTACATAAAGCACGAGAGAGATGACTAAAGTCCCTTATGAATCTCCTATAAAAGTCGGCATGTCCTAAGAAGGATCGCACATCTCGTATATTTTTAGGTGGAGGTAGGTTAGAGATAAGATCAATTTTAGCCCTATCTACCTCAATTCCCTTGGACGAGATGATATGTCTAAGGACAATTCTCTTACAAACCATGAAATGTCACTTCTCCCATTTGAGTACCAAATTCTTTTCTTCACATTTTTCAGCACACGTTTAAGATTCTCTAAGTAGTCGCTGAAAGATGGACCAACGACAGAGAAGTCGTCCATGAAGACCTCTAGATATTGCCCCACCATGTCAGAAAAAATACTCATCATGCATCGCTGAAAAAGTGGTGGGGGCATTACATAGTCCGAACGACATCCTTTGGTAAGCAAAGGTGCCAAAAGGACATGTGAATGTGGTCTTTTCCTAATCTTCAGGAGCTATCTCTATATGGTTGTAGCCTGAATACCCGTCAAGGAAACAAGAGTACGAGTGACCAACTAGCCTTTCCAAGATTTGATCAATGAAGTGCAAATGGAAGTGGTCCTTCCTCGTGACAGTATTCAACTTCCTGTAGTCAATGCATATTCAACCGGTAGTAACTCTAGCTGGCACGAGTTCATTGTTGGCATTGGTTAGAATGGTGATTTCGGACTTCTTAGGAACCACCTGAGTTGGACTCACCCATTAGCAATCAGATATAGGGTATATGATACCTACATCCAACAGCTTAAGAACCTCGGCCTTAATCACTTATTTCATGTTTGGATTCAGTCTACGTTGTGGTTGCCGATAAGTTTTCGCATTATCCTCAAGATAGATGTGGGGAGTACAAACCAAATGGTCAATTCCCTTAAGGTCTGCAATTGCCCATCCAAGGGCTCCCTTATGCTCAATGAGAGTAGATATGAGCATACTCTCTTGTTCTTGCTCAAGGTGGGATGAAATCACCACTAGGTATGTCTCATCTTGACCTAAGTAGATGTAACGCCCTGAAAATCGGGGGTCAAGCATAAACTCAACTCCCCAGTTCCAACGCATCACTTATGTAACAAAATGAATGATGATTGAATTGTTTTCTGAATTAGTGCATTGAATATGAGTGAGATTAAGCCAAAACAGCATATCATACTCTAGAGACAGTTAAATTGCAAGCAGAAGACTGTGATAGATATATGAAATATATAAAAATAGTGGTGAGTCTCCAGAGTGTGATAATGTTACCAGGTTAATGAATTACAAGTACAATTCAAATTATATCAAATGTGTAGTGTCATCTAGTCAACATCCCTGTAATCCCATCGATCAAGACACGGCTCACTTGAAGCCGTCAACACACAGCATATACGAACAAGCATCATTGTCTTCATAAAGGTCTGGCTCCGCCTCAGGAGTAGCGTTGCCATCTGCAATCAGACAAAGTCTGGTGGGTGTTTGGAACACCGTCCCGTATCGTGGGAGTGAGTAGCTAACTCAATGGAACAATAAAGTATAGGTTAACATGTTATCAACTCAGTCAAGCAGTAATGATAAAGCAGTATAATCAAACACTCCTAACTACTCTTATTAATGCAAGTATGAATGCAGTCATGATAGATGCCCTCACCGACATACTCCCTCATGCGACATCATCTTACGTTTACGGCATGCTTGCTTTCCTCAGTGCTCCACATCTTCCAGGCACATGCAATGCATGGTAAGCATGATTACCGAGTTGTTATTAGTCCATTTCAAACAGCAGGATTGGGAAACTAAGGTACCTCCCTTGTATCATTCCCAAACATGATCCATTCTAGGGTCGTCAGTCCTAGACAATCTCATATGATGGTGTGTTTCTAGGTCGCTGTAAGAGCTGCCAGGGCTGTTACACGGAATCGTTGCACCACTCCCCCATCACCTTATCAATACAAGCCTAGTTTATACTCTGTTACTACGGGAAGGCTCATCACCTCACCGCAGATTTAGAGTATGCTCGAGGTCACTATACTGGGTACGGTCAGGGCTGCTAGGGCTGTTACACGGAATCGTTCCACCACTCCCCCATCACCCATCAAGCAGTGTAGGCCGACAGCTCGAATATAGTGTCCCATACCACCATAATCAGCTCATGAGTCTGGTTACTCACTGGTCACTACGGGGAGGCACGTGGCCCTAGCGTAGGCCGACAGCTCGACTACGGTGTCCCATACCACCATGCCCGGCTCATGAGTCTTAGCGGATCAAGGTACCATGGTTGACGGGATTCCACTGGTAAGTTTGGTACCCTATGTTCAAGCAGTGGTGACCAAACATGGTGAACATACATTAGACATATCGGGTTATTTGACGGGCCTGACTAGCTCGAGTGCACAATCAACTGAACGACATGAAGTGCATAAGCACTTCGCGTGGCCTAACCACTGCCGTCCACTGAAGTACGACTCGGGTTCGTCAAACACATCTTACGTGGCGAAATGAATCTCAACCACGATCTCAAATCTGGTACCGATTGCCTGGACTATAGACATAGTCCTAAACTCAATCAATCCTTATTTAAAACATGTAGAGTAAAGCATAATAGACAAAGTAAATCAAGCATGTTAACAAGCATATCATAAAGCATGTTATAAAGCATGTTGTAAAACACTATATAAACAAGAATACAAACACATATGTTTCACAAGTAAGCGGTTAAAGTAAACAACCACATGGAGGAAATCATGCAGGTCTCGAAGGTAGTTGAGAATCAAATCTCAATACCTATCTAAGGCACCATTATCCAAGCACTTACTCTCACAAGCATTTTCACAAACACTTAGAATACACTATTTCAAAATACATAGTGTATGTTAGTAAAACATGTATTAAGGCGAATCCTTTCGTCAAGCAAGTATTTTACACATATATAACATGTTCATACAACAAATAGTCATGGCAAACACATCTCCAAAATATATACATATACAGTACTTTCTACAATACACTATTTCTGCATACATAGTGTATATTAGCAAACATGTATTATGGTGAATCTTTTCGCTAAATAAGTATTTTATCCATATACCATATATTCATACAACAAATAATCATGGCAAACACATTTCCAAAATTTATATGTATACGGTATTTCTACGAATACCTAGAATATGTAAAATTTCATATTCTATATCTTTAATCGAAATGGAAAACAAACAACACTTTGTACATGTGCACTTGTATGCAGATCATGAATCTATCATTATCTGACATTGAAAGCGTTGAAAACCATAACCTATACATTTAAAGTCCGCACCTTTTATCGTAGAATCGTAACGGAGTCGATATAATTGCTAAGCTTCTATATACGGCAGTTTGGCCACCTATAGATCGAAATAGGTTAGTTATTTCATAACCTACAACCTATATAACCCCAAAACAAATTAGGGTTAGGGTTTCTTACCTATAAACAAAATCGGAATCGCCGGGAAATCGATGAGAATGGTGCGGTTGAGCATAGATAGCAGCAGGGAAGAGTGGCGGGGAGATTCTCCCACTTCTCCCACACTTTCTCTCTCTTTTCTCTCTTCTCTCTCTAGGGTTTCTCTCAAATTCGTAAGGCTGTGAGAGAGAGGGTTCTAAGGTCCTTATATAGCTTAAAAACTCACCGAAATAGACTCCAGGTCAAAGTATACTTAGGTTATAACCAAAGCGGGTCAGCTTCAGCTCAATGGAGGACTTCTGGCTGGCCTCCTTGAGCCAAAGGTCAGACTTAAGCTCACTGACACCGGATCTACATTTAGTTAAGTTTTCGTTTCGGTCAGGATTCCAGATCACGCGTGGCGGACCAGTTTCAGTTCAACGGTCAGCGGATCTCGATCGAAGATTTCGAGTACATGGATATGTGTATGAAATTTCTCCTGATCCGAGGGTGTAATTTGGTCTGATTCTGACGGTCTGGTTGCTTAAAACTGATCCGCAAGTGAGAGGTGCCAGATTATTATTTGAGATATTTTATTTTGAATTAATTTCACATTTCTCACACTCTTCACTCCGAGCTCAAGCGAATAGCGCTGGGACACTATCTGGATTTGATTTCCGAGATTGTTGTCAAGCCCAACAAGGTGATCCTAATTCCTTAACTTCGTGTTAATCGGACTTCCGACGTGCGGTCCAGATCTGATACGGACTTTCGAGATGCCCCCAATAGCAGCCGGGTAATGAGATTGATCTTAGATTTTAGGGTAACCTAGCGTCAAGGATTCTACAAGTTTTGGGTCTTGCAGATCATATTTAAAGCGATTGGTGCTAATTTCACAGGCACTGTAGTCTAACACTAGTTAATTCTCGCCTAATTTCTAAAGGATTTAGTCCTGGGTGATTTCGGTCTGAGGTGGTACTTAATCCTTTGTAGCAATGTTTAGTTTAAGTATTGTTCTTCATTACCTAAACTTTAAGATAGTGTCTAATGTGAAAGTACTTAGAAAATTTAAAGAACAAGGTGGTGAAAGGTGAGATTTGCGAAGGAAATGGGTTCAAAAGCGGTTTTAGACTTTGGGATTCAGTTCTGACAGGTTAATAAGGTGTTAGGAGCGACCCATCGCCTAAGGACGTCTAATCCCAGGTTGGCAAGAATCTGGGATGTTACAGTAGACATATTTCAAATCAGAGGGCAACGGTTTTAGGTCGAGCTTCGGCGTCTTGAGGCTAGATGGTAGAGGCACTACTTCGGTTTGGGGGCAATTCTTCAAACTTTGGCCTCCACCGGTTAACTTCAAGTACTGTCACGGTATCAAGCTTGGCACCTGTCTCCCTAATCATATCATCGTCTAAATCATAAGAGTGGGACAAGCACGTCTCTAGAGGGTCAGAGGATAAGGTCAAAAATATTCTATCTTCCACAAAAGAGTCAATCATGTTAATGTCATTGAAAATTGTCATCATATTTAACTCTAATGTCATATTCCCGAAAAGACATACTCATGACCCCATTCCTGCAATTAATGATTGCGTTTGAAGTGGCAAGGAATGGGCGACCAAGAATTACGAGAATTTAAGTGCTCATGTTACTGATGGGTTCCGTATCCCGGACAATAAAATCTACCGGGTAGTATAATCTGTCAACCTAGACCAACACATCCTCAATTATCCCTCTCGGTACACGAATTGAGTGATCAGCAAGTTGTAATGTGGTTAGGGTGAGTTTTAATTCACCCAAACCTAACTGTTTGTAGACCGAGTAGGGAATCGGATTTATGCTTACTCCTAAGTCAAGAAGTTTGTGCTTAATTCGGTAGTTCTTAATTACACAAGGTATGGTTGAGCTACCGGAATCTTTAAATTTCTATGGCACATCTTGCTTTAGGATGGCACTCACTTTTTCAGTTAAGAAGATTTTCTTTTGAATATTTTTCCGTCTTTTGGTCGTAAACAAGTCTTTCAGAAATTTGGCATATGAAGGTATTTGTTTAACTGCATCTAGTAGAGGAATATTGACCTTCACTTGTTTCAACACCTCTAGAATGTCCTGAGAGTTAGAGAGAGGTTTTGGTGCAACCAACCGTTAGGGGAATGGGGCAACCGTCTTGCCTTGAAGTTCTAGTTCTAATTCTTATGGAGCAGTGTTAGGTCTATCATTGTTATCCTCTTCTGGGTCCTTAGGCTTTTCAGCCCTTACCGGAATAGATTTGTCAATGGTCTTCCCACTTCTAAGAGTGGTAATAGATTTAGTTTGCTCCATTTGGGTTGAAGAGCTTGGGTCACTAACTTCATATTGTGGTTTTGGATTGGGAAGAGGTTGAGCTAGAAGGCTCTCCTTATTCCCAATCGTATTCCTTGTGTCAAGCCCTTGTATGGGTTTTGTAAGGTCTTGAAAGGTTTATAGCATCCCCTGATTGAAAAGCTCTTACTTTTGAAGATGTTTTAAAACCAGATCCTCTTGAGGTTTCTCTTAATTTAGATTTTGGTTGAAGAAACCTTGAGGGATAACAATTTGTTCATTCCTCCAACTGAAGTTTGGATGATTTCTCCAACTAGGATAGTATGTATTGGAGGTAGGTCCATTGAAAGGTCTTTGGTAATTATTCACTGCATTAGATTGCTCATTTAGCACCTCTTGAAAGGCAGATATTGTTGGACAATTTTCAGTTGTGTGAATGTTGCAAGCACAAATACCACAAACAGTTTCCTTAGCCTTATCCTTCTTTAATTCCATGGTCTCCAATTTTCTGGTAAGATTAGTCACTTTAGCATTGATATCATCGTCCTCTTTCAGGAGATACATTCCTCCCCTCTCTTTGGATTGAGTCGGCATAGACATGGTGTTTGATTTTGGGGAGACGTCCCATGATTGTGTGTTTTCAGCAAGCTTATCAAAGTAGTCCCACACATCATCGACACTTTTATTCATAAATTCCCCATTACACATTGTCTCGACTAATTGGCGCATGGGAGATGTTAGTCCATCATAGAAAAAGTTTGTGATGTGTCATGTTTCAAAACCGTGTTGTGGGCATGAACTGACAAGATCCTTGAACCGCTCCCAACATTGGAAGAATGTTTCATCTTCCCTTTAGGTGAAGTTCATGATTGACTTTCTAAGGGTGTTCGTCTTATGGTATGGGAAAATTTTCTTTATGAACTCCCTTGTCATGTCATTCCATCTACCATTAGATCGAGGATGTAGTGAATGCAACCACGTCTTAGCCTTCTCTTTCAAAGAAAAAGGAAAGAGTTTCAGCCTGACCGTGTCATCGTACATGTTTGGAAACTATAAAGTGGCTATAATCTCGTCAAACTCTTTTACGTGTAGATATGGATTTTCATATTCAAGCCCATGAAATTTTGGAAGGAGTTGGATTACCCCTGGCTTGATATCCATATATTATTTATTTTCTGAAAAAACCATGCATGAGGGTGTACTCACCCCCGCCGGTTGTAAATAATCTCGTAAAGTATGAGCGGGGTGGTAGATGCACCTCATTCTCATCCTGGACTTCATCAGCCCTAGGTTGAAGTTGTTAATTTACCGGTTGATTTGCAGCCATTACTTCAATTAACTCTGGGGATCTCGAGTGGTGTCTAATCCTTCAATGGATAGATAACCCCTCAACCAATCCTCCTTCACTCAAAAAATGTTTATTGTTGTCACGGACCCACTTGGGCATGAAACACTCTCAGCCCTCAAATTCAAATTCTAACTTAAACCAAAAAGTGAAAGGAAATAGAAATATAAAAATGGAAAGAGAAAGGGAATTAGAAAGAAGTTACCAAATTAGAAGTTCCTAATTAAAATCCTGCAAAACAAAACAAAATTAGTCAATTTCTAAAACAAAAAATAGAAAGTTTCTAAATCTAGAATTAGAAAGTGAGTTAGTTTCTAAAAACAAAAGAAATCCTAGAATTAGAAAGTTTTAAAAATAGAAAACAAACCCTAAAGAAAACAGAAAAAATTAGAAAGAGATCACCAATTTAGAAAGTCTATATCAGGATCCGACAAAACATGAAAGTTAGGGTAGTTTCTAAAATCAAACAGAAAAAACCTAATCCTAAAATTAGAAATATAAAAACCTAATCTTAAACTAATCCCAAAACTAGCTAATCTTAGAAAAATGCAACCGTTAGTCCCCGCAACGGCGCCAAAAACTTGTTCACAACCCCAAGTGTAGGGTCGCGATGTAGTAATAATCTCGGTGAGACCGAGGTTGAATCCACAGGGATTAATCTTATGTGTCTTCTGAAAGTAACTATAACTAGAACTCGAAGAAGATGAAAAACTAAATCTAGAATATGTGAGAGAATAATTGTGAAAAACTTAATGAAAAACGTGTGAAACTCAAAATTGGGAAACTAGGGTTTCCAAGGATTCACTTATAGAGATCAGGGAGATTTATGCCTGATTCACGAGCACAACTGGAATCAGAGTCCCATCTTTATCCAATTAGAATATATCTCATTAAAAATCAAATATGAACTTCCTTTGATCTAGTTCTCAATGGATAGAGGTAGGAGAACTAGAATTGATTCCATCACAAAACCATGCCCATGAGACAAAGCAAATAACAAAATTTACCAATCCACAACCAATTTGAGAGAATTGTGAGAGTTAGGGAGGATTCCATCATTAACCATGCCCAGGGGACGATGGTGAACAACAGGATTTCCTAAAATCACAATCTCAATAAAAAGAACATACTGAAAGCTATCGCAGAACCATTGTGATTTAAGTCATAACAAATCATTAAAAACTAAAAGTATTTCTTATAATCAAACTAAAATCAAAGAGAGTTCAACAACATAAATCAAAGTAATAGAAAATAACCCATCATGCTACAAGCTTCACCCATCAGCCCTAGCTAAGAGGTTTAACCAACCATGGACATGATTGAACTAGAGTCTCTTAAGAAGAGCATATATACAAAAAAAAACTAAAGGAAGAAAAACAAAACATAAAGTGATGGCTTCTCCACACTGTCCTTCCTGCTCCTGCTCACGTTCTCCTTTCCTTGCTCCCCTCACGTTCTCTCCACCTTCTTCAGCCATTGAACAACACCCTATTTATAGGGTGCTACGTATTTTCCAGAGCATTCCAACAAATCTCTTTCGTCAAACCTAATTTTTATGCAAGCTCTATTTTGTTGGGGCAAAACCGTGGAAGCCGACTTGCGCACGATCCAAATTTGATAGGTTGACCGTCCAGATCTTCAAATCTAACTTCTTGGACAGAGTTGAGACCTTCTTTGCAAAAGTTTGGACGGTCCAGATCGAGTTCTTGATTCTAGATTAGACCGTCTAATGTGCAGCGGTGCCCGGTTCATTCTGGGTTTCCTGTTGCTTGCGAATCACTATGGATGAGAGGTTTTGGTGGTATCAGTGGGGTCCACATACTCCAACGTCTAAGAAAATCCACCCCGTTCATTAGTTCCGTTGAGAGATCTTAGCTTAGGAGGGAGTGTTTTGATTTTCTATGGGCGTGGCCAACCAAGACGATCACACGACGATGGTCCAGACGTTCTATAACGCCCTGAAAATCGGGGGTCGAGCAGAAGCCCAACTCCCGAATTCTAACGCATCACTTATGCAACATAGAAAATAATGTTTTAATGTTGTCCGTGTTAATGACATAAACATGAATGAGATTAAGCTAAATCAGCATATCATACTCTAGAGACGATTAAATTTAAGCAAGCGGAAGACTGTGGTAAGTATATAAAATCATATAAGTGATTGTAAGTCCCCAGAGTCTGAACATGTCACCAGGTTAAATAATTACATGTATAATTCCAAAATGTGCAAAATGATAAAATGTAATGTCATTTATCCATATCCCTTTAGCCCCGATGACGCAACTCCAGGTCTACATAGACCCGCCAGAGAGTTGCATGTAGGAGAACTCCTCCTCATCATCATAAAAGTCAGGCTCCGCCTCGTAAGCATCGCCATCATCTGTAACTAAACTAAGTTTGGTTGGTGTTTTAAAACACCGTCCTAGAGTGGGAGTGAGTGATCAACTCAGTGGAGCTATAAGGCAAAGGTTAACATGTTATCAATTCAGCCAAGCAGTAATGATAAAGTAGTACAACACTCATATCCTAAGTACTCTTGTTAATGCAAGAATGGTATGTTGTAATGATGCATGCCCTCGCCTGCACTCCCTCAGCGACATCATCTCACGATCGCGCATGGCAAACTCACTAAACGTGTGCTTCCTCGCCAAATCACATGCAATGCGGTGCATGGTCGTGTTAGCCAAGTAATTTATTTAGGCTTATTCATACAACAGATTCGGAAAGCTAAGGTATCTCCCTTTAGGCTTATTCATCTAGGGTCGGTCGTCAAGCCTAGCTTATCACATACGATAGGCAAGTTATAGGGCAACGTCACCCATGATTTTTAAAGCAGTGGACAGGCAAGTTCAGGTCACTACGAAGAGGCTCGTCACCATCAACATAGGCCTTAGTTATACTTGAGGTCACTAAAGGAAAGGCTCGTCACCTTAGCGTAGGCCGATAACTCGAATACAGTATCCCATACTACCGTATTCGGCTCACGAGTTTAGGTTGCTCACTGGACACTATGGGGAGGCTCGTCGCCCCAACGTAGGCCGAAAGCTCGACCACAATGTCCCATACCACCATGCCCAGCTCATGAGTCTTAGCGGATCAAGGTATCAAGGTTAAACGGGCCTTTCACTGGTGAGTTTGGTATCTTAGATTCAAGAAGAGAGTAGCGTCCATACATGGTGAACATACATTAGGCCAATCGGGTTACTTGACGAGCTCGACTGGTACGAGCATACGTTGACTTAATCGACATGGAGTGCGTAAGCATTCCGCGTGGCCTAACCACTGTCGACAAACAGCGTACGACTCGGATTCATCGAACTCATCCGTCGTGGCTAAAACAGTTTGGCCACCGACCGTAAACCATTACCGATTGCCTGGACTACATTGTAGCCCCAATCACACTCCAACCAATAGCATTCACATGTGATAATCCCAAAAGCATGTGACAACCAAATCTAAACATAAATCTCATTCGAGCATTTCAACCAACACATACTACACATGTTATCATACATAGGCATTTCATCAGTAAATCATAGTAGTAAGATAGGTTACACAAAAGAAAAACTATAACTATATATAAGGGAATTGAGAATCCTATCTCAACACCCTCATTAAGTACATTACATCAAGCATTTTCTCATTCAGGCATTTAATCAAACACTTAGACTACACATATTACATATATGTAACAAATTAGTTAAAACACATATTATAGTAAATCCTTCCACATAGGTGTGGCCACACATACAACCATCATGTGTTCCCAAACATCTACCATAACAAGAACAAATCATAATTCCATATTCATTTAGACATTTCAACAAACACATAGAATGCATTTAAAATCAACATAGTTTACATATATGTGAAACATATGGGAAACATTGTATCTAAGCATATGTGATAGCAATCAAGTCAGACATAAATCATTGCTGATATTGAAAGCCTTGAAAACCATAACCTAAACGTTTATAGTCCGCACCTTTCGCCGGTAGACTCGTAACGAGCTCAGTTTGAACTCTATGTCTTTGTCTACGGCACAATGACAACCTATAACATAAAATAGGCTAACTATTTCATCATCTACCCTATTTCAATCCCTATAATATATTAGGGTTAGGATTTCTTACCCAAGAACGGAGTCGGAATCACTGGAATAGCGATACAGACAGGCCGATTCAGTCGTAGAGAGGTGGGGTCGAATCCTAGGAACTCTCTCTCACTTTCTCTCTCTTTCCTTCTCTCTTTGCTCTCTTCTCTCTCCTAGGGTATACAAATTCGTATGGAATGAGAGAGGGGTGGGTTTAGGTGCTTATATAGGACTAGAACTAACCTCAATGGCCCCAGGGCCATGGTATACTTAGGTTATAGCAAAAAACTGGTTGTTTCGGGCCAACGGAGCTCATCTGGAGGCCCCTTTTCTGCATACGTTCTGGGAAAAGTTTCCTAACAATGGATCTATGCCAGGTTAAGTTTTCAGTTCGATCAGGTTTGGAGATCGACCATGGAGGACCAGTTTCAGTTCAACGGTCATCGTCACTCGATCAGGGCCACAAGTACACTGACCTGTGTAGAAAAATTTTCCTGATCTGAGGGTGATTTGGGTTGTCAGGCTCAGTAATACGGTCATAACTGTATAGCTTCGCGTTAATCAGACTTTGACGTGTGGTCCAGGTCCAATACAGAGTTTCAATGTGCTCCCGAGGGCAACTGGGTTTAGAGATTGATCTTAGGTTTTTAGGCAATGTAGCGTTAGCGATTCTACTAGTTTTGGGTCTTACAGATCGTATAAAAAATTGTTCAAGCAAATCTAGCGTTTAATTTAGTTTAGCACTTAATTAATTTTTATCTAATTTCTAAAGGATTTGGTCCTTAGTGATTTCTGCCTGAGGTGGTACTTGAGTCTTTGTACGGATTTTTCCGAGATGTTACACATTCAGCACGGCGAGGGTAGGTTTTGCTTGCATTCTTGGTGTAGTTTAAGTGATCTAAGTCAGACCTTTCGTCCGATTCAAATATGCAGTTCAAATCGATCATGTAGATTGAGATGATGGCCCACGAAAACCGTCCGCAAGACACCCTGTGGCAAAAGATCTGGGAATAAAGAGCTTCTTGCTTCTTGCGGGTCAAAACAGGTTTGACCGTTTCCTAGATTGGGCGCAATGTAGGTGTATACCTATTGTGTGCGCTCACCACTTGGAGTGGGGCCCACCACACCGTTTTTGAGAAATCTCCTCCATCCATCCGTTTTCCCATCTAATTTAAGGGGTTGCTCCCAAAGGTGAGGCCCATCCAAAGATTAGGTGGGTCCCAAGTAGTGATTAAAGGTTAATTGGTTGATCTATCCACTGGTTTTGGTAATTCTTGAGCGTTAAATCCATGCCTTTAGAAATCTTTTCAATCAAAGCTCTTGAATTCACCTTGCAACACAAACATGATTAAAATAGAACATTAAGCATTATCATGTTCATAAAACCAAGTAATAAGTGGGGTCCAATATACAATATTTGATCCTCAACATTGTGGCCACCATCAGTTAACTTCAAGTCCAGCATAGTATCAAGCATGACACCTGTCTCCCTAATTGTATCATCATCCAAATCATGGGAGTGAGCCAAGCACGTCTCTAGAGGGTCAGAGGATAAGGTCATCAGGGTTCTATCTTCCATGAACGAATCAATCATGTTGATATCATGGGTATCGTCATCATCCTCCGCCTATTTGCTCATATTGAAGAAAATATTGAGCTCTAATATCATATTCTCGAAAGATAGATTCATGACTCCATTCCTACAATTTATGATTGCATTTGATGTAGCAAGGAATGGGCGACTAAGGAAGATAGGAATTTAAGTGCTCGTGTCCACGATAGGTTGAGTATCCAGGACGATAAAATCTACTGGTTAGTAGAATTTGTCAACCTGGACCAACACATTCTCAATTATTCCTCTCGGTACACGAACTGAACGATCGACAAGTTTAATGTGGTCCAGGTGGGTTTTAATTCACCCAGACCTAGTTGTTCATAGACTGAGTAAGGAATCAGATTTACGCTTGCACTTAAATCAAGAAGTGCGTGCTCAATCTGGTAATTCCTAATTACACAAGTGATGGTTGGGCTACCAGGAACTTTGTATTTTTGTGGCACCTCTTGCTTTAGGATGGCACTCACTTTTTCTATCAGAAAAATTTTCTTTTTTATGCTTTGCCACCTTTTGGTCATACATAGTGTAATGCCCCGAGTTTTCAGAACCCGAGTATGTGACTCGTTCTCCAAAAACTCGAGTGTTAACTTTTAAATATAGTCGAATTTAGGTTCTTTTTTTTCTCCTTTTAATTTTCTTTTAAAGTTAACAGTTTAGTGGAAGATGGACAAATCAAACATAAAAGAAAATTCGCACTTACATTCAGAATATACGAGCGGCTGCCCATAATGACTTATACAAACCAATGTCTCTATATTAACAAATACAAGAATTACACAATTTACACATGAGAAATAATAAAATGCATATAAACTTGAGCCGCAAGATCACACAGCTTCTCTTGGCAAAACAGCCATGCATCCCTGATAATCGTACCCTGCTCCTTATAATCTGAACATGATTATCTTCCAAGCCACCTGTATTACCTATACGGTTATATATTCGATAAATGAGTGGCCAACTGAGTGTGAATTCCCCTCAAGATTACACACTACCGCCTTAGCTAAGCATAGTTAAAAACAACAAGGCATTCAAAACAATACATGATTCAGTCTTATTTAAATGCATAGATGCATGAATGTACATCGACCTGGGGATCCTCATCTAGTCGGACTTAGGATCGTCACCCATGCATATGGCCGGCCACCAGCATAGCACATCACGTGCGTAGATCACATACAACATAATGACCAAGCCATCGTACATCACATACGTAGGTCAATAGTCGATGGTTTGGGAGCTAGCGAAACGATACCCCACTAAGCCTAAGGGCACGTGATACAACATTCAAAATTAGCCACCTGTCATCTCCCGTATGCTATGAATGCATGATTTGCCAAACCATTATTATTCCAATTACAATCAGTAAATTTAAGTAAACTCAAAGCTCACTACAGGAGGCTCGTCACCCAGCATAGGTCGACAGCTCGGGCATAGTTTTCCATGACCACCATCCCTAGCTCATGAGGTTTCCCGCCCTAG
>JAJHSJ010000014.1:34302373-34364736 GCA_021015155.1 Magnolia officinalis
AAGCGGAAGAGATCGAAAAATCAAGAACTTCAAGAGAAAATCAAGGAGCATAAGAAGAAAAAACTCCCGAACACTTGGGACACTGTGAAGGTCCAAGATGGCTATATCAAATTCAACAGTCCTTTCAGGAACGAATTAATAACGATCCCGTTAAATATTCGACGTCATCTATCCATCCTTCAAAGTGAGCCGACGAATCGAACGACTCAGAGTCAAATGATGTACACTCCAAACTGGTCGATGAGAGAACCTAGAATGCTAGAAGGCATTCTGTCAGAAAAGGGATTGAGACAGCAGGTCGGCGAAGTCCATCCCATGCAATTCTTATCCCTTGTTACAGTCCACATGAGCTATTTTCCACAGCTTTCTATGAAACGGTGTGCCAACATTTTAGAGAAAGAAGATCACTATGGGGCAATGATGAATTCCGTACACGCGGCTTCTTAACATCGTGCAAGTACTATACTAACTGGGTCAAGGCCATCCTTAACAAATATTCTGCAACGTTGATGGAGGTCGGTCTTTACGCCGTGATCGAAGCTACCTTGGAGTATTTCTACTAAGATCATATGATCTATAAAGGGTTTCTCAGTTATTGGTGTTCCACCACCAATTCTTTCCATTTGCCCATCGGCAAAGTCAGTATCACCCTGTGGGACCTACATAGAATGGCAGGACTTCCCATAACGGGTTGCTTCTTCAACGAGTACATTCCCACCAACGAGGAATTTTCACACTTCTCCTCTTCCACGCGACAAGCATTAGTGCCAGATTCTTCTATCGAACTCTTCAGGGAATTGTCTAAGTTTCCTGATATCAGAAAGATCCCCCACTTCCTCTGCCTAGCTCACTTTTCCCAAGAGCTGCAGTATATCTTATTTCTTCTCTCTTTCTTTTTTCTTGCATCTTGATTTCACGCACTTTACTAATATCGTTCTCATTCATCCCCTTCTTTCTCTTGCAGGTTTAAGAATAGTCATTCTGACGAATTGGAAAATGCCCACCGCAGGGTGAAGAACACTTCAAAATTCACACCCAAGGGTGAATTAGCAACTTTCCTGGCGTACTGGCTTAGTATCATCGTGCTACCAAGTTCCAAATGGGTTGACGCTATCAAACCTTCTATATTTGTCGTTGTAAGAGGACTAGCGGAAGGGCGAAAATACTCGCTAGCACCCCCTGTACTCTGTTCAATATACCGGGCTTTTGGCAACATCGCTACGCATTACCAGAATCCATCCATCGGGGCCAGCTCGGCATTTACTACATGACATTATTTTTTCCGAGTGGCTGGGTATATTTCCCATGTACATATGATGACCCTGAAAAAGCTTACGTCCATCCCTCGTGTAAGACCCGTATCCTATACTGTACCGTTCCGTAGGCTTCCCCGGTCCTTTCGGTCGAATTCCGGTGGCCCGCGATTTGTTATCGGCATTTGCGTGCGATCTTGAGTCATATCTCATATTTAAGAGTCGGCTCGACCCGAGACTTGCACCTTAGCGACTGCGCCGTTGCTGCAGTTCCAACGCCGTGTCTCGCGAGCTGAGGCGATACCCGGGCCAGGAGATGTGGGCCCGTGTTCAGTTCGAGGAAAACACCACGTGTTGCAATGGTGAGAGAATTCATCACATCAATCTCATCAATCAAAGTATACATCACACTCTATCACTCACCCATCCCCAAGTACAACCACCCCTCCCCTAAATCAACACTCTCTTACAACCAAGTACATCTACCCATCACTCACTATCCCTCTCTCCCCATCATCACTCCTCTCTCTCTCTCATCTCTCTCTCTCTCTCTCTCTCTCTCTCTCTCTCTCTCTCTCTCTCTCTCTCTCTCTCTCTCTCTCTCTCATTCTCCCAAGCAACCCCCAAGAGAAGATTCATCTATGGCTTCCATGGAGAAGTCATGTGTGGCCCACCTTCCTATCACCCAATCACAACCTCCAAAATCGATCTCAACCGATGAATCTTGTTCCCTTGAAACTCTACAATGCATTGGTGGAAGAATGAAGAAGAAGATCCTAAGGTGGGTGTTCATAACATTAAATTTAATTGATTTTGATTATTTGAGGGCCCACATATGGTGTGACCCATTTGATGTATGGTTTGTATCGCCTTGAGGGGCCTATAGTGGCAGGGGCCCTCCATCACCATCCGATCTCTCTCTTTCTTTTCTTTTTGGTATGATGATGATGATGAAGAGGTGGGTGGCCCACCTGATGTGTGTATGCGTGGCCCACCAACATGTGTTATATCCATGCCATCTAACCGCGGAACCCACCTTGATGGCGTTCCCTATCTAGGGCCGCCCGTCCGCTGGACGTCCAGTGCCCCTGGACGGAAGGAAAATACAGATATCATCTTCATCCCACGTGTGGACCCACTGTAACCATGGAAGCGGATTGGCTTGTCTACCACACAGTAGCTATTTGCGGTTAACAAGTTCTAAAGGTCTGATCAAGTAGATCTCACCTTGATGCTTGTATCTAATCTAAACCGTCCATCCCATTTCTCAGTTCATTTTAAGCTTTGAGCCGAAAAATGAAGCTGATCAGAATATCTGGTGGGCCACACCACGTAGACCCACCCAGCCAACATAAAGACTCAGCCAGCGTCCATACTCTCTAGACGCTGGAAGATTCCATTTCTTTAATATAATATTATAATATATTAGATTATATTATATTATACATATGATTTATATATATGATATTATATAATGTAATATATTATATTATAAATAATGTACTATGGTGAGCCACTCCCACGTGAGACCCACCTTTAACCCATTTACACCATCACCGTCCGAAGGGTCTGGACGGTGGTTTGGGCAGCCTCCTGCCACTGTATATATGTAATATATTATATTATAATATAATATATAGTATTATATTGGTGGGCCACTACGTGGACCACACCATGGTGTATGGATCTCATCTACGCCATCCACTGTGTGGACCCACTTTGATGTGCGTGTACATCCACCCGTCCATCTGTTGGACGCTGGGCCAGCAGCCCAGCAACCCAGCAGCTGGACGCTACTGCTATAGTGGCATCACCAAGCTTTATGGGATTCCACCACTTTAATGTATGTGTTTTATATTGTTGCCGTCCAACCATTTTGGCTGACGTGTGGGGCCCACCCTACACGTGCTGCACGTGTGGGATGGGACCACCTTGATGTGTGAAATATCTACACCGTCCATTGATCAGGATGGTTCTATGTGGGCCAGCGTGTTGGATGTGTTCCACACCGTCTGTCCAGACTGAGAAGGCCATAGGGCTGGATGTTGATTGATTTTTGTTTTCAAAAAGAAAAATAATAATATAATATATATTATGCCATGTATATCTGGTGGGCCCACATGGGATTCACTTGCGTGGAAACGGATTGGATAGTGTACTGCACACAGCTATATATAGCGGACTGTATTGACGTCAGCTTTGTCCTTGGGCCTCCATCATGAGGTACTGTTATATCCAAACCGTCCATCTCAAGGGTCCACCGTGATGGATGCATTTCTCCTAGCTGTCCATCTGTTTCACCAGCATGGGACCCTCATGATGTATATATCAGATCCACACTGCCCCTCCATTTCCCTGGATAATTTTAGGGCCTGAGGCCAAATAGGAGGCTGATCTAGATCTCCGCTGGGCCACACCACAGGAAGCATTGGAGACATTGATGTCCACAGTTGAAACTTTTTCAGGGCTCATCTTGATGTTTATTTCCCATTTATTCTGTTCACACAGGGTCACGCAGACTTGCATGTAGGGAAATACAAATGTCAGCTTGATCCCTGACTCCCATGGGCCCACTATCATTAATCAGTGGAGATTGAGCGGCCAAAAATGGGTGGGTCCGCCTTGATAGTTGTGTTTTATCTATGTTGTCCATCTCCAGCTGGTGGAGCCCACATGAAATATGCGTTGTAGCCACCATCCATTCATGTGGCCTCCACGTTGATGGACTGAACATCCAGCTAGCCGTCCACGGTTTTGTATGTGTTATGTATCCGTGATGCCCACTTGCTGGCATGAGATGGGGCCCACCTGTTACATAAATGAGGCCCATTGATATGGCTTATTGATGAGGCCCGACTTGATATACATGAGGCCCATTGGTGCGACCTATTTGATATACATGAAGCCCGTTGGTGCGACCCATATAATGTGGCACATGTGATGTGGCCGCTTGACATAAGAGGGCCATTGTGATATATTTGAGGCCCGGGTGTGAGGCCCACTTGTTATGTATTCGAGGCTTGATAAGGTGTTTGTTGGCCCATATGATGAGGCCTATGTGACATAAATGAAGCCCATTGTGATTGTACGTAAGGTCATGGGCCCATTATATGTTTGGCCCTATGTAGGCCACTCCTTGGGAACAATGTTGGTTAGATGTCCACATTGATGGGTAATGATGGTTGGATGTCTACATTGTGACCTTCCCTTAGGCCTTGTTAGGCCTATTCTCATCATTCCCTTAGTGGGTTAACCCAAATAAGTTGGCCCCATTCGCCATAGACGGATGACTTTGTGCTATCGGATTTGATATAACTACTACGGCCGTGTGCCGATCTTTATGTTATGGTTGATTGGTTGATCATCTATGGACCCCACTTTGTTTATCTGCTCATTATCGGTGCCGATTATCGTGACCAATTTGCAGATTCTGAATATTGACCGATTCCGATTGACGTGACCGATTGCCGATTCTGATTGATGTGACCGATTTACCGATTCTGATTATCGATCGAGTCCGCTTGTCATGGCCGATTGACGATTCCAATTGTCATAACCGATTTGCTGATTCTGATTATCTATCGATCCCGATTGTCATGACCGATTTTTTATTCCGATTGACGTGACCGATTTGCCGACTCTGATTATCAATCGATTCCGATTGTCATGACCGATTTGTCGATTTTGATTATCAATCGAGTCTAATTGATGTGACCGATTGCCGATTCCGATTGACTTGACTGATTTGCCGACTCTGATTATCGATCGATTCCGATTGTCGTGACCGATTTGCCGATTTTGATTATCGATCGAGTCCGATTGTCGTGACCGATTGCTGATTCCGATTGACGTGACCGATTTGCCGACTCTGATTATTGATCGATTCCGATTGTGGTGACCGATTTGCCGATTTTGATTATCGATCGAGTCCGATTGTCGTGACCGATTGCTGATTCTGATTGACGTGACTGATTTGCCAATTCTAATTATCGATTGAGTCCGCTTGTTGTGGCCGATTGTCGATTCCGATTGTCGTGACCGATTTGCTGATTTTGATTATCGACCGATCTCGATTGTTGTGGCCGATTGCCGATTCTGATTGACGTGACCGATTTGCCGATTCTGATTATCAATCGATCCCGATTGTCGAGGCCAAGTATCGAGGCTGACTCCGATTGTCGATGTCGATGTCGAATCCGAGCTCGATTTCAATTGTCGAGGCCGATTGTCGAGACCTATATAGTGTATCTGTGACTCGTAGTTGAGGCCCATTGTGATGTATATTCGGCCCGTGTTTTAAGCCTAATGTTATGAATACGAGGTCTATGTGATGAGGCCCATTGTGTTGCATTTGAGGATCAGGCGATGAAGCCATTGTGATGTATGTTAGGCCCATGTGAAAGGCCCATCGTGATGTGTATTAATCTCTTGAGTGAGGCCCATAGTGTTGTATATTTGGCCTTTGTGTAAGGTCATGGGTCCACTATATGTTAGGATCTATGAGGGTCATTCCTTGGAGGCAATGTTGGTTAAAGGTCCATATTGTTGAGGTTGATTGTCGATGCCGATTATTGATACCGATTATGAGTATGTAACAATATAACATCATGATACATGCCCATACGCATCATCTGCATGTTTGTTATGAGATGTGGTTGATCACTGCATATGTCATTGAGCACGTTGTTATAAGACTGCCTGATAAGTGAAGGTTATCTCACATGAGCGCGCGGTGTGCGTAGGATTGATGCATGACTGGATTGTATGACTCATGCATCTTGCATTATGATTACTGTATGCCCTAACAACATCAAGGCCGTAGTCTCCATAGGCATATCGTGAATGGCCAGACGGGGCACCGGAAACTTATTTTAGCATCGGGCTGCCATAGATGGCCCTGGGTGAAAGCTCCTAAAACCCTCTTGGTACCAAAGGACGCCCCAACGTCGAGATCGAGTGGATACATGAGCGCCCAAGTGCCGAATACTAGGAGGTCGCGTCTCCCACTGTGTCATGGTCGATTGGTAGGGGGCGTGGCCTTACCCGCCTGAGCGTAGGGGGCATTACTAGGCTGAGTTTGACCAGCTCGGGAATGGGTCCGCTATCGACATGCCGAATAGGTATTGACAGACTATTGGCCAGGTAGATAGTGAGGTTTCTTACGCTCACTTGGAATGTGCGACTAGGAGAGCGGCAGTGCCATTTGGAGTGTACTAAACCCCGGTGATGATCATAGAGATGAACAGTAGTGATATGTGGACTTATTGAGTAAGAGTTGCATACTCATTCATTCATTCATTCACTATCCACTCGGGCTGGTGGTGCGCAACTATTTATTACGTGTACCTTCACAATGGCTAGGATTTCCGTTGGGGTGCGCAACTAACCTGAGATTAAGAGTTTACCACATTGAGTCTTATTATCCAAATTTAGGTATGGGACTGGTTTGGATAGAAGTCCTTTGTAATGGACCCCAGAGCCTGCGATATTACCTACTATCATCCCGACTTTACACTCCAGCATAGTCATTTCATTCGCACCGCATATTGCATTACATTCGCGGCATATGACATTTTGGGTTACCTGTGTTTCTGCATTTATATGGTTTAGATGCGACATCTGATATTTGACTCTTTATGACTCCTCATTTGTATAGTTAATTTGTATCGTGTATTCTGATATTGTTCCTCATTTGTATAGTTGATTTGTATCGCGTATTCTGTTATTATTCCTCATTTGTATAGTTGATCTGTATTGCACATTTTGATATTGCTTGACTCATGGACTTGTCAGTATTTTCGCTTACTCTGATAACATATGATTCATGACCTTGCACCTATTTCGACATTTTATGATTATGACATTGCATTGAATACTTGATACTTACCTTGTGCACACACTTACACCACCCTCTAAGCTTTCTATAAGCTTATGCATGATAGATGCGTGCAGGTGATGTTAAGTTGTAGCAGTGTTGAGTTTGGAGCGTGCAACGGTCTTCTGGAGCTTGATTTTCGATTTATGTATTTCCTTTTCAGCATTGTACTCAAATGATTATATTAGTGGATATGTGATGATGATGTTGCCTTTGCGAATTGGGTAATCTTGTGGTTATGCTTCTTACGAGGTAAATGTATATATATAAAAAAATCCTACTTGTAGCATACCAGGATCGGATCTGGCGTATGGACGCTAGGAGCTGAGAATGGGGTACTACGGAGGCTGTCGGCACCGGATTCGACGATCGGGAATTTTGTGAGCCCGGTTTCCGAGTTTGGGGCGTGACACCTCGCGACTTTCATTATGCCATTATTAGCGGAGAATAATGCCGAAGAGGATGTACGAGTGGGTGATCGACACAATCGAGTCGATGAATACTATCGACTTCTATCAATTCTCATTTTCTAAATATATTATGGATCAAGAAGCAATTGACGACAAAGATCTTCCTCCGGCCAAGTGAGCCTTTTCATCTCGATATGATCTAACAGCTTACCTTTACAAGAACGTAGTGAATTTTGGAGGGAACCCTACTATCCAAGTAGGTTTGCGCGGCAGTTCAGATACGATCAGACCATCCCCGATCATTCTGAAGTGGTTACTCGTACCATGCGGAGTTACGGCGTAAGGCCTTACAATTGGGGGCTAGTTTGGAGACAGCTACTCGCAACCCAAATCAACTCAAAATTCATCATTCCGAGTTTTGGATGTGTCATCCGCATGACTTATCCATGGATGCGATGGTGGGTGCATCAATCATTCCTCATTCGCCGATGCTTACCAGTAGATTCGCCTATATGGATCCCCGCTCCTCGAATTAGAAACGCAACCTCATAGAGGGAATAGGCTACACCGTTGAATGCGATCATGCCCCCGCTCCTAGCAAAGTGTGTATAAAAATTTCTGTGGAAGAGCCCATTCGTGAGGTTAAGCCCGCCAACACTCTTAAAGGTTGGATCGCTCACAGATTTCCCTTGACGCACTTCAAGACTCAAAGGAAACATGTTGGCAGGGAAGATGCTTCTGCGGACGCCATTGAAATGCCTCATGTCTCTACTTCCACAGACCCTAATCTTGTTCTAGAGGCTGTCGGTCCTTCAGAACCTCAAGAGGTGCCTTCATCTGTTGCACCACCACCATATGCACGCTGAGATTCCTCGTCACCCGTGACTAGATCAAAGACGCGAGTGAGGTCTTCCGTATCCTCGATAACCGTTGCCACAGAAGCTCCCGCCTCTACTGAAAAAAGGCAATCGACAAGGAAAGGTAAGCAAGTAGTCATTGAGGAACCATCTCTAAACTAGTCAACATCTTCGTCGTCCTCAGAAAAAGAAGACGAAGGATCCTCCTCCAGCGATTCCCCTCCTACTGACCGTGAGTCGTCTTTCAACGATTCAGAGGAAGAGGGTAAATTAAATGCAAACAAAGAGGTGGGAGAAGAAATAGAAGCAGCGGAAGAAGGAGAAGTAGATGTGGATGAGGTAGAAGAAGGAGAGGTCGATGTGGGTGATAACGAATGAATCGGCGTAACTACAGAGATCAATGAAGAGATTCCTCAAGAAAACATCCCCCCTGCCACCGCTACAGGTATTAACGAGGAAGAAGAGCCCCTAGACTACGAAGAATATGAAGACACAGCCGGGGCTGACTTAACTTTGTCATTTGGCAGCAACTACTCTACTCTCCCACGTGCGACACTTTCAAACTCTCTAGCCATGTCACAATGCCTCTAGAGACTCTTCTGGTTCCTACGGGCGTAACTCAGGTTGCTCTGCTTATTCCTGCTTTTGGCAAGCATTCCTCTAAAAAGGTTAGGGAGCCCTCAGGCTTCCAAACAAAACTAGCAGAGCAGTCCGTGGAATAATTTTCCCAACAAAACCAACCGATATTGCTACTTCGACTACTGTGGAATTAAGTACTAAAAACCAGGCGCTAACTTTTGCCAAAATGGCTTCAAACTTGCCTGGACCATTTGCTCTTCGAGAAGAGAGGCAATCCACAGAAACAGCAATCCCTGCTTTGATGCCTTCAACAGCTACAGGTATACTTTACTATATTTTCTTGTTTCATAACGATAACCTGCAATCCACTTCGTAACTTGTATTTTTTATTCATATTTTATAGTTCGCGCTATCTCTAGCGGCTTTGCGAGCTCTAATTCCATCGACACTGTATCAAACATCATATCCCTAGAGAAATCTCCCCTCCCGCACTATCTTTATTGAGGAGCTCATTGTCGGCAGCCATATACATCTTCAAGGACCCTGATCAATGGTCAAATCTGGATATAGTGTTGTCATCTTTGGAGAATGCAGCACGGATTGCCACGATCAATATATCACCTTTGCGTGAGTCTCTTTCCCATTTTTGTGAGACTTTTCACAAACTAGGAGATGCTCAGAATATGATCGTTGCTCCTGAAATCCTTGCCCGCCAACAATAATTGTCATAACTTAAAGAGAAAGTCTCGAGGACGATGACGACGATCTCCGGCTACAACAAAGAATTTCACTCTCTGAAAGAGCAAGTAAAGGCTTCGAAGCGTTCTTCAAAAGCTATTACTGAAAAGATTGCGATCCTCAGGCAGCAAATTTTAGACTTAGAAGTCGAGCAACGTGAAGTGGATCGAGAACTAGCAAACTTGAATATTGCAGTCAACGGGCGGATAGCTAGCCTTGAGCAATTGGAGATTTCAAAAGGAGAGGAAGCAATGATTTCTTTGGAACAAGATCTGATTAACTCTCCTAATCAGATCAAGCTCATCGTTGATGCTGAAGTTGAAAATGTGGCTACTAAAGTTCAGTTAAAAGATGATCTACGATGATACATGCTTGCACTAGGAATGTCAGAGGACATATATAATTTCTTTTGATATTTTCTATGACTTATTTTCGTGCTTGTCTCTCTTCTTCTTTTCTTAATGTCATGAACAAATTTTTTGATAACTCATGAGTGTTATGAATGAATGTCATGAATGAATGTCATGAACAGTTAGTTCTTCCAATCATGCTTTTCTTTTCTGTAGTTCGTCTTTTTTATTAGCATGTTATCTTCTTTTGTCATCAATACAATGTTGCCTAGATGGTGTTATCTCGCATGGGTGGTGCTAAGTTCCAGTTTTAGTTAGTTGCACACATAGTTTAGGCTTATAAGTAGTTGGAGCGATCACAATTTAGACTGATAAGTAGTTAGAGTTGGTCTTAAATGAATGGCTACTATAACTCTCTAGAGTTCACGGGGCTTATCGCGGCTGGGGAGTTCACAAACCATGATCCATCAGAGGGGCCCAATGAAGCTACCGGGGTAGTGAACTCGATAAGATTTAAGCACAGGGTTTGCCACAATAACTCTTTAGAGTTCGCGAGGCGCACAAGGCTACTGTGGGGTACCAAATCAAAGGCCATCAATCTATCAATGAGGGGTCATCTTGCTTTAGAGACTTGTCCTCACGCGTTACTACTGAATTCAAACCGGGGATCTGGGGAGTCATCTTGCTTCAGAGACTCACTTTTCCTTTGTTTGAAAGGTCAGACCCATTTACGAGGGGGCGCTCTCTGGCCGCCCACGTGACGCTTGAAAAGGCCTAGCTATATGTCCTAGAGGAGGGGTGAATAGGACTATGCCAAATTAAAACTTTAACAACGGAATTTAAATGAATAAGATAGCCTTATAAACAATTGAATGAAAGATAGAACTTTAAACAAATCACAGTACTGAAATGTAAAGCAATCTTCAAATAAAATAGAGAGGTCGATACCAATGTTTTTCTAAGTACAACCTTGCACCATAAAAACTAAGGGTTTATTGCAGGACAAACTTACTAGAACAATTTGAATATCAAAAACTCAAACTGAAAGGAAATAAAGGAAATAGCAAGAAATTAAATTATAAACTATTACAACATTCCCCACAATGCTTGAAATGTAAAATATTACAACATTCACATCCACATATACATTCCACAGCTTTGAATGATAAAAGATATAGAAATTCAAACAAACATTCAAACCATAAAACACAAAGAATTATAGTGGTTCGCCTATGTATACACCAACTATTAAACAACAGCCACACAGATTGTTACTCCACTCCTAATATCCTCACACAGGGGATATCAACGTTCACTATGAAAATAGGTTTCACAGGTTCACCTAAAACCTTCACAATTATGTCTTTCAAATGGGCTTACACAATTCAAAAACCCCACTTTCTGAGTTTTCTGGCTCTCCTCATATAACCACTAGATTGAGATTTTTCTGGCTTAATCTCAAACAAAAACCAAAAGCATAGAAAATTTACACAAATGTAAAATACCTAGATTTCTCCTTTTGTAGCAGCCCGGAAGAACCAATCGGAGTAGAAGTTCGAATATAGAAGTTCAATTGTCCAATACTCACTTTGATATGGTTCTAAGTTCTAATTGATTTTAAATTAAACCAGTTGGGCTAGCTCTATTTGATTTTGATTCCAAGAAGAAGGAATACAACAATTCCTCTTTTCAATTCAGATTGGAATGCAGAAACAAAATCAAATAAATAAAGCTAATAAAAGAGAATATGAAATATGCACAGCGTAGCTTAAATAACATAAATTTATCTCAGAGTGAAGCCTTGATTATACGTGAATTGGATTCTCCAAAAAATCTGAAATTCGTGTTCAATTTATAGATGCAGAAATCGCGTCTACGATAGGAATGGTTGCTGGAGTTTGAGTCGTAGCTGAAGGACTGGTCATGAACGAGTCGACACTGTTCCTACGACTGGTCGAGCAGACTCTAGGACTGGTCGAACCTCAACCAAAAAATTCTGAAAATTTGCAACAACTTAGGACTAGTCTTGGAATTTCTTAGACTGGTCGAGCCAGTTCTAGGACTAGTCGAACAAGGTCCAGGACTAGTCTTAGAACAGACCAAACACTTATAAAATAATTCAGTTCGAATTATGTATTCAAAATGACCTACCCTAAGGTCAAACTAAGGTCATGCAAACCTTAAATGTGAAGTATGGACATTGAGTCTTCACTTCTTATAATGATAGTTAACCTTTGAAGATTGTGAAGCTTGAGATCTCTGATGTAGCTTGAACTCGAGATCTTCTTAAGTTTGGACTTCATCTTGTACTCTAGTCTTGAGTTGTACTTGAGACTTGAACAAGAACATGCCTTTTGATATAGCTCTTGTGAAACTTGCAGAAGTAGTCAAAGAACTTGAACTTGAATTTCTTGAAGTAGATCTTCATTCTCAACTTTGAAGCATTGTGATGCAGTGCCTTGAACATACAAAACAACATGCTACACAAGACATAGTTTGTGTTTTTGGCACCACACATAGATTGTGTTTTTGGCACGACAAAATTTGACAACCAAAGGGACAAATAACAATTGCACTTACAATCTCCCCCTTTGTCAAATTTGTGACAAAACACACTTAACAAGAATATGATCATTATGAACACAAAGAATCATGTACTAGTTAGTTATAGCATGACTAGTTAGTTATACCATGATTAAAGAATCAATCACCAGTTGTCATTCACAAATACTTTCATTACTTACTCCCCCCGAGTAGCACACATAAATCCTTCATAAAAAATGAAAAAAATGATGCTTACTCTACTCCTCCACAATCCATATTCATCTCCCCTATATAACTATTAAATTATTCTCCCCCTTTTTGTCACAATATGACAAAGGAAGAAAGGAAGAAATGATAGTGGAAGACCAATAAGAGAGTAAAGAAAGGAATAACGAGTGAAGATATGCAAGTAAAAATAAGCAAATTCAAAGTTCACATAGCATTAACCAGCTGAATCAAATGTTAGTCATACAAAATGAAGTAAAAATAAAGTCTACACACCAACAAAAGTAGTATAGAAGTTATTACAGACCAAAGATTAAAATACTTGATCAGATCCTAAGGAGGGAGCAGGTATGGTAGGATGAATTTGATGAAGGCCCTTGTTTAAACGCTTAAGATACTTGTGTGTATATTTAAATTGCAAATCATGGGCAACATTTATGTTCTCTACCCTCTCCTCAAGAGCACGGAGACGAGCATCAAAATCTGATGGCTCATAGTCAGGATCATTTGTAAAATCTAATTCAATTTAATAAAAAATATCATCCATATTTATATCATCAGGAGGAAGATCGCCACCTTCTTTATCATTCCTTGCTTCAGCACTACCACCTCTCATATCTCTTTGGCCAGGTGCCAGTTCCAATTTCATCTTATTTAAATTAGAATTGTTAAACAAAAGATGATGAATAGGAGCCTCTCCGACAAGCATAGTAACTAGCATGTGAGTAGCTAACACAGTCATAAGATAAGTAAATGGAATATCATTGTGTCCTGGATGGAGACGAAATTGAATGATGAAATGACATATGAAAGAAAGCAGACAAACTTTAGTACTAGTGACGATAGAATGCAAAACTCAAACCATAAAGGAAGTTAGTTCTGTTTTGTTACCAGAACGAGGATACAGATTCAAAATAAAATTTCTGTGGAGAACTCTGTATTTGGGTAACAAATACTTTGCAGGGAGCGCATTCCCTTTATGAGTCCATTGAATGTTCATATTACATAAATCTCTGGTTAACATCCGTTTTTCTGATTCTGAAGGTTTTTCCATTATAATATGAATAGGGATGCCCTCATCATTAACAGGTATTTCCATTAGATCCGGAATCAAATGACGGTCTACTGTAAATGGACCTTCTCTAGTATCAATATTAAAAGTTAAATTATCAAATGAAAATTCAAAGATACATGCACACAGCCTGTGCAATGGATTGGTATGCAGGTCCACCCCAATGTAGGATGTTATCTCAACCTACAGATTGGAGAAGAAGAAGGATATGAAAAGGAGCAATGTGATCAATAGATACAGCTCTTTCAACAATGACATTGTGCATACGTAAATCCCGTACATGTGTGGGATCATCTTCGAGTGATCGAAGATGGCGCCGAGTGATAGGAGCTGATCTGGAGGATGATTGACCACGGACAGTTTTCTTTTTCCCTCTAGCATCCATTTACTTAAAGAAAACCAAAGCAACAAGAAATCACAAAGGAAGTAGAGATGGGTTTTCTAAGATCAGCAAATGGAGTAGAAAACCCTAAAATCTCAACAAAGCTTGAGATCAAGTACTCAAATGACAAAAATGAGAAGAATAGAGTATGAATCTACAAGATTGACCAAAAAAGTGCACTAACCTTGATGAATCAAATGGTTGGGTACGACTGGTCATGCTTATGCCCGTTGGAGAAAAAATAGGAAATGAGGAAGATGAGTTTTTCTCCCAAATTAAAAAGGTCCAGCGCGCTACACGGCAGGTCGAGGACCGTTCTCGACCGGTCATACTACAACTGGTCGAGCACGTCCTCGACTGGTCGTGTACCAATAAAAACATACATTTTTCATAAAAAATTAAAATTTAAACCTATAAATTATCAAATATATATACACTATGATACACATATGCATGAATAATCAATTTAAATTGCACATACCAAGATCAAATTTCAATTTATTAAACCTGCTTTTGTCGAGCAGTTTAGTGAAAATGTTAGCAAGTTGAATCTTGGTCGGAATGTAATCTAAAGAGATTATTTTTTCTTCTACTAATTCACGAATGTAATGATACCTAATGTCAATTTGCTTGGTACGTGAATGCTAGATTAGATTTCTTGAAATATTTATAGCACTGGAATTATCACAATATAATATCATTGATTCCTGTGCAATTCCATAATCGCTTAACATACGTTTCATCCAAACAAGCTGAGTACATGTATTTCCAGTTGCGATGAATTCAGCCTCAGCAGTAGAGAGTGATACAGAACTTTACTTCTTACTAAACCAAGAAACTAAACAATTTTCGATATAGAAACAACCAGCACTAGTTGATTTCCTATCATCAATATTACCAGCCCAATCAGCATCTGAATACCCAGCTAATTGAACACTTGTATCGTATGGATACCAGAGACCCAAATTAAAAGAACTTGCGACATATTGCATAATCCGCTTAACAACAGTTAGATGAGATTCTTTAGGGTTAGCCTAATATCTAGTGCAAATACCAACACTTAAAGCAATATCAGGTCTACTTGCAGTTAAATAAAGTAAACTGCCAATCATGCTACAATATAGTTTAGGATCTACATTTTTACCTATAGAGTCTTTTGAGAGTCTTAAGGTTGTACTCATAGGTGTATAAAATACTTACCATTCTCAAATCAGAACTTTTTTATTAAGTTCAAAGCATATTTTGTTTAAGAAATAAAAATACCATCAGGTTGTTGTTTTACTTGCAACCCTAGGAAATAATTCAATTCCCCAACCATGCTCATTTCAAACTTAGATTTCATTAAATCTGCAAACTCAACAATCATGTAAGTACAGGTAGATCCATAAATAATATCATCAACATAGATTTGTACCATTAAAATATGAATGTTATGTTTTTTAACAAACAGAGTTTTATTAACACTTCCCATTAGAAAATTATGACTTAGTAAAAACTTAGTCATTTTTTTGTACCATGCCCTGGGAGCTTGTTTCAAACTGTAGAGAGCCTTTTTAAGGTGATAAACATGATCAGTGTTCTTAGGATCTTCAAAACCCGTTGGTTGTTCAACATAAACTTCTTCATGTAAATCACCATTTAAGAAGGCACTCTTTACATCCATTTAATAAATTTTAATTTTCTAAAGCACGCAATAGATATGAATAGTCTGATTGATTCAAGACGAGATACTGGGGCAAAGGTTTCATCGTAATCAATCCCTTCTATTTGAGTTACCTTTGTACAACCAGTCTTTCCTTGTTTCGAATAATATTACCAAGTTCATCAGACTTATTTTTTAAAATCCACTTAGTTCCTATATTGTGTTTATTTTTAGGTCTAGGAACAAGATACCAAACATCATTTCTCACAAATTGGTTAAGTTCTTCCTGCATAGCAACTATCCAGTTTTCGTCAGAAAATGCTTCTTTTACATTAGTCAGTTCAATCTGGGATGTAAAGCACACGTAATTACATATGTCTTCTATTTGTCTACGAGTGCGTACACCAGTGAGAGGGTTTCTATGAATTTGAGTGGTTGGATGATCTTTAACAGTCCTCAGTTCAGAATTAGTTTGATTTGATGAAGTATCTGGTTTGTTAATTAAAAGAATTTCATCATTATCTGAACTTGGGGCAAGTGTATTCAAATGATCGTCAATGACCACATTGATGGACTCTTGAATAACACCGGTCCTTTTGTTCAATACTCGATATGCACGACTGTTTAAAGAATACCCTAAAAAGATACCTTCATCACTTTTAGTATCAAACTTTTCCAAATTTTCACGGTCATGTAAAATATAGTACTTGCTACCAAAAACTCAAAAGTATTTGACAGTTGGCTTCTTATCAAACCAAAGTTCATAAGCAGTTTTATTATTAGATTTACATGTATAAACTCGTTGATAATATAACATGCAGTATTTACGGCTTCAGGCCAAAGGTTTCTAGGGAGCTTTATACTATTCAACATTACATTTTCCATTTCTTGAAGCACTCTATTTTTCCTCTCTATATTTCCATTTAGTTGTAGTGTTTTGGGCGTAGAGAATTCATGCGATATTCCCTGATCGCTATAAAATTTCTCAAAACTGCTATTCTCGAACTCAGATCCATGATCGCTACAGATCTTACAAACTTGAGAACTTTTTTTCAGTTTGAATCCATTTAAGAATCCTTTTTACTTCGTCAAGGGTTTTTTATTTATCCCTTAAGAAGGCTACCTAAGTGAATCTGGTAAAATCATCCATGATTACCAGTACGTATTTTTTGCCATCTCGACTCTCCGTCCTAGTAGGTTTTATAAGGCCCATGTGGAGAAGTTCGAGTGGTTTTGATGTGGCATTAGAGTTCACCTTTTTGTGAGCACTTCTAGTTTGTTTGCCAATCTGGCATTCGCCACATATTTTGTTCACTTTTTAAAGTTTAGGTAGACCTCTTATTAGTTCTCCTTTGCTTAATTGTATAGGTTACGGTAGTGTACATGTCCAAGGCATTTATGTCATAATTCTATCTCATCGGAATGGACCATGTAGCACGATTGATTAGATGAGTTACCATCGCTTATAATATAACAGTTTTCAGAAGTCCTACGACCAATTAATATTAAAGAACTCTTTTTGTTTAAAATTTCACAACCTCAATTAGAAAAGTTCACGCTGTGATTGTTATCGCATATTTGAGATATGCTTAATAGGTTGTGTTTTAGCCCCTCAACATATAAAACATTCTTAAATAAGGAAAGATTATAGAGTTGAACCGTACCTTGGCCAATAATCTTGCAGTTGCTACCATCACTAAATGTGACTGATCCATCAGTCATATCTTTAAGGTCGGTGAATAAAGCCTTGTCACCTGTCATATGCCTGGAGCACCCACTATCTAGGTACCACTTTGTATGGCTTATCGCTTTAAATGTAGTGTGGGCAATCAAGCAAGTAACCTTAGGAACCCATTTCATAACTGTTTTGGGCTTAGGAGTATAGTTGGTCTTCTTATGTTTGTAGTTGTTGTAAGACTGACCCACTGAGTTAGATTTTAAGAGCTCCTTAAGTAGATCGATTATTTTCTCAGCTAAAGGATTTGGGTTTCGATTTTTGTAATTGATATGATTACCTTTAGTTTTGAAAGATTGAAAAGTTTTAACATTTTTAGAAAACTTTTGACTTGAACTTTTCTCTTTTGAGTTAGAGGATTCTCCTTTTATAAACTTGGGAGGAATATTCTTCTGTTTAGGAGGGATATTTCTATCGTAGCCCAAATCGGATCGGTCGCCACATTTTCTTGATCTAGTTAAAAGTTTTTCTAATTTTGGATCACCTTGGGCATATCTCCATGTATCCTTTAACTGAAGAGACTTCAAGTTTAAGTTTATCATTTTCAGATTTCAGATTTTCAATAAGGGTGGTTTTGAAATCTAGATCACATTTGCATTTTTCAAAACAATCTGAAAGCTGAGATTTTTCTAAAACAAGAGACTCAAATCTTTCTCTAAGCCCTGAAAACCTTTCTTTTTGAAGCTTTAGTTTTACCGCAATCTTACAACTTTCCATGTATAGGGCATTGTAATCATCTTGAAGATCTTCTTCATTATCATGATCACTATTCAAATTTTCTTCACTGGTTGAATCATCATGATTTGAAAAAGTGAACTGGCTAGAGTCATAAGGGCTTTGACTTCATTGCCTGACTCAGTTTCAGAATCTTCTGATTCAGAAGAGGCTTCAGTGCCAGAAGATTCATCCCAAGTAGCCAACATTCCTTCTTTTTTTTTAGGTTTGTCCATTTTAGGACACTTGTTTGCTAGATGCCCATATTCTTGGCAGTTGTAACATTAACTATCTTTCAAAGATTTTCAAGATTTAGATCTAGATTTAGATCTCTTCTTATCATTTGATTTTTGAAAGTCAACCCTCTTTTTACTTTTGAAAATCTTATAAAACTTTTTCGCTAAGAGAGCCATATCATCTTCAGAATTTTCAAAATCAGAATTTTCTTAAGAAATACATTTGGAAGACTTAAGGGCTATAGATTTACCTTTAGGAGCTTTAAAGTTTAACTCATAGGTTTGTAAAGACCCAACTAATTCTTCTACCCTCATACTGTCTGTATCACAAAGTTCTTGGATTGCAGTCACCTTTAAGTTGAACCGTTCAGGTAGTGAGCGTAGTATCTTTGCACACACTTTACTTTCTCGAATTTTATCGCCAAGACCCCACATAGAGTTTACAATGTCATTCAGTCTAGTATAGAAGTCCATGAACATTTCATTTTCTTCCATATGTATTTCCTCCAATTTAGTTGTGAGGATTTGGACTTTAGACTTCTTGACAATTGATGTACCCTCATGTGTCATTTCTAAAATATCTCAAGCTTGCTTTGCAGTATCACAGGATATAATTCTTTTGAACTCATCTGGTGATAGTGTGCAAGTGATTGCATTTAGTGCTTTTACATTGGCACTACTCTCACTTTTCTTAAGTGTGGTCCAAGAAAAATAAGGTGATATTCTCATTGATTTTGATCCATCGATACCAGTCACTTCAGTGGTAGGAGGGATCCATTCAGTTATTGTGGCTTGCCATACACTCTCATCCATTGATTTGAGGAAAATCCTCATTCTGGCTTTCCAATAGGCATAGTTGGAGCCATCAAATGGTGGAGGCTTAATAACTGAAAGGCTATCAAAATTTGATATCTTATCGATAGCTTAGATCGATTAGCTCAGGAAATAAATCCAAATAATAACAATTAAAACGAGCTATTAGGTTCTGATACCACTTGAAAAGGCATTGCTATATGTCTTAGAGGGGGGCAAATAGGACTATGCCAAATTAAAACTTTAACAACGGAATTTAAATGAATAAGATAGCCTTATAAACAATTGATGAAAGATAGAACTTTAAACAAATCACAGTACTGAAATGTAAAGGAATCTTCAAATAAAATAGAGAGGTTGATACCAATGTTGTTCTAAGGACAACCTTGCACCATAAAAACCAAGGGTTTATGGCAGGACAACCTTACTAGAACAATTTGAATTTCAAAAACCCAAACTAAAAGGAAATAAAGGAAATAACAATAAATTAAATTCTAAACTATTACAACATTCTCCACAATGCTTGAAATGTAAAAGATTATAACATTCACATCCACATATACATTCCACAGCTTTGAATGAAAAAAGATATAGAAATTCAAATATACATTCAAACCATAAAACACAAAGAATTATAGTAGTTCGCCTGTGTGTACACTAACTGTTAAACAACAGCCACATAGATTGCTACTCCACTCCTAATATCCTCACACAGGGGATATCAGCGTTCACTATGAAAATAGGTTTCACAGGTTCACCTAAAACCTTCACAATTATGTCTTTCAAATGGGCTTACATAATTCAAAAAACCCACTTTCTGAGTTTTCTGGCTCTCCTCAGATAACCATTAGATTGAGATTTTTCTGGCTTAATCTCATACAAAATCCAAAAGCATAGAAGATTTACACAAATGTAAAATACCTAGATTTCTCCTTCTGTAGCAGCCTGGAAGAACCAATTGGAGTAGAAGTTCAAATATAGAAGTTCAATTGTTCAATACTCACTTTGATATGGTTCTAAGTTCTAATTGATTTTAAATTAAACCAGTTGGGCTAGCTCTATTTGGTTTTGATTCCAAGAAGAAGGAATACAACAATTCCTCTTTTCAATTCAGATTAAAATGCAGAAACAAAATCAAATAAATAAAGCTAACAAAAGAGAATATGAAATATGCACAGCGTAACTTAAATAACATAAACTTATCTCAGAATGAAGACTTAATTATACGTGAATTGGATTCTCCAAAAACTCTAAAATTTGTGTTTAATTTATAGATGCAGAAATCGCATCTACGACTGGTCATGTGAAACTAGGAATGGTTGCTGGAGTTTGAGTCATAGCTGCAGGGCTGGTCATGAACGAGTCGACATTGTTCTTACGACTGGTTGAGCCAATTCTAGGACTAGTCGAACAAGGTCCAGGACTAGTCTTAGAACAGTCCAAACACTTATAAAATAATTCAGTTCGAATTATGTATTCAAAATGACCTACCCTAAGGTCAAAATAAGGTCATGCAAACCTTAAATGTGAAGTATGGACATTTAGCCTTCACTTCTTATAATGATGGTTGACCTTTGAAGATTGTGAAGCTTGAGATCTCTGATGTAGCTTGAACTTGAGATCTTCTTAAGCTTGGACTTCATCTTGTACTCTAGTTTTGAGTTGTACTTGAGACTTGAACAAGAACATGCCTTTTGATGTAGCTCTTGTGAAACTTGTAGAAGTAGTCAAAGAACTTGAACTTGAATTTCTTGAAGTAGATCTTCATTCTCAACTTTGAAGCATTGTGATGCAGTGCCTTGAACATACAAAATAACATGCTACACAAGACATAGATTGTGTTTTTGGCACCACAAAATTTGACAACCAAAGGGGCAAATAACAATTGCACTTACGACGCTGCCTGAAACTGTACAGACGGCATAGGTCACACTACCTACATGGGTGCACGTGATGCTCTTTCCAGACTTTTTAAGGCCACAAGCATTACTGCTACCCGTATAGCTCTGCCATATCACCGTCACCAACTAATGATAAGCCTTATGCATATCCGGCTTCATAGTGGCGTCTTTCTCGCTATCATATGTGATAGATCGTCATTACTGTTGCGACCCTTGTATGTGGCTTTATAAGCTCTATTAATATATCGCGCTTGCTGATGATAGTCAACAAAATCTTATGGTTAAAATGCATATCAGCTTGGCGGTTTTATTAATTTCGATAAATTTAAATAATAAAATGGTCTCGCATCAGTATCATGATAATAGTAATGGCATCTTTCGGCAATTTGACAATATTCACTAGCGCTTCGATAATAATCATTTGGCGATTGGCAAGGGCGATAATCATTGGCGACAGTCATTGGTGTTAATCATTGGCGTACCTAAAAACCTGCATTTTATTCATATAGAAAGAGGAATACTATAGTTTTTATTACCTGCGTTGCCTCCTTTTGGTTTTGAATGTATTGTACTGATACCTTTTGAAGCCAAAATCACCGCCGCTCCATGAATTTGGCTTATTTTCGACAAACTGAATATGGGTGTGCCGACGCCCATTTATGCCTCCAATGAAGAGTGTTTTTTTTTGCAATTTCGTATCTTTCGTCTCATTTTCTTCTTTATCGAGGCATTTAGGCTGCAATACCCCTGTTTTGTCTATTACTGGGCCTCGGCTCATCTTGCGAAGCCTGTCATCATCTTCGAATGCAGATGCCCTCAAAATTTTCTTTTGATCAATGAACTGCTTTACCAGTTCATTGTTTTGGTGGTCGACAGAAGATAGATCTTCTAGATCGACTCTTCTGACAGATGTCACTGACCATCCACTTACAGACATCATATTTACGACTGCCTTTCGATGGTGTTCATCATCTTTTTTTACGACTATTTCTCTTTGCCTTATCATTCTTTGTAATATATTTTTCAACGTGAAGCAATCTTCTGTCTGATGCCTTAAGCAGCGATGGTAATGACAATAATTCTTTTCTTTAGTCATTTCAACTTCTTCTGGATATCTTGGTGAAGGTAACCTGATGGTTCCAGCAGCCAGTAACTTCTCCATCATTGGCAACACATCCTCTCTATCGAATGCATACTCTCTATGTGAGTCATATGACCGCAGTTGCTTATCGTTCTTATGGTCCCTTCGCCAGTCTGAGTCTTCTCTTCCCTTCGTTTCTCTCTTATCACGGAAGGTGTTTTTCTTTTCCTCTTGGTCAACAGCATTCACTACTACCCTGTTTAACCCTCTTTTTTCGGTTCTATCTTGGAAGGCTGGTATCTTTTTAGTCATCAGCTCAAGTGCATGCGCCTTGGTCATCAAGTCTAAAAAAGTCCTTATATTGGCACTAGTAAGTTCGAATGCAATCCCTGCCTCCATAGAGCTTAGACACATTTTCACCTGTTCTCTCTCTTCAGGTAATTGTCGGCATGATGCTCTAAGGTCTTCCACCTGCTGATGAATTTCTCCACAGACTCGTTTTCTCTTTACCTTACAAATGCTAACTCCGTAATGCTAACATCACGGTCCGACGAAAAGAAATTTGACATAAATGCATCCTTCATCTGTTCCCAAGTCTATATTGATTTTGGGGCCAAGCTGGAGTATCATTGGAATGCTTTGCCCATTAAGGAAGACTCAAATAGATGTAAGCAATATTGGGGAACAGCGGAGAAATTCCCTATAGATGTGATGAAGTGCATCAAATGCTCGTCGGGGGATCCGTCTCCACTAAATTTCTAAAACTTAGGGTGTTTGAAATTAGCGGGGAAAGGTATATCTTCTACCTCTCTTCGATACAACGTTCGGTACTGGAACCTTCCTGTATTGTCGTGCTCCCTTTCCATTCTGACAGACTCCACGACCACCTGTCACACTTCCTCCTGCGTTATAATTCTTATCACAGGGACAGATCTGTGTGATCCCGCTCTAAGTGGTTGAGAACCTTCAGGCTATTGTTCCCACTCATTCATAGTAGTCATCATTGGAGGTGATATTATTTGGGCGACATTGTGTGCAAGAGTGGCCAGAGCTTCCCGAAGATTCCTGCACTCATCCATTAATGCCTTCTGCGCTTGGGCCATTTCAACTAACTTATCTTCAGTGGTAGGCGGGGGGTCTTTACTTGTTCCGGCCATGCATACTGCAGCTTCTTCATTTCCTGACGAGGCGGTCATCAGGGTAGAACAAAAATAGGTTGGCGTAACAGGGCTTATTGGAAAGGGGGTTTTATTTGATCCTTCCGTACTCTCATAAGATTCGGTTGATTGCGAAACGATGCAAGGCGATAGACTTTGAGGTGACACATAAATCGGCGAACCCTCCATATGTGACTTACTTTTTGCTTTTTCGTCCATCAGATACTTGCAACAGGTAGGGCTGGAGGTTCTTGTTGTGAGGATGAGGGTGAAGATCTTCTAGGATATATTGCTGGGGGAGCAGGTTCAGGATTTTTCTTTGCCACATTTTGTGTCACAGGCCCTCTAGCTCTCTGCATTGATAGACTCATCCTGGCTGCCTTTTCGATCACTGACATGTCACCACAATCCAATCATTCTCGTCTTCTTGCACTATCGGGGAGACTGTTACGACCCCTACAGTAGCTTGGAATTTGTCTTTCTTGTTTGATTAAACTGTTCTTGTTGGGCTGAGGGTTGGTTAGGGGCATACTTAACTACAAATCCTGTTGGTATGAAGTAGAAGATCATTTCTCTTGCTAAGATTGCCATTTCTCTTGAAATTTATAGCTTGGATACATACGTCGATTGTAATTTTCTCAGTCGGAGAACATATACGACATTGATTAGTATTCGTTTACAAACATATTCTATCCCGGAGATGAAAGGAAGGATGTTCCCGCCGAAAGTCGCCATTTTTGCACCTTATAAGACGCCAAACAATGATAAAATTCTCTAAGTATTTTAAGTCAATATTAAGTAAGATAGATCCCCAGAAGAGTAGCCATTTTGTTTCAACCAGAAACGAAATGTATTTGATTTGGGAAATTATCTCACTCAATAATGACAAAAAGAAAGAACTAAGAGAATAATCATCGAATTTATTCATTCTGAGTTCTCTACATCCTTTAGATCCTCTGATTCTAAGATAAATTTTTAGAAAAATACAAAAGTACAAGTATTGAATAGGCTAAAATATAAATTTCGACAACATTCCGGCTCATATCAGTCATGTCTCCATGGGAGATGAGTTATGTAGGATTTTCGTGTACTTCGTCCCTCATTGATATGATAAAGGAGTGTTAAGATTCCTTTGGAACATCTAAGTCAGCCCGAAGACTTGAGAAAATGCAACATAATGCAGCCTCAAAGAGTACCCGCGCAACTTCTCCATGGTTGGGCGAGTCGAGGAGTTGCGCGGGCCTGCGCAACTCGCCAGGAGTGGCGCGGCCCGACCTTCTGCGCCCTACACTCCCTCTCCCCCTATTTCAATCTCCAATACATGTCATAGGCACTAGTCTTCTGAACATCCAATCCCTCAAATGAAGGGGTAGGGGGGTATTTATAGGCTTCCGCATGTGTGGGCCCTCGAAACCCATGTTGTGTACCCCATTTCGCATTTCCAACTCATTTATCTCTGGAGGAAGTTGCGCGGACCCATGCAACTTGGGTCCCGCGTAACTCATGACCGCGCAAGTCACATTCCCTTCACCTTTATACTCCATTTCATTCTCCATTTCTCCTTCTTAAAGCTTGGGCATACCTCCATGTATCTTTTAAACTCAAAAGTGAAGAGACTTCAACTTTAAGTTTTTCATTTTTAGATTTAAGACTTTCAAAAAGGGAGGTTTTGAAATCTAAATCGCATTTGCATTTTTCAAACCAATCTGAAATGTGGGATTTTTCTAAAACAAGAGTTTCAAATTTTTCTTTAAGCTTTGATAACTTTTCTTTCTGAAGTTTAAGTTTAACAACAATTTTACAACTCTCCTTATAAAGGGCATTATAAGCATCTTGAGGATCTTCTTCATTTTCATGATCACTATCCAGATTTTCTTCACTAATTAAATCTTCGTTATCTGAAAAAGTGAACTTGGCTAGAGTCATAAGGGCTTTGACTTCATTGCCTGACTCAGTTTCAGAATCTTCTGATTCAGAAGAAGCTTCAGAACCAGAAGATTCATTCCAAGTAGCCAACATACTTTTCTTTTTGGGTTTGTCCTTCTTAGGACACTTGTTTGCCAAATGCCCATATTCTTGGCAGTTGTAACATTGACTGTCTTTTAATGATTTTCAAGTTTTAGGTTTATATCTTTTCTTATCATTAGATTTTTGAAAATCAACTCTCTTTTTACTTTTGAAAATTTTATAAAACTTTTTCGCTAAAAGGGCCATATCATCTTCTAAGTTTTCTAAATCAAAAATACTATTATTTTCTTGAAAAACATTTTTAGAAGATTTAAGGGTGATAGATTTACCTTTAGGAGCTTTAAAGTTTAACTCATAGGTTTGTAAAGACCCAACTAATTCTTCTACCCTCATATTTTCCGTTTCACGAAGTTCTTGGATCGCAGTTAACTTAGAATTGAACCATTCAGGAAGTGAGCGTAGTATCTTTACACACACTTTACTTTCTGAGATTTTGTCACCAAGACCCCACATAGAGTTCACAATGTCATTTAATCTAGTATAGAAGTCCATAAACATTTCATTTTCTTCCATATGTATTTCCTCATATTTGGTTGTAAGGATTTGGACTTTAGATTTCTTAATAATTGATGTTCCCTCGTGTGTCATTTCTAAAATATCCCAAGTTTGCTTTGCAATATCACATGATATAATTCTTTTGAATTCATCTGGTGATAGTGCGCAAGTGATTGCATTTAGTGCCTTTGCATTGGCACTACTCTCACTTTTCTAAAGATTGATCCAAGAAAAATAATGTGAGATTTTCATAGATTTAGATCCATCAATACCAATTATTTCAACGGTAGGAGGGGTCCATTCAGTCACTGTGGCTAGCCACACACTCTCATCCATGGATTTTAGGAAAATCCTCATTCTGGCTTTTCAATAGGCATAATTGGAGCCATTGAATGGTGGAGGTCTAGTGACTGAAAGGCTATCAAAATTTGACATTTTATAAATAGCTTAGATCGATTAGCTCAGGAAATAAATCCAAATATAAAAAGAATAACAAGCTATTAGGCTCTGATACCACTTGAAAAGGCCAAGTTATATGTCTTAGAGGAGGGGTGAATAGGACTATGCCAAATTTAAAAATAATACCAGCAGAATTAAACAATAAGATAGCCAAGTAAAGGAAAGATAGCAAACCACAATACAGAATGTAAAGCAACCTCAAATTCTAATTGTTCTAAGGACAACCTTTCACCATAAAAACCAAGGGTTTATGGCAAGGACAACCTTACTAGAAGAAATAGAGAATTAAAAACTTAAATTGTAGAGAAATAAAAAGGAAATAGCAAGAATTGAAATCTATACTATTACAACATTCCCCACAATGCTTGAAATGTAAATATTACAACATTCACATCCACACATACATCCCACAAACTTGAATGATAAAAAATATAGAAAATAAATCACACATCCACAAAAAATAAAGTGTTATAGTGGTTCGCCTGTGTGTATACCAACTGTTAAACAACAGCCACCCAGCTTGCTACTCCACTCCTAATATCCTCACACAGGGGATATTAGCATTCACTATTAAAATAGGTTTTAGCAGGTTCACCTAAAACCCTCACAATTGTGTCTTTTAAATGGGCTTACACAATCCAAAAACCCCGCTCTGAGTTTTCTGCCTCCCCTCAGATAACCAAAACAATGAGATTTTTTTTTGCTTAATCTCAAAAGAAACCAATACAATAAAAGATTTACACAAATGTAAAATACTTGAATGTCTCCTTTTGTAACAGCCCGGAAGAACCAAATCGGAGTAAAAGTTCGAATATAGAAGTTCAATGTCCACACTCACTTTGAAATGGTTCTAGATTCTAATTGATTTTAATTTAAACCAGTTGGGCTATCTTTATTTGATTTTGATTCCAAAAAGTGGAATATCACAATTCCTCTTTCAAGTTCGATTGGAATGTAGAAACAAAATCAAATATGAAAAGCTATCAAAAGAGAATATTAAATAAGCACAATGTACCTTAAAAATAATACAAACTTATCTCTCAGAGTGATGCCTTGATTTTACTTGAATTGGATATAAAACTCTGAAATTCGTGTTCTATTTTTAGTTGCAGAAATCGCATCTTCGACTGGTCCTGTGGACACTACGACTAGTCGAAGGTCGAACAGATTTTTGAATTTTGAGCACGATCGGATAAAACTGTTCCACGACTGGTCAAAGGCTCTTCACGACGGTCGTGACCTTCCCACGACTAGTCGTGAGGAACCAGAATTCATTGTTATAGTTTGAGTCATGGCTGCAGTACTGGTCGTGAACGAGTCATGCACTGTTCACCCGACCGGTCGAGCAGTCTCCAGGACTGGTCGTAGACGAACAAAAAATTCTAAAAAATTGCAACCAACATAGTACTGGTCCTGAAATTTCTTGGACTGGTCGAGCCAATGCTAGGACTAGTCGAACAGGGTTCATGACTAGTCTTAGAATAGTCTAAATACATGTAAATTGATTCAATTTTAATTATGTATACAAAATGACCTACCCTAAGGTCAATCTAAGGTCAATCATACCTTTACCATGAAGTATGAACATTGAACCTTCTCTTCTTCAGATGATTTTGAAATTCAAGAAGCTTGAGACCTTGACACTTGATGAAGCTTGAAATCATAATCCTTGAATTGTACTTCACCTAGAGTCTTTGAACAAGATTTCATCTTCGATGTAGCTTTAAAACTCTGATGCTTTAGAGAAGATAATAATGTAATTGATCTTTCATTTCTTGAAGTAGATGATTATTCTTGACTTGAAGCATTGTAATGCAGTGCCTTAAATATATGTATATCAACGTGCCACATAAGACACAGATTAAGGTTTTGGCACCACAAAATTTTACAATCAAAGGAGCAAGAAACCATAGCACTTACAAATCTCCCCCTTTGTCAAATTTGTGACAAAACACACTCAACAATAATATAACCAATATACACATAAAGAATCATGCACCAGTTATAAAAGAAAACCAGTTATTGCCTAGTTAAAGAATCATGCACCAGTTATCATCAACTAGCACACATCATCATGAAGTAGGCAAAACACCTTCTTACTTACTCCCCCTAAGTAGCACACAAATTACTCCCCATGATTAGCACAAAAAAAAAAACCATTGCCACTTGCTACATCCATATCCATAAGTAAACAAACATAAATATTCTCCCCCTTTTTGTCACAATATACAAAGGAAACAAATAAGATATGGAAGAGGAAAATGAACAAGAGAGTAATAAAGGAGAGAAGTAGTCAAGATATGAAAGAAGTATAAGCAAATTCAAAGTTCACATATCATTAACCAGCAACCTGAAGTAAAATCAAAGTTCATATAGCAACAAAAACAAAGTAGTATAAAAGCTATTACAGATCAAAGGATAAAACACTTAATCAGATCCTGAGGAAGGAGTAGGTATGGTAGGATCCATTTGGTGAAGGCCCTTATTTAAGTGCTTAAGATACTTGTGCATATATTTAAATTACAAATCATGGGCAACATTCATGTTCTCTACCTTCTCCTCAAGTGCACGTAGACGTGCATCAAAATCAGATGGCTCATAGTCAAGATCATTTCTAGAGTCTGATTCAATTTCATCAAAAATGTCATCCATATTGATATCATCAGGAGGAAGATCGCCACCTTCTTCTTCATTCCCTGCTTCAGCACCACCACCACTCACATCCATTTGGCCACGAGCCAGTTCTAATTTCATCTTGTTTATATTAGAATTGTTGAAAATAAGATGATGAATAGGAGCCTCTCCAACAGGCATAGTGACTAGCATGTGAGTAGCTAACATAGTCATAAGATAGGCAAATGGAATATCACTGTCCAGGATGGAGACAAAACTGAATGATGGAATGACATATTAAAGAAGGCAGACAGACATTTGCACCAGAGATGATAGAATACAAAATTTGAACCATAAAGGAAGTCAGTTCAGTTTTGTTAACTGAACATGGATACAGATTGGAAATAAATATTCGATGCAAAACCCTGTATCTGGGTAACAAGAACTTTGAGGCGAGCGCATTCCCCCTATGAGTCCATTGGGCATCTATGTTGCATAATGCTCTAGTGAGCACTCATTTTCCTGATTCCGACGATTTTTCAGCTAGAGTGTGAATAGGAAGACCACCGTCATTAACAGGAATGTCCATCAAAGCAGAAATTAAGTGACGGTCTATGTCAAATGGACCTTCTCTAGCTGCGATTTTAAACATTAAATTCTCAGTCGAAAATTCAGTAATACACCCAAACATAGCTTGCGCAATATACTGGTATGCTAGCCCACCCAATGTAGAATGTTAGCCCATCCTATAGCTTGGAGAAGTGGAAGGAGGTCAAAAGGAGCAATGTGTTCAAGATCGACAGGTCGTTCAACGATAACATTGCACAATCGTAAATCCCGCACATGGGAGGGATCATCTTCGGGTGACCAAAGGTGGCGCCTTGTTACAGTTGAACAAGATGAGGAAGCACCACAGGAAATTTTCTTTTTATCTCTAGTATCCATTTATAACTAACAAATGAAGGAATCAAGTAGGTGTAAAAAGATTTAGAGTGTGTTGCTTCAAAATCAGATTTTGGAGAAGAAAACCCCAAAAACTTCAAGGAAACTAGAAATCAAGCACTCCAAGGAAGACAATGAAGTGAATAGAAATTGAATCTGCAAGAATAACAGAAATAATGCACTAACCTTGATGAATCAAACAGTTGGGTACGACTAGTCGTGCTTCGGCCCGTTGGAGAAGAATAGGAAATGAGGAACAAAGTGATTTTTCCAAAATTAAAAAGGTCCAGCGTGCTACACGATTGGTCATGGGACGTCCTCGATCGGTCGTGCCACGACTGGTCGAGCACATCCTCGACTGGTTGTGTACCAACAAAAACATGCATTTTTCATAAAATTTCAAAATTTAAAGTAATGAATAATCATACACACACACACACACACACACACACACACACACACTATGATACAAACATGCATGAATAATCAATTTAGAATACACATACTAAGATCAAATTTTAATTTATTAAACCTACTTTTGTCGAGCGGTTTAGTGAAAATGTCAGCAAGTTGAGTCTCAGTAGGAATTATTCCAAAGAAATTATTTTTTCTTCCATTAATTCACGAATGTAATGATACCTAATGTCAACGTGCTTGGTACATGAATGCTGCATTGGATTTTTAGAAATATTTATTGCATTGGAATTATCATAATATAAGACCATAGAATCCTGTGCAATTTCATAATCGCTTAACATTTTATTCATCATACAAGCTGAGTACATGCATTTCCAGCTGCGATGTATTCAGCCTCAACAGTTGAGAGCGATACGGAACTTTGCTTCTTGCTAAACCAAGAAACTACGTAATTTCCAATATAGAAACAACCACCACTGGTTGATTTCCTATCATCGATATTACCTGCCCAATCAGCATTTGTGTACGTAGCCAACTGAAAACTAGTATCATGGGGGTACTAGAGACCCAAATTAGCTGAACTTGCGACATATCGTATAATACTCTTAACAACAGTTAAATGTGACTCTTTATGATCAGACTGATATCTAGCACAAATACTATCACTCAAAGCAATATCAGGTCTACTTGCAGTTAAATAAAGTAAACTACCAATCATACTACGATATAATTTAGGATCTATACTTTTACCTGTAGAGTCCATTGAGAGTTTTAAAGTTGTACTCATAGGAGTATCAAAATTTTTACCATTCTCAAATCTGAACTTTTTAATCAAGTTCAAAGAATATTTGGTTTGAGAAATAAAAATACAATCAGGTTGTTGTTTAACTTGCAACCCCAGGAAATAATTCAATTCCCCAACCATGCTCATTTCGAACTTAGATTTCATTAAATCTGCAAACTCAACAGTCATGTTAGTACAGGTAGATCCATAAATAATATCATCAAAATAGATCTGCACCATTAAGATATGATCATTATGTTTCTTAACAAAAAGAGTCTTATCAACACTACCCATTTGAAAATTATGACTTAGAAGAAACTTAGTCAATTTTTCGTACCATGCCCTGGGAGCTTGTTTCAAACCATAGAGAGCCTTTTTAAGACGATAGACATGATCAGAGTTCTTAGGGTCTTCAAAACCCATTGGTTGTTCAACATACACTTCTTCATGTAGATCACTATTTAAGAAGCACTCTTTACATCCATTTGATATATTTTGATCTTTCTAAAACAAGCAATTGATATAAATAGTCTGATTGATTCAAGGTGAGCTACTGGGGCAAAGGTTTCATCATAATTGATTCCTTCAATTTGAGTGTACCCTTGTACAATCAGTCTAGCCTCGTTTCGAATTATATTACCAAGTTGATCAGACTTATTTTTGAAAATCCACTTAGTTCCGATAATATGTTTATCTTTAGGTCTAAGAACAAGATACCAAATATCATTTCTCACAAATTGGTTAAGCTCTTCTTGCATCGTAACAATCCAGTTTTTGTCAGTAAGAGCTTCTTTTACGTTTGCCGGTTCTATCTGGGATGTAAAGCACACGTAATTACGTATATCTTCTAGTTGTCTACGAGTGCGCACACCAGTGAGAGGGTTTCCAAGAATTTGAGTGGTTGGATGATCTTTAACAGTCCTCAGTTCAGAGTTAGTTTGATTTGATAAAGTATCTGGTTTGTCAATTAAAAGAACTTCATCATTATATAAACTTGAGTCAGGTGTATTCAAGTGATCGTCAATGACCACATTGATGGATTCTTGAATAACAACAGTCCTCATATTCAGTACTCGATATGCTCGACTGTTTAAAGAACACCCTAAAAAGATCCCTTCATCACTTTTAGTGTCAAACTTCCCCAGATTTTCACGGTCACGTAAAATATAGCACTTGCTACCAAAAACTCGAATGTATTTGATAGTAGGCTTCTTATCAAACCACATTTCATAGGCTGTTTTATTATTTGACTTAGTAGTGTAAACACGGTTTATTATATAATAGGCAGTGTTTACTGCTTCAGCCCAAAGATTTTTAGATAGTTTCATACTATTCAACATTACATTAGCCATTTCTTGAAGCACTCTATTTTTCCTTTCAACAATTCCATTTTGTTGTAGTGTTTTGGGCACAGAGAATTCATGCAATATTCCCTGATCGCTACAGAATTTCTCAAAACTACTATTCTCAAATTCCGATCCATGATCACTACGGTTCTTACAGACTTGAGAACATTTTTCAGTTTGGATTCATTTGAGAACTCTTTTTACTTCATCAAGGGTTTCTGATTTATCCCTTAAGAAGGGTACCCAGGTGAATCTGGTATAATCATCCACAGTTACTAGTATATATTTTTTGCCACCTCGACCCTCTGTCTTGGTTGGACCTATAAGATCCATGTAGAGAAGTTCGAGAGGTTTGGATTTGGCAATGGAGTCAACCTTTTTGTGAGCACTCCTGGTTTGTTTGCCAATCTGGCATTCGCCAGATATTTTGTCTACTTTCTGTAATTGAGGTAGATCTCTTATCAGTTCTCTTTTCCTTAATCTGTACAGATTTCGGTAGTGTACATGTCCAAGGTGTTTATGCCATAACTCAGACTCATTAGTATTGACCATGTAACACGTTTGACTAGATGAGCTAGAATCACTAACAATATAGCAGTTTTCAGAAGTTCTACGACCAGTTAATATTACTTAACCCTTTTTATTTAAAATTTCACAACCTTTATTAGTAAATTTTACGCTATGATTGTTATCGCATATTTGCGATATGCTTAACAGGTTGTGCATTAATCCTTCAACGTATAAAACATTCTTAAATAAGGGAAAGTTATAGAGTTGAACCGTACCTTGACCAATAATCCTGCCACTGCTACCATCACCAAATGTGACCGAACCATCAGCCATGTCTTTGAGATCGGTGAATAGACCTTTATCACTAGTCATATGCCTTGAGCATCCACTGTCTAATTACTACTTCAAATAACTTATAGCTTTGAAAGTCGTGTGGGCAACCAAGCAAGTAACCTTAGGAACCCATTTCATAACCGTTTTGGGTTTAGGAGTATAGTTGGTCTTCTTATGTTTGTAGTTGTTGTAAGAATGACCCACTAAGTTAGATTTTAAGAGCCCTTTAAGTAAATCAACTATTTTTTAAGCTAAAGGGTTTTGATTTTGATTTTTATAGTTGATATAGTTGCTTTTAGGCTTTTGAAAAGTTTTAGTATTTTTAGAAAAATTTTGATTTGTACTTTTCCCTTTTGAGTTTAAGGTTTCTCCTTTCACAAACTTGGGAGGAGTATTCTTCTGTTTAGGAGGAATATTTCTATCCTATCCCATACTGGATCAATCGCCACATTTTCTTGATCGAGACAAAAGTTTTTCTAACTTTGGATCACCTTGGGCATACCTCCATGTATCCTTTAAACTCAAAAGTGAAGAGATTTCAACTTTAAGTTTTTCATTTTCAGATTTAAGATTTTCAATAAGCGAGGTTTTGAAATCTAAATCGCATTTGCATTTTTCAAAACAATCTGAAATGTTGGATTTTTGACATTTTTCAATAAGTGTCTGAAAGGCTATCAAAATTTGACATTTTATAAATAGCTTAGATCGATTAGCTCAGGAAATAAATCCAAATATAAAAAGAATAACAAGCCATTAAGCTCTGATACCACTTGAAAAGGCCAAGTTATATGTCCTAGAGGAGGGGTGAATAGGACTATGCCAAATTTAAAAATAATACCAGCAGAATTAAACAATAAGATAGCCAAGTAAAGGAAAGATAGCAAGCCACAATACAGAATGTAAAGCAACCTCAAATTCTAATTGTTCTAAGGACAACCTTTCACCATAAAAACCAAGGGTTTATGGCAAGGACAACCTTACTAGAATAAATAGAGAATTAAAAACTTAAACTGTAGAGAAATAAAAAGGAAATAGCAAGAATTGAAATCTATACTATTACAACATTCCCCACAATGCTTGAAATGTAAATATTACAACATTCGCATCCACACATACATCCCACAAACTTGAATGATAAAAAATATAGAAAATAAATCACACATCCACAAAAAATAAAGTGTTATAGTGGTTCGCCTGTGTGTATACCAACTGTTAAACAACAGCCACACAGCTTGCTACTCCACTCCTAATATCCTCACACAGGGGATATTAGCGTTCACTATTAAAAAAGGTTTTACCAGGTTCACCTAAAGCCTTCACAATTGTGTCTTTTAAATGGCCTTACACAATCCAAAAACTCCACTCTGAGTTTTCTGGCTCACCTCAGATAACCAAAATAATGAGATTTTTCTAGCTTAATCTCAAAAGAAACCAATATAATAAAAGATTTACACAAATATAAAATACCTGAATTTTTCCTTTTGTAGCAGCCCGGAAGAACCAAATCAGAGTAGAAGTTCGAATATAGAAGTTCAATGTCCACACTCACTTTGAAATGGTTCTAGATTCTAATTGATTTTAATTTAAACCAGTTGCGCTAGCTCTATTTGATTTTGATTCAAAAAAGTGGAATATCACAATTCCTCTTTCAAGTTAAATTGGAATGTAGAAACAAAATCAAATATAAAAAGCTAACAAAAGAGAATATTAAATAAGCATAATGTACCCTAAAAATATCACAAACTTATCTCTGAGAGAGATGCCTTGATTTTACTTGAATTGGATATAAAATTCTGAAATTCGTGTTCTATTTATAGTAGTAGAAATCGCATCTTCGACTGGTCCTGTAAACACTGCGACTAGTCGAAGGTCGAATAGATTTTTGAATTTTAAGCGCGATCGGATAAAACCGTTCCACGACTGGTCAAAGGCTCTTCACGACCGGTCGTGAGCCCTCCACGACTGGTCGTGACCTTCCCACGACTGGTCGTGAGGAACCAGAATTCATTGCTGTAGTTTGAGTCGTGGCTACAGGACTGGTCTTGAACGAGTCGTGCACTGTTCACACGATCGGTCGAGCAGTCTTCAGGACTGGTTGTAGACGAACAAAAAATTCTAAAAAATTGCAACCAATATAGAACTGGTCCTGGAATTTCTTGGACTGGTCGAGCCAGTGCTAGGGGTAGTTGAACAGGGTTCAGGACTAGTCTTAGATCAGTCCAAATACATGTAAAGTGATTCAATTTGAATTATGTATATAAAATGACCTACCCTAATGTCAATCTAAGGTCAATCATACCTTTACCATGAAGTATGAACATTGAACCTTCTTTTCTTCTGATGATTTTGAAATTCAAGAAGCTTGTGACCTTGACTTTTGATGAAGTTTGAAATCTTCAGAAGCTTGAATTCATAGTCCTTGAATTGTACTTCATCTAGAGTCTTTGAATAAGATTTCGTCTTCGATGTAGCTTTAAAACTCTGATGCTTTAGAGAATAGAACAATGCATTTCTTGAAGTAGATCATTATTCTTGACTTGAAGCATTGTGATGCAGTGCCTTGAACATCTATATATCAACGTGCTACACAAGACACAGATTGAGGTTTTAGCACCACAAAATTTGACAATCAAAGGAGCAAGAAACCATAGCACTTACATGGTGGTTGTTCGATCACATTATTTTCTAAAATATGGCCCACTAAAGATTTAGAGCCACCCATGTCATTTTAATGTGGTGAGGCCCACCTGAGTTTGTGGGGCCACCTGATCCGACAGAGTGGATAGACATTGTGGATACAGATTACATGCATGAAGTGGGGCCCAACAGCGTGGGGACCACGTTATCTCAAGACAGTGCACATTAGCATTCTTTTTTAGGACAACAAGGTCCCACCTTGGTCCTGCATTTTTTTATTTTTATTTTTTTAAAAAAAAATATTATTTTGAAAGGGTCCAGGTCTGTTTAACGATGTGAATAGGTTGGATGGCAAATAAACATCACCGTGGGCCAGCCCTTGGGTTTTCAACGGTGGTTGTCACGATCCCCACTGTTTCTTGTTGTATGGCCCACCCAAATTTTGGATAAACCTCATGTTTTGGATCATACCCTGAAATAATTTGAAAAAATGGATGGATGTCATGGATTTAACTTACATCATTCACAGCAGTTGTTGCTGCAACAAATTCATTTTTTTAATAATTAAATACATTATATGTAAATTATTTACATATATAGTGCATGTGGCCGTCTAACCACTCTAGTTGGGGTTCATGCTTTTCACACTTTGGATTTCACATACACATCACAGTGTCCCACGGTGGGTCCCACACATTTTGAATCAGACTGATTTTTGTGTGGCCCTTTAGTACTCCAGATATTTGGGATCTTACAAACAGGCTGGATGGCTATAAACACCACAGTGGAGCCCACAGTTAGTGGGTCCCATGCACAAATGGTTTAGATCAAGATATTCTTCATATTTTCCCTTCATCCAAACTGTTAGAACACATGAACGGTCTGGATGGCATATGATCATCATAGTGGGGCCCACATCCACTTCATAAAAAAGAAGGAAAATAAAGGAAAGAAAAGGTGAAGGGGGAGTGCACTCACCGAGACAAGGGAAATGGAAATGGAGTCCACCACCTATTTCTTCTCTTACACTCACTAGCTCTCTCTCTCTCTCTCACTTAAAGTAGAAAAGGGGTGAAAATATTTAAGCGAGGGTGCTTAGGTAAAGAACTAATTTAGGTTAGTTGTTGGAGATTAATCATGGTTAGATGGTTGGGTGAGATTAAGATTAGGGAGTCGATCTATAATTAAGAGGGAGCAAGGGGGTATGGGTAGTAGAGGTGACGAGGATGGGAAATGTATGAAGAGAGGAGAGGAGTGGTATGATGATAGAGAGGGGGTGTGATGTCACAAGAAGGGGGTGATGTCATGAAGGATGGGGTTAGAGATTACCCCACATGTGCGGTTAGTTTTGCATGTGTGAGGGTGTTGTGTGGACGTCGTGCGCACACCAAGGATAGGTTCTTCGCACCATAGCAGGTTAATAGGCCACTGCGTGGACGCGTCAGGTGATACCTTTAGATAGTGGCGATGGGATGATCGATGTGGCGGGGTCTCGGAGTCTTGGGTTACTCAGGTGTGCATTTTTCACGGGAAATCTAGGGCAGGTCGTCAAAATTGCAAGGCAAAAATCAGATGGTTAATGTCATCTTCTTAGTACAACTGTTGGGTTATAATCCATTTAAAAGTGGAAAAAATTATGAATTGTCTAGATTACTATTCAAGTGCCACATGTACAGTTAGAGAGTCACCATCTTTAAAAAAAAAAAATCATGGCAAAACCAGCACAATGGCTTAGCCCCAATTTTAAAAGAGCATGTGATATAACTAATCACACTCCATGCCCGTAAAAACATGCCCTTTATGATGGTTGAATGCAGGCTTAGAAATTTCACATATTGCATTTATTATCCCAAATTGATCAATTCAAATTATGAGACCGATGGTAGAAAGGCCATTATCCAAAATCCTGGTTAATTTAACAATCTTAGCCTCTAGTTAGTGTGTATTTCTTTGTTAAAATTTTAATTTTTACTATTTTTCATTATGTCATTCACTAAATGCCTGTAAATTAGATAGTTGGATCAATTTAGTATGATTTACTGTTTATGAACCATCCTAACTGAGACTCACCATTTGAATGGTTTAATTTAAGTTAAATATGTGCCGCGTGTGCAATTTTGTAGCGACAATGTATCAATTATCACACGTTACTATGGTATTGTAGATACAAGCATGTGTAAGGAGGCGCTTCTGCTCTCTTTTGTGCTCGGTGGTGCAGGGTGATAATATATCTATTTCCTAATGGTGTTATGTGCTTAGAGTTGCCACTAGCCAGTAATCTCAAAATCTATGTTTGTCTAGACTCCGTAGAATCACTATGAACCAAGGAGTGTTCCAAGACTCCCTTATTTGAATAACTCATGAAGTTGGTTTGTGACCAAGGATTTCAAGTAAGGGCCTCGTACCTGCAGTCGCATGTAGTCTCTACTTTATAAAATTTAAGGTTTTTAGGAGATTTAAGGCTATAGATACTTATTACCCAACCTAACTACAAACTATTGAGGTGTGGGGCCAGCACACCAATGCCATCATTTGATAGGGTTTTCCTCCTCAGTTCAGAGGAGAGATAGTGTAGCCGGTTGTAAAAGGGATGTCTTTCATCGCACTGCTCGACTGGTCGAGTGGGCTACTCGACTGGTCGAAAGGAGCTGCTCGACCGGTCGAGGCTCACTCAACTTGAAGTCCAGCGAGCAGGATTTTTTGGGCTCGACCAGTCGAGGACCTGGCTGGACTAGTCGAGGGTTACGCAAATTCTGCGCGGATTTGGTGCAGACTGCGTAATTTTGAGGCGGTTTCGCAGAGGTGCGGAACAGAAGTTTCCTAAACTATAAATAGGGATCCTAGGGTTATTCTAGGGTATGAAAAAGGGATGAAAAAGAGTTTTTTAAAGCAAGGCTAAGGGTTTTCTAAACGTCCAAGGTGAGTATATTGCTTGTAATCTTATTTTTCTTCATAGTGGAAGTTCACACCCGTGGTTTTTTACTCTTGTTAAGGTTTTTCCATGTATATTCTATCTTGTGGTTTGTTAGTATGCTTGAATTCTACTTCTAGATTATATTTCTTCTTGTTTATCGTTTGTGGGTGAGACCGAAGATTGGATCTCGGTTCACTTGCATTGTTGGCGTGCTGCGCAACACCTGGTATCAAAGCTATTGATTTAGTTCAAGTGGGAGCGATGACGGAAGAATGGAAGACTAGAATTAAGAAGTTTGATGGTTCAGACTTTGCCTTCTAGAAGATGTAGATAGAGGATTATCTGTATCAGAAGGACATCTATATTCTCATAGGAGGAAAAGAGAAGAAACCAGAAAAGATGACAGATGATGAATGGTCTTTATTGGATTGGAAGGCTTCAGGAACCATCAGACTCTCTTTGTCTAAGAGCGTCGCATTCAACATATCCAAGGTAAAGACCACAAAAGAATTAATGCAAGCTCTAGCCACAATGTATGAAAAACTCTCAGCGTCCAACAAGGTTCATTATATGAAACGGCTATTCAACATGAAGATGTTAGATGGTGGGAGCGTGACCGAACATCTAAACGAGTTCAATACAGTCATGAGTCAATTGGAATCTATTGGCATCATCTTTGATGACGAGGTCAGGGCATTATTGATCTTGTCCAGTTTGTCAGACAGTTGGGATGGTTCAGTGATTTCCATGAGCAATTCTTCAAGGTCGACAAAGCTGAAATTCGATGATGTGGCTGGTCTAATTCTCAGTGAAGAATCTAGAAGAAAGGCATCGGGAGTTTCATGAGATTCGGGGAATGCTCTAAACATTGAAGGAAGAGGAAGATCGCTGAACAAAGGAGGCAATAAACACGGACGTTCTAAGTCAAGGAAGAAGTCCAAGGAACCAAAAGACAAGGATGGGTGTTAGCATTGCGGGAAGAAGGGGCACATGGAATGTGATTGCAAGGCGCTTAAGAAACAAGAAGGAAGCTCTCAAGGTGGGAAGGATTCAATGAATCAATCTAAGGAAAGTGACACAGAGGCGTTGATCTTGTCTCTTGATTCGAGGAATGAGTCTTGGGTCATAGACTCGGGTGCCTCGTTTCATGTCACTTCGTGTAAAGAAGTTTTCCGTGATTATGTGACAGGTGACTTCGGGAGAGTCTACCTAGGTGATGCTGAGCCGTGTAGTATTGTTAGAAAAGGAGACGTTCATGTAAGTCAGAAAGATGGAATAACCTTAAAATTGAAGGATGTCAGACATGTACCGAGTTTGAGACGGAATTTGATATCAGTGGGGCAGTTGGCCGATACCGGATTTATGACAACATTCACTAGTGATTCCTAGAAGATCACAAAAGGTGCCTTGGTGATATCTCGAGGCAAGAAGGAAAGTACTTTGTACGTGACTTCCGGATCGTATAGGTCACTCGCAGTCACATCAACTGGAGTGAATGGGCAGTTATGGCATTAGAGGTTGGGACATATGAGTGAGAAGGGGATAAAAGTGCTTATTGTCAAAGGAGAAGATAACAGGGCTAAAGTTTATTGACTTGAAATTCTGCGAGGACTGCGTCTATGGAAAGTAGAAGAGGGCAAGCTTCAAGAAAACAGGAAGCGCTCCAAAGACACATCTGTTAGAACTTGGACACACTGATGTGTGGGGACCGGCACAAGTATCATCTCTTGGTAGTTCACGTTATTTTATTTCATTTATTGACGATGCTAGTAGAAAATTGTGGGTTTATTTATTAAAGCACAAATCAGTAATGGGGGAGAGTACTATGATAAGAGGTTTGAGGAGTATTGTGTAGCAAATGGAATCAAACATCGGAAAAAGATTCCAGGGACACAGCAGCAGAACGGTGTAGTTGAGCTCATTAACAGGACTATCCTTGAGCGCGCCAAGAGCATGAGGTTACATGCAGGGTTGCGCAAGACGTTTTAGGCAGATGCTGTGAATACTTTCGCATATCTCATCAATAGAAGTCTCTCAGAACCATTGGATGGTGGGCTACCAGAAGAAACGTGGACTAGGAAAGAAGTGAACCTTATACATCTCAAAGTGTTCGGTTGCACTTCATATGTTCACATTGATGCAGAGCATAGAAAAAAGTTGGGTGTGAAGTCCAAGAAGTGCATGTTTATAGGCTACGGGTAACATGATTTTGGCTATCAATTTTGGGATATAGAGAACCGAAAAAATCATCAGAACCAAAGACTTAGTCTTCAATGAAAAAGTGATGCATAAGGACAGTGTGCAGCAAAACAGAGATAAGGCCGATGAGAAAGAATTTGTAAAGCTAGAAAGTTACCGGCACGGGTGTTACAGTGCCACAGGATGAGCATGCACAGGAGCATAATGAGGCAGAGCCGTAGACACCGGTTATAAGGAGGTCTACTCAGGAGAGGAGACCCAAGGTCCGATACTCACCCTCCTTATATTATCTAATGCTGACAGATAATGGTGAACCAGAGTGTTTTGAAGAGGCATTATAGTTAGATATATGGGTTAAGTGGGAGCAGGCCATGAATGATGAGATGGACTCTCTTGAGTCCAATCATACGTGGGAGCTAGTCACTTTATCTAAGGGTAAGAAAGTTCTTCATAACAAGTGGGTTTACAGACTAAAGGAGGAGCATGATGGTTCGAAACGGTATAAGGCCAGATTAGTTGTGAAAGAGTTCCAACAAAAGGCAGGTATCGACTTCACTGAAATATTTTCACCAGTGGTGAAAATGTCTACGATTTACATGGTCTTGAGTATAGTGGCTACAGAGGATTTACATCTAGAGCAACTAGATGTTAAGACAGTCTTTCTTCATAGGGATCTTGAAGAAGAGATATACATGCATTAGCCAACATGATACGTGACACCAGGAAAGGAGAATAAGGTGTGTAGATTGAAGAAGAGTCTATATGGCCTGAAGCAGGCCCAGAGGCAGTGGTACAAGAAGTTTGACAGTTTCATGTCGGGAAATGGTTTTAAGAGATGTCATGCAAACCACTATTGCTATTTGAAGAAGTTTGATACGTCGTACATCATCCTTCTTCTATACTTTGATGATATACTTGTGGTCGAATCAAGTATGAAGGACATCTCAGATCTCAAAAGACAACTGTCTAGAGAATTTATCATGAAGGATTTATGAGCTACAAAACAAATCCTAAGCATGAGGATAAAGCGTGACAGGGAAAACAAGAAACTAGTTTTGTCATAGGTAGAATACATAGCCAAGGTACTTGATTGATTCAGTATAAAAGGTGCTAAGCCGGTTAACACTCCATTAGCTAACCACTTCAAGTTATCTAAGGAGTAAGGTGCAAAGACACAGTCGGAACGGGACTATATGTTTAAAGTCTCATACGCGTCAACTATTGGGAGCCTCATGTATGCTATGGTGAGCATGAGGCCAGATATTGCTTAAGCAGTGAAAGTTGTTAGCAGGTTCATGAACAACCCCAGGAAGGAACATTGAAAAGTTATGAAGTGAATCCTTAGATACCTGGTAGGTACTGTAGATGTATGGCTGTGTTATGGAGGATCGGAAGCTAAGCTATAAGGCTACATAGATTCAGATTTGGCAGGAGATATCGACAGCAAAAGAAGCACTACATGGTATGTCTTTACTCTGGGTAGTACTGCAGTTAGTTGGGTCTCTCAGTTATAGAAGATAGTATCTATCAGTACAACGGAAGCAGAATATGTTGTAACTACAAGAGCGTGTAAGGAGATGGTGTGGATGCAAGGTTTCATGGAAGAGTTGAGAAAGAAGCAAGAAGATTGCAAACTGTACATTGACGGTCAAAGTGCACTACACTTGGCTAAGAATTTGGCCTTTCATTCAAGGAACAAGCATATTGACAACAGATATCACTTCATACGTTCGTTACTGGAAAATGGATCGATTCCTCTGGAGAAGATCCATACAAGTGAGAACCCTGTGGATATGCTGACCAAAGCGGTCACATGGGAGAAGCTGAAGATCTGTTCAGCTTTAATTGATCTTCAGGCTTGAAAACGGGGAGGTGGTGCACTCTGGATGTAGAAGACGAAGGATTATGGTGATGTATTTTCAAGTGGGAGATTGTTGAGGTGTGGAGCCAGCACACCAATGACATCTTTGAAGGGGCTTTCCTCCTCAGTTCAGAGGAGAGATAGTGCAGCCGGTTGTAAAAGGGATGTCTTTCACCGTGTTGCTTGACCAGTCGAAGGGAGTTGCTCGATCGGTCAAGGCTCGCTCGACTCGAAGTACAGCAAGCAGGATTTTTTGGGCTCGACTAGTCGAGGACCTGTCTCGACTAGTTGAGGTTTACGCAGATTCTGCACGGATTTGGTGCAGGCTGCTTAATTTTAAGGCGGTTTCGCAGAGATGTAGAATGGAAGTTTCCTAAACTATAAATAGGGGTCCTAGGGTTATTCTAGGGTATGAAAAAGGGATGAAAAAGGATTTTCTAAAGCAAGGCTAGGGGTTTTCTATACGTCCAAGGTGAGTATATTGCTTGTAATGTCGTTTTTCTTCATAGTGGAAGTTTGCACTCGTGGTTTTTTACCCTTGTTGGGATTTTTCCACATATATTTTGTCTTATAGTTTGTTGGTATGCTTAGACTCTACTTCTAGATTATATTTCTTCCTATTTATCGTTTGTGGGTGAGACCGAAGATTGGATCTCGGTTCACTTGCATTGTTAGCGTGCTGCGCAACACAAACAAGATCTAAGACTGCAAAAGATTATTTTGGAACTACAACTATGATCGAGGAGACAATTATTGCTGGGGCTCGACTGCAGACAAGAATTGAAATCGATTATTTGAGTAAAGAAAATGTTGGTTTATGTCTTGTTGGAAATACATACAATAAGACTACTTGAAGATAGGCACATATGATCACATAAGACATGTAATCTTCATACCACACTCCCATGTCCATGATGATCTATGTCATTAAGGGTATTAGTATTTGTAACTGTGATTTGCTCACTTTGATAAAACTAAATGTTGTGATGACTACCACGACCTGATATTGGTAGTCTTGATGGACCAGATATAAGGAACGCAACTTATATCTAATAATGAAATCTAACGGGTACCCATTTAGAATAGTTCATTTGATTGATCAGTGTGGCCCAAGTGGGAGAATGTAGGACCTCTATTTGGTGGTCCTGACATGATCATTGGGCTAGATCGTATGATTGGATTACTTTGATGAGCATACCAGTCGGCATCACATGTGTGATTGGCAAAGATATGTATGGGGCAGTTACGCTCATGTTGTTTTCTTATCCACAACAATTTAGATAGGCATGGAATTCTTTTGCAGCATGGACTCTCGAGGTAGGAAGAAGTTGTGATGGGCTAAACTTCTTCTCGCCCTCATTTATATAATTATGGTCTTGGTCACATCACCCACATATACGAAACCATAGTCCCATAAAAATGGTTTCCTTAAGTGTTTAAGGTGCGGAAGATCAAGCCAATTTCTTGCACATGCACTAATGGCTTCTCAAGGTACAATGATTTGATTTGTCTTATTTTTAATTTAGCCAATCTTCATTATTGATGTATAGATGATCCGTTGATCCGCAAATTAAGTATAACATTGCAATCTGAGTCCACTGGAAATCAAATACCAACCTTATATCAACCATTAAAAAAAGATGCATGTTGAGTTTATTTAGAAAATGGAAAAGGAACAAAATGCCTTTTTATTTATATGTATAAACATTGATGTGATATAATCCAAAATAATTCTCAATAAACAATACATCCACACTCATGACTTCATATTAAAACACGATTATACACAAAATCATGGTGGAGTCTACAACGCTATGAGACTTGAAGCATATGCTGAAATGAATAGAAGGGAGAATGACAGAGCAAGAGACAATGTGATAGATTCTGCATCCGATACATCCCCGCCAGTAGATGGGACAGCCTTAGATCCACTTCCTACATCCATAAAAACATGAATATCAAAATCATGAAATTAGAAAATGGATTTGTAAAGAATTAAATCAGACAGCCTGATAATGGAAATTAATTGGCTCATAGAATGTGAACAATTGGCCTTTTCTTCATAATCTCTAATTTGAAAGCCACGATCAGGTCCATATATCATATCTTTCAATCTATATAATTTTCTAGTGTGGGCCAGCCATTTATATATGTAAATCCAATTTATATATGGAAAATTGGATTTGCATATGATTATTTATGCTGATTTATATGTGAAAATGTTTTCATACTTAGCCAAAACAATTTCAAAACCCCCTCATACTGAAACACTTTGCCATGTAAAATTGGCTCCTTTGGTTTTACCACAACAATATCGACCGCCCACAAAAATTTCTATGTTTTAAACATTGCTTAGCTAGTAGGGAACTTAAAATAAATTGGTAAAATCGAAAATTTACCTGAAGGAACGCTCGAGGCTGGAGTGGTTTGTACTGATGGTGCACTCGGCACTGTTGGCGTCGAAGGCGTAACTGGTGTTTCCTTAGGAGGGGTAGGAGTAGTTGTTGGTCCAGCAGCACCTAACCACAATCAATATCACAGGTTCACAGAAAATCAGAAATTTCATGTTACTTATTTAAGGAGCTAAACTATAGTCCCACATGCACATCTATAACCACATGTGTAAGTGGGCTAGATTGATGAGGCTCAGCTGTGCTAGAGTCCTATGAGGTAGATGAGCTGAGATTTCAGGCCCAAATGGACAGCCTGGTCTAACTTGTGGGCCAAAACAGACATTGGCCTGGCCCACTTACAGCTGTATCTATATCGAACCAAACGTGATTAGCAGTGGAAATGAGTTGGGACGCCAATAGGTCCGCTGGCCCGACCCACTTCTGATGCGTGTTTGGGACAATTTAAATGGATAGTGGGTTGGGATCGGGTTAGAAAATATGGCTCATTTAAGTAAATGGGTGGAACTTGGGTTGAGCCCTACCCAACCCAACCTGCCGATATGGACAGATGGCCTAACCCAACAGAAAAATGCTCATGCACCTTGGGCTTACCATTACACTGGCTGACGGGTGGAGTCTGGACGTTGCAAGCGCCAGGGAGAGCAAGAGCTTGAGTCTGGTTGAGGGTGAGGCCCAGGGACGAGCCACCACCATTAAGAAGGGTGCAGAGGCATGGCGCCTGAGACTTAACAACATTGGAGAGCTGGGAGCAGCAAGAAGGTGATGGGGTCGACGCATTCCCCGTAATGTAGGCCAGGCATGGCGACAAGCTAATGATCGCGGTTGTACAACCTGACTGGGCCATGGTTCCAGCCCACAGCGATACCAAAAGGACCATGGCTAGGCCCACCTCCATACCTTTAAGAGCCATTTGAAGTGATGTGAGGATTTGGGTTGCTTGTGCTTGAGATTTCAAGTCTTGTGGTGATTGAGTACACACATTGGTAAGGGATTTATAAGAGAGCTTGGCTAAGATTATAAAAAGGAAAACGGGTAATGTGGGTGGCCAACTCCCCTCTAATGGGTTCTTGGTAAGCTAATCATTTTAAACGATTTGACTTGGAAGAAGTCATCAGAAAATGCATTTGCTTGAAATACAAAGCTTTTGAAATGCGTCGTGATTTGATTTTTCTAAATAGATAGTTTCCATCTGTCTTAACTAATTTACCTACCAATATAAAAATCGTGTGAGGATTGGTTTGGCAGCCCACCATAGTGAATGGGCCTGTTTATCTCCAACGAGTGATTGAAATTGATCAGCCACTGCGCCCCACTATAGAATGAATGACACAGATTGCCTACTGATGATTGAAATTGATCAGCCTCCATCCGTTTTTCCAGCCCATTTAGGACGTGGTTATGAAAATTAAGCAAATCCACACCACAGGAAACAGTGATGATTGAACACCTAACATTAAAAACATCCCAAGGCCCATAGTAAGCAGATCGGTAATGTTTATTTGACATCTAATCCATTAATGAGGTCAACCAGACCTGGATGAAGGGAAAATACAAATATTAGATTGATCTAAAACTTTTGTAATCTACAAAAGGTTTATAAATGTTCATTCACCACTTTTTCTTGTGGTGTGGTCCACTGAAGATTTGTATCTGCTTAATTTGTAGGATAACATCTTCAAATGAGTTGAAAAACGAATGAGTGGCATGGATATACAACACATTCATTTAGGTGGGCCCCACACGATAAGGGGCGTTACGGTGGAGATCCTTTCTGGGTGTTTTCTATTCCGAGGTCGAGGTCGAGGTTAGCATCCGAGGCCGGGGTCAAGGTGGAGGTTGGTACCCAAGGGCCGAGGTGGAGGTTGGCACCTAAGGTTGGGTCGGCACACCAACCCTTCTTAGGGGACTTCCTTTGACAATCGTCTCATTACCTCCTTGACATTTGGTCAATTCAATTTTACCCATAATAGCTGCCCCCTTACTTCCGAACGCTATCTCCAAGAGCTTGGGAAGTGGAGTTGGACTGACGTATAAGCAGGAGACCTTAATCTTGCAGAAGCTCAGCTCGCCTAATGAGCACCGCCTTATACTGCCGCGTGGTATTTAATGTGGGAGAGGGAAGGATAGTGCGTGCTACTGGGATTGAGGAAAATATTATTATAGTGATCATATGTCACGCCCCAGACTTGATAACCGGACTCACAAGGAACCCAATGGCCGGTTCTGGCCGCAACAACATCTGTATTACCCCATTCTCAGCTTCTGAGGCAGGTTCCGATCCTGGGATCCTACAATGAGGATTTTCATAACAGTATAATCATTACCAATATGAGCATACCTAAGATCACAGCAAGTACATTTGAGAATAATAAAGGATACACATCACAAAATTCACTATAAATTTAAACTTTTACAATCATCCATAAGGTCCAAAAGGATATACATGAGATAAAAAGGAAAATAGAGAAAGGTCGGCAACATTAGGGTCCTCAAATGCTTAGCTCTACTCCACGCTCTGCTGCTACGACGCCTACCTAGAATCTCCTGCACTCATCAATCGTGCATAAGCTTATAGAAGCTTAGAGGGTGGTGAAAGTGTGTGACAATGGTGCACAGAAGGATAGCAGGAGATGCAAGAAGGGAAACATGCTCAATGGGGATATAACCAGCCTTACCAGGGCTTATCATGAATATGATGCGATGAGTACTGGATGCCATACCAAGGCAGTGCATGAGAGGCTTACACAGCCAATGCTAATGCGATCAAGTAATACCAGTGTTCATATCCAAACCATAAGTCAAGTACATTTTCAATCATAAGGAAATCACCGGGGTCCATTATACTGCTGAATGACTGCCGCTTTACAGACCCCGCACAGTTAAACGAGCATAAGAGACCTCACTACCCGCCTGTGGACAGCCAATCATCAGCAAGGCTTGACGGTAGCGGACCCATTTACGAGCTGGTCAGACTCGGCCTAGCAATGCCCCCTACAAACCAGCCAGGCAAGGCCACACCCCTATCCAACCGACTACACGACAGTGGGAGTCGCGGCCTAACGATATAAGTCCCTCGTGTGCTCATGTATTCCACCCGGTCACGACATTGGAGCAGATCCTTGGTACCATGGAAGTTTTAAGAATTTCACCCATGGGCATCCTATGCACCCGGTATGCTCAACTAATATTTTCGGTGTCCACACATACCGCCATCCACGAATACCCCTGTGGAGGCAAGGCCCTAATGAAGTAAGGGCGGATATCCACAAGCTATGCAATGTCATATGTATGAATCACACAATCACTCATGCATCAATCACAAGCATCCATCTCTCGGGGAGATACTAAAATGTCCTACACAATGGCACAACCATGTCCAATCATACCTCAACCAAGCATGCATATGATGCATGAGTGGGCCATGAAGATAAATAGGGGTGCCAATGAGGTGAAGATGAACTCTCTACCTAACCATGAAGGGTCTAGGTACTTAACCAATTCCTTATAAGGAATACAACCTCTAGTGGAGGCTCATTTACCTGGGGTAGCCTACGAGACTAAGCATACAAGCTACGGGCTTAAATAATATAGAGATGGGCCTAGCAAGAGATTAAGGTGGGCATTCAACCACACTTAGAGGGGTCTATAATAGGGACATTTAACCATCATTTTTCCAAGCCATAACCAACCATAATCCGTATAGCTATAAGGCCCAAGGCCCACATCCAAACCACATACATAATCCCCATATAAAGGCATGAGAAAAAGGGTCTAATACTACCTTCAACAACATGGGCCCAAGGAGGGGAATCAAGGCCCAAGGCCCAAGTCCCAATGGCCATAGGACTCGTACATTCAGTTGAACTTAATGGATAGCCCATGAGCACAAAAAAAAAAGCACAGCTTAAAAATAAGTTTAAGTTGGGTGAAATGGGCCCCACTACATCAGCCCAACAACTAGCAATCTAAGTGGGCAACCGAGGGCCCAATACCACACTTATCTCAGCCCATAAGTCCATCAAAATGGTAGAAGTCAGCCTAACATATGGCTAGGCTAAGCTGGGACGTTCCAGCCCAATCTGGGTCCACTAGGAAGTCCCAAAATCTGGTTTATATTTGGGTCCCACAAATGATCATCAATAGAGACCCAAAAAGGCATTGATTAAGCCCAAGAGTATTCTAAAATATAAGGGAGCAATAAATGCCCAATTTTTTCAATATGGTGGGCCCCATAATCATGGCCCAAGAGTATTCTAAAAGGCGTTGATTAAGCCCAATAGTATTCTAAAATATAAGGGAGCAATAAATGCCCAATTTTCTCAATATGGTGGGCCCCATAATCATGGCCCCAATGGGCCCTAGAACATCATGGATGGGTCCCCAACTAATCATACACAAAGCCCAATGGGCTGGGGCCCAAAAGTTTTGAAATAACAAAGGGAACAATAATGTACAAGAAATTTATGCAATGCATGTTGTTGTCCTAAATTTGGGCACTCCATTAAAGTGGGTCCAGGACCTCTAAAACTCTGAGAATTGAGGGCCAAAGTCTCTCATCATGCATACAATAAGATGAAACCCAAAAAGGTGCCCACCATCAGAGGAAACATTTTTGAATTATGGTTTTTATCAAGGCATATTACTGGACTGCACAGCAGAAAAATCTGGCTGTCCAACCATCTTGGCCCATTCTTTTGGATGCACAAATGGGGTCAGTTGGGGCTGAAATTTTACAAAGTGATACTTCTATAGGTGGGCCACACCCCCACAAAATTTCAAAATTTTTTATATTCTTAAGTATTTTAATTAATTTAAACAAAACAATCTATCCAAAAAATCAGACAGACCTGGACGTCCCAACGTGGTGGGCCAGTCCGGCCCTCGCCACACTGTGCACAGGGGTCTATTGGACCTAAAATTTGGTAGATGGGTCTTACAATGAGTGAAACACACCTCCAAAAAATTTCAAAATTTTTAGACATCTAGAAATATTTTAATTAATTTAAATAAAATAATCTGTCCAGTGAGAAGTATTGTTGGAATGTAACTGGCCTGAATTTGGGCCATCCAGTGAGAAGTGGGCTTTTGGGCCTCCAAAATTCCTGAAATTTAGACCCAAGGTCCCTCATCAGGTATACAACAAGATGGAGTCCAGAAAAGTGGCCTACCATCATCAAAATAATTTATGAATTTCAGTTTACGACAGTCTACATTGTTGGACTGCACAACAGAAAATCAGGCTGACCACCCCTCTTGGCCCACCCTTTTGGATAACCAAATGAAGTCAGGTGGGGCCGAAATTTGGCATGCTTATAAGTGGGGTCTACACCTTTAAGAAACATATATTACATGGGACCAAACACCACTCCAAATGACCAAATATCTGGCCTCAAGATGACCCAAAAATTTGTCCAGACAGTTCTAGACAGCAACATATAACTGAAAATAAATAAATATTAACACTATTTAAAAGGGCTTTAATCCTAGAAAAATCATGGTATGGGCCACCCCAGTGGGCCCCACAAATATCCAGACCCTTTCCATTACAAAACACCCCTTGCATGTGCCCATATAGGTGGATTAGTGGGCTCCAACGTCCAAGGGTGGACTGTTATGGACGTCCAACCTCCGTGGATGGTTTGGATATTTTTGGTCTACAAGGTGGGCCATACACCCATGATAAGAAGTTTATTAACAAAGAAAAAATAAGGATTCAGCCACAAGGGAAGGGTCTCCACTACATTGAGGCCCTTCCCCTCATCACTCATGCATACACATTCCACTATCACAAGATATACAAGATCTACATGATCATACGATTTCTACTTGAGATCTATGGTGGAGATTGCATCTCCACCAAGGATCAAGGGTCTAAATGACCGAAAGATCCTTGATCAAAGAAAGAAAAGCCATGTAGGGGTCCATGAAGAATGGCCGCTTGCATGGAACATGCATGCAAGTAAGATGGGCTATGAGCCTCATCCATGAAATCTTGGGGGCCACCACCATCATTTGATGGGCCCCACAAGCTTCAACATGAAAGAAAATAGAAGAACAAGTATGAAATGGAAGAAATCTGAATTTTGCAATTACATGCACACCCACCTACAAGATCTTCAAGCAAACACCTCCAAGATAGTCTTCAAGCTCCAAGGAAAGAGGTTTAATGGTCAAGATGCAAGACTAAAGGCTAGATTATGGGGTAGAAGGGAGGATGAAGGGATGGAAAATGGGTAGAAAATTGCTGGAGAAGAAGAGAAGAGAGAGGGAGGGAGAGAGAGAGAGAGAGAGAGAGAGAGAGAGAGAGAGAGAGAGAGAGAGAGAGAGAGGAGTAAAAAGAGAGAAAGGGGATTTCAAGGCAACCAATCATCTCTCTCTTGCATTGGATTGAGAAGAGCAATCATAGCAATAGGGAGTTAGAAACAATGTTGTAGGGTTAGTAGGCTTTTTAGGTCAGTGGGTGGTGTTTTAGAGATGAGTGGTGTAAGGATAGGGCCTAGGTAGTGTGTGTTGGAAATAGTTCCAAGAGATGGGACCTACCTAGAAATCCATGCACACCACCCCTAGGTGGGCCACATGATCATGATCATGGGCTTAAAAAATGAAATGCACACAACTTATGATCTACATGCCGGATGGACACACAAGACGCAGCGTTGGAACTGCAACGACGAAGCGGTCGAAATGGCATAGGTCTCAACTTGATCCGAGTCGGGTCTTCATGACGAGACTTACGGATGACTGCAAACACTATCCAAGGCTCACGGGTCACCAAGATTCAACCGGTAGGACCGCTGGACCAAGATGGACGGAATGCATAATTACACACATATGCACACAAGTGAACTCGGGTTGGGTCTCACATCATATGAGGAGGTGTGCGCAAAACGGTGCCACTTGGTCTCTGGATGATTTGTAGATGGACATCTATCCTTACCTCGATAGTGGGGTTTGACAGCGAACCCCTAGTTGCCATGTGGATAGGAACGTGCTCTGATGCACCCTTTCACATCTAGGTAATGAATGTGTGCACTCAATGCTTTTGCTCCGGAAACCTTATAAATAGGGATGGGTCACCCTAATTTCCTTTACTTGTTGGCTCTTATGTCTTCTACGCTAATCGCTCCTCCCCTTTTCTTCTGTTCTTGTCATCAAATCCGGTCATTAGGCGATTTTCGGTATGTTTTCTTTTTCACATTCTTTGTTGTGCACCTTCCTCTTCGACTTTCTCTTGTTCTTCTCCTTCCTTTCTTCCCTTAAATGTCGTCGGAAGATTCTGGGAGAGAATTTGTATCAGGGGCTTTTCACTGGGAATCCATCCCTTAAAGCGTGGATTCTCGGTTAGGTGTTGTTCACAACCCCGAGTGTAGGGTTGCGATGTAGTAATAACTCATGAGAATGAGGTCGAATCCACGGGGTCTAAACTTGTATGTATTCTGAAAAGAACTAGAACTAGAAGAATATCTAAATCTGAATTCTTGAATAAAATAAAGTAATTGTGAATAATGTTTAAACTATCAATTAAAGGTGGGAACTAGGGTGCCAATGATCCACTTGTAGCTATTAAGATGCTACCTTGATTCAATAAATACAATTGGAATTGGAGTCCTATCCTATCCAATTTGAAGATAAAGCAATTTAAATCAAATTCAAACTTTTCATTGACCTAATTCTCAATGGAGGAGAATTGTGAAGATTGGAAGTGATTCCATCACCCTACCATGCTCAAGAGACGATGGTGAACAATGAGATTTACCATTCTCACTATCTCAAAATAGGAAAAGAAGATATCTAAAGCTATCACAACATCTATTGTAATTTGAGTCACAATAAATCATAGAAAACTAAAAATATTCTTTTAATATCAAATTAGAAATCAATGAAGTTCAATATATAAAAACAAGAATCAAAGTAAAATAAACATCCCAACACGTTACAAGCTTCACCTCTTAGCTCTAGCTAAGAGGTTTAGCCAACCATAGATATGATTGAAACCAAATATCGTAAACAAAGCATGAAAAATAAACTAGGGAAGAAGAAAAATTCTTTGACGGCTGCTCCACTCTTTTGTTATACTCATTGAGAACTTTCTAAACCCTAGAAGATGCATTGGAGTATCATAGGAAGTCATATTTATAGTTGTGGAACTCCAACTTTCGCATCTAGTTAGAAAAATCTAGAAACCACCTCAAATTTACACACTTTCCGCAGTTTGCTAAATTAAACTTCACTTTGCGCAGTTTTCCAAAATATACTTCACTCTACATAGCTAAAATAGACTCGAGTTTCAGAATACACTTTTTCAGGATAATTTCAGGAATATGTTTGTTTTCAGGACAATTTCAAGATTCCTTTTCTTCACTTCAAATCTTTGATTCTCTTTATTCCTCACTTGGTTTTCTTGGATCTTTAGCATGTGAATTCTTCATTAATGACTTCCAAATCTCTAAATCTTCATTTAGTAATCCTTTGAATATAAATCTTCATTTTGACATCGATTTCACCTAAAGCTCTCGAAATCACCTCACACATGAAAATATGCATAATTAAATCGATTAAGCACTATCATGTTTATAAAACCAAGGTATAAATAGGGAGAAATATGCAATATTTCACACTCTACACACCCCCAACCAACATTTTTCTAGTCCTGAGCAAAACATGTATGAAGTGATCTTCAATTCTCAATGTTCAAAGTTCTTCAAGAAAACAATCATTTGTGTAAACAAATATGAATGAGTATAATTCAAAAAAGCGAGAGTGAAAATTTGTGAACCCAGGGCCAAATCAAACAAACAATCAATCAAATAGACTCTTCATCAATCAATCTAGAGCATAAGTTTGTGTATCAAGTTTTCCCAATGTGCTTAGTGAATTTCAATTTACTTTCTATAAAAGTACACTATCATTATATAATATTATCTATGATCATCACCTCAAGATTAATTAAATAATCAAGTACTGATTCCGAACTTATCCCCTTTTCTTTCCTTTTTCCGTTTTTTATTTTATATCCACGGTCACTTTTTATTTATTCATTCTTTTCAGACTTTCCATTATTTTTCATTCTTTTACAGTCTTTTCATTCTTTTCCAGTCTTTTCATCATATATGACCTTTTTGTTAATCTCATTATTTTTTTAACCGGTTTTTGTTTTCATCTTTTAAGGTGGATAAAATTCTCCAGACTTAATTCACAATCATCTATTAATGCTTCACATACTAACAATCAGAAATTCTAGCATAATTCATAAAAAGCAACTTGAACGTGTCTTGTGACTTAGATTAACATGATATTCAAACTTCCTCTTAATCAATTAAGTGCAAGAACTGTAGGTGATATACTACTTAGTTGATCAAACTCCAACAATTAAAAATTTAATCTCAATCTTATCATCATACTCAAAACATTCTTTACATACACAATTTATCATTTTCCAAACAGATTTCAACTTGAAACATTGAAAATTTCAAAAAACATTTTGCTCAAAACTAAGAAAACACTAATTAGTTTACTTAATCCACACCCCCAACCTAAAATCTACATTGTCATCAATGTGTATATATATATATATATATATATATATATATATATATATATATATATATATATATATATATATATATATAAAAAAGCATGCAATGCATATGAGACAATGAAAAGAAATGAGAAGTGATGGAAAGGTTGTACCTGAAGAAAGGGGATTGAAACTTTTCCAAGGTTCTAAATGTGAAGATGAGTTAGCACAAAGACTCTATTAGAGCATAAAATTAAGTGAAGAAGAAAGAATGGAAGTGAAGAAGGAAGGAAATCAAAGAAAGCAGATTGAGGTAAAGAAGCTAAAGCAAAACATAGAAGAGTCAAGTTGCGAAGATCACAAGTTGCGCTGAGAGTATAAGTAGTGCAGGAATAGGAGTTGCGTGGGGCCGCGCAACTCATCATAGTTGCGCCGACCCACCCAACTCTCCAAAGGAGCGGAGAAGTTGAAGCTTGTAGATTATGCGAAGTGGGGTCCACAGCACAGGATTCGAGGGCCCACACGTGCGAAAGCCTATAAATACTCTCCTACCTCCTCATTTGATAGAGGGATTTTCCAGAAGACCGGTACCTCTGATAGGTATCGTGGAGAGTAGAGAGGGAGAGAGAGAGCAAAAGGTTCACCCGTGTAACTCACATTGAGTTGTGCGGACTCATGCAACTTCTTGGACCCTCGTAACTCAGTGCTGAGTTGCACGAATATCTCAAAGAAGGATAGGGGCATTCTTTGTTTCTTTAATTATTTGGAAATCTTCTTCAGAACATTCCAAATCCTCTCTTGTATCTTTATCCGAGATTATATGTATATGAGAAGATCCGCACAACTCATCTCTTATGGAGACATGAATGATATGAGCTGGAATGCTGTCGAAATTTATATTTGAATCTATTCAACACTTGTACTTTTTATTATAAAGGCTCTATCTTGGAATCAAAGAATAGAAAGGATGTAATGAATTCAAAATGAATAAATTAGATGATTATTCTCTTCATTCTTTCTCTTTGTTCTTATTAAGTAAGATAATGTCTCAAATCAAAATACGTTTCATTTCTTGTCGAAACAGACTCAAACAAACTGAAAGAAAACTATCCTAATACTAAATTCTACTAAAACAATAAAAGCTAACTACACCTCCATTAGACTAGGAGATCAATCCTGATACACAGGATCAGTCAGAGTTATGGACATGTCCTATGAATCAAATTTCTCAACAAATGACTTTAATAACAATGTCCGTTCACCTTTAAAATATGGCCATTTGTTGGATTCTTTATCTCAACGACCTCATGTGGATAGACATTAGTAACAGTGAAAGGGCTGGTCCATCGAGATTGGAGTTTGGGTGGTCCATCGAGATTGGAGTTTACCCGAAAAAGGTGTAACCGAGAATTGTACAGAAGGACTTTTTGAACGGTTATGAATGATTTTCGAAGGATGTTCTTGTCGTGGAACACATTCATCTTGTCCTTGAAAATTCTCAAGTTCTTATATGCCTCGTTCCGTATTTTCTCAAGTTCATTCAACTGTAGTTTGCATAATGAACCAGCATTGTCCAAATTGAAGTTCAGATTTTTGATAGCCCAATAGGCTCTATGTTCCAACTCTACAGGCAAGTGGCAAGCTTTCCCATAAATGAGTCTAAAGGGAGACATTCCAATGGGGGTCTTAAAAGCTATATGGTATGCCTATAAAGCATCGGTCAAATGGATTGACCAATCCTTATAGTCAGGGTTAACTGTTTTCTCCAGAATGTGTTTAATTTCCCTGTTGGAAATCTCAGCTTGTCTACTTGTCTGCGAGTGGTATGGAGTGCTCACCTTATAAGAGATGTTATATTTCTTTATTAAGTGGCCTATTACAGAAGTGTGAATCTCCATCAGTAATGATGGCCCGAGACGTTCTGAACCGAGAAATGATATTTTCTTTTAAAAATCGAATGACCGTACGATGGTCATTGTTCTGGCATGGGATAACTTCGACCCACTTAGTGACATAGTTTACTGCTAGCAAAATCTACAAATTCCTAAAGGATTGAGGGAATGGCCCCATAAAATCGATGCACCAACAATAAAATACTTCAATGATAAGAATGAGGTTCAAAGGCATCATATTTCGACGGAACAATGCACTCAATTTATGACAACGCTCATAAGCTTTACAAAACTCATGAGTGTCCTTGAACATAGTGGGCCAGTAAAGTAAAAACTGCACTGCGAATTTTAGCCATGGTCTTTTTAGCAGAAAAGTGATCACCACAGGCCTGCAAATGACAGAAGGAAATGACACTTTGGTGTTCACTCTCTGGCACACATGTCACGCCCCGAACTTGGAGACCGGGCTCACAAAATTTTCGATCGCCGAATCCGGCGCCGACAGCCTCCGTAGTACCCCATTCTCGACTCCCGGCACCCATATACCAGGTTCCGATCCTGGGATGCTACAAGGAGAATTTTCAATATCAATTTGATTCGTAATGAGCATAACCACAACATAACCTACGAACAATAACCACAAGAACACCATCACAAAATTCACTATGAATAAAAACTTTGAGTACAGTGCGTATAAAGGGAAATACAAGATAGTGGTAATATCAAAACTCCAAAAGCTCGGCGGCACGCTCCAACTGTGGCGAGACTACAGCTGCGTCCTGGCGTCACCTGCACACATCAATTGTGCATAAGCTTATAGAAAGCTTAGAGGGCGGTATAAGTGTGTGTAAACGTGCTCAGAATGTAATGCCGGAGTAATGCGAAATCATGCTGATGAGTACGAAAATACAACCAGCCGTACCAAGGCTATGCAGTACAAGATGTGAATGTTATCGGCCATAGCAAGGCCATGCAATGCAATATGTAAGTCAAGCATGCCAATCCTCATACCAATGCAACTCTTCACAAGAGCATCAAATTAGTACGGTTCTCAGTCTGGATAATCACCGGGGTTCAATACACTCCAAATGACACTGTCTCTCTCCAAACAGCACAGTCCAAGTGAGCGTAAGAAACCTCGCTATCCGCCTGGCCAATGGTCAGCCAATACCTATATCCGGCACGTCGATAGCGAACCCATTTCCGAGCTGGTCAAACTCAGCCTAGTAATGCCCCCTGCTCTCGGGCGAGTAAGGCCACCACTCCTTTCCAACCGACCACGACACAGTGGGAGACGCGACCTCATGGTATTCGGCCTCGTGCGCTCATATATCCACTCGGTCTCAACGTTGGAGTCATCCTCTGGTACCATCGGGTTCAGGGACTCTCACCCAGGGACATCTATGGCACCCCAATTGCTTGGAACAAGATTTTTCGCTATCCAACCATCCACCCATGATAATCTGTGGAGCCCTGATGTCCTGGCATATCTCTAATTCCGCATCAGATGCAAATGCAAGACTGCAATCATTAATCATACTGCCAACATCATGCGTCAATCCTGTGCATACCGTGCGCTCATCTAGGGTAACTCCGCATATCGGGGAGCCCGTAATCAGTCTGCCCAAAGGCACATGCTATGATCAGACACTCCTCATCTCAAGCATACATATGATGCGTATGATCATGAATCATGGGGCTATGCTAAACATGTTATAAAGTAATAAACTATCCTCTCAATGAAGATGGGCCTAGATGGCCTACACGAACGGATACGGGCCTATCAGTGGCCTTAGGGAGAGTTTAATGTGGACATCTAACCAGCATTACTTGTACAATGTGGACGTCAACCAACATTGCCCCAAGGCTCGGCTCACCTCAAATACCATTAAGTAAATCCTGGTGGAATCACACATTGCAATGTGCCTTAGGTACATCCCACCGGGCCTCAAATGCATCAAATGAGCCGTATCTCATGGGCCTTATATTCATCAAGTGGGCCACCTTAATGAGCCTCACCAATGGGCCTTAGGTTCATTGCAATGGGTCATTACCCATGGGCCTTAGAATGCATTAAAAATGAGCTCAATCACATAAACTTTAAACTTTATGTGTATCAAATGGGCCTAATCACATAGGCCTTATATATATATATCCAAGGGGCCTCAACAATGGACCACAAATACCTCAGATGGGCCTCATAACGTGGGCCTATATATATATCAAGGCAAGCCCCAATAACGGGCCCATAAACACATCAAGATGGCCTACATACATGGGCTCATATATATACCAAAGTGGGCCTCAATGATGGGCCTATATACATGCCAAGATGGGCATAAGTACATGGGCCCATATGCATCCAAGTGGGCCACATGTGAAGCCCACCAAAATGTTTATTTTACTATATCCAATCTGCTGATAAGGCCACATGAATAGGGGGCCCACCATAATATTTATTTTCCATCCACCTGTTGATAAGGCCATGTGGCAAGGGGCCCACCAAAATGTTTATTTGAAATCCAACCCATTCATAAGGTCACGGGACTAGGGCCCACCGTGATATTCATTTGCCATCAAACCTGTTTATAAGGTCACACGTGACCTGGGCCCACGGCCAGGGAGCCCACCGAAATGTTTATTTGCCAACCGACCTATTCAGTGAGTCACGCGGCCAGGGCCCACCATAATGTTTATTTGCCAACCGACCTGTTGATAAGGTCACATTAGCAGGGTCCCACCGTGAGGTGGTTCACAAATCCAGCCCATACATTATGTGTGTCCCACCTGTCTGAGGGTCCAGACCAAGTTTTAGTCCCATCAAAAATTCAGGTAGGCCCCACCAAATGTTTTTATATGGTTTAGGCATGTCTTCACATGATTTATATGGTGTGGCCCACCTGAGTTTCGCTTGCGGCTAAAATTTGGGGACGTCGTTCAGACAAAGGGGACCCACCAAAGGTATGGTGTTGATGTTCAAAACGCATCACGTGGGGCCCACGGCTGGAGCCGTGGGGCCTGGCTCGTCCGCCCGTCATCCATGCAGGCAGACGCTGCAAGCAGCGCTGCCATTTTTTTTTTTAGATGGGACCCACAATGACTAGATCCACCCTATCCATTGCCTAAGTCCCGAAAAATGAGGGGTCCACACCAAGTTTCAGGTGGGTCTAAGCTTCTGGTGGACCCCACCAATCGTTTTTCCCATATTTTAAAAAGAAATGCAAGTATTCTCGATTCCACGACCCGCCAGAAGACCAGATCAGCCTCATTTTTCGGCTCAACGCCTAAAAAAGGTTGGAGAATAGATTGAATGGTTTGGATTACGTACATACATCAAGGTGGGCCTGCATAAGTAGCCCACCCTAAAAAGGTAAATAACTTTTTTTTTTTTTTTTGCAAGTACGCACCCACGTCGGTGCACACACTCCATATTAGCCAATACTCACGTCCAGCGTCCCTGGATGCTGGACGGGTGTGGGTACACATGCGTTATGTGGTGGGGTCCCACGTGGACGTGGCCCACTGATATTTGTGTTTTCCCTTTGATCAGGCACGTCCAAATGGACGACCACATGAACTGCTCGGTGGACGGTCGAGATGAAATGCATGCTTCATGGAGGGCCACACACACATATTAGGTGAGCCATTAACAAGGAAAAAGGGAAAAGAGATAGAGAAGAGAGAGAGAGAGAGATCGGCATAGTGGAGGGGCCCCGCCACTATGGGCCCCTCATAAGATTACAACACATACACTAGATCGGGTCCCATCACAAATGGGTCATCAAATTGAAAACCAACAATAAATCACCCACCTTGTTAGCCTCCTCCTTGCTTCCTTGCACTCCTTAGCTCCTTGCCTATGAATTTGATGGAGGTAGATGGGAGTTTGATGGTGGGGATGAGAGATGAGAGGGGTGGGGAAAGTGGGCCACACTTGTTGTTGTGTTTTGGGGAGAGAAGAGGGCTTGGATGTGGGATGCTTGGGAGAGTGTTTGAGAAATGAGAGAGAGTGAGATGATATGGATGGGATGATGGGTGATGGATGGAGTGATGGGTTGAGTGATGGCTTGTAAGAAAGTGATGGGTGAAGGGATGTAAGAGTTGACTTTGGGTAGTTTGTGTAAGAAAAGGGTAAGGATAGGTATGGGTTGTTGTACTTGACTTGATGTGTGATGTGAACTTGATTGATGGGATTGATTGATGGGACATCTCATAGAGATTCCCTCGAAGTCTGCAATGCGCGGTATTTTCTTCGAATCGAACGCAGGCCGACATCTTCTAGCCTGGGTATCGGGTCAGTGCGCGAGTCGCGGCGTTGGAACCGCGGTGACGGCGCGGTCGCCAAGGTACAGGTTTCGGGTCGAGCCGACTTTGGCATGCAGGTCTCGTCTTAGGATCGTGCGCAACATTGGCTTTAGGTTGAGGATTGCCAAAATCTGACCGGTAGAATTGCGGAAGCCGACTGAACAATACGGTCAATGATACAGGTCTTACAACACATCTCCTTAGAATTTGGTCTGAGAAATATTTGAATAAATACGGGTCATCTCAGAAGAACTTATGAATTTCGACGAAGAATTTTTTCTTATCTTGCACATTTTAATAAGTCGGCATGAAACCTGTGGTAAGATAATTAGCAATGTCAGTAAACCAAGGTAATTGGAAGAGTTTAAACAATTGTTCGTTAGGGAACAAATCATTTATAAGTGGCGTTTCAAGGGAATCGGGGAGATCAAATCTCGAAAGATGGTCAGCCACTACGTTCTCTACTCCCTTTTTGTGGCGTATTTCCAAATCAAATTCCTGAAGTAGGAGGATCTATCTTATCAAGCGGGGCTTAGCATCATTCTTAGAGATAAGGTACTTCAACGCCACATGATCAGTGTAGATGATAATCTTCGATCTGATCAAGTAGGACCTAACACCGCCCTAATAGTATAGTCAGAATGTGCAAGATAAGAAATGCTCTAATAGTATAGTCAGACGTAGGGCTTCTTTTCTTTTCTCTGGCCTAACACTGCCCCAATAGTATAGTTAGACGCATCATACATAATCTCAAAAGGAATGCTCCAATCGGGTGGCTGTATGTTAGGCGCAGTAGTCAACATGCCCTTTAGCTTAGTGAAAGCTTCCTGACATTGCTCAGTTCACTAGTATGGTACATCCTTTCGAAGTAAATTAAATAAAGGATGAGAGAGGTGACTAAATTCCTTTATGAATTGTCTGTAAAATCCAGAGTGTCCTCAGAAGGATCACATGTCTCATATGCTTTTAGGTGTTGTTCGGTTAGAGATAAGATCAATTTTAGCCTTATCTACCTCAATTCCCTTGGACGAGGTGATATGTCCAAGAACAATTCCCTTACAACCATGAAATGACACTTTTCATAATTTAGTACCAAATTATTTTCCTCACATCGCTTCAGCACATTTTTTAGT
>JAJHSJ010000014.1:34364836-34479105 GCA_021015155.1 Magnolia officinalis
TTAAACAAATACATTCATATGCCAAATTCTGAAAGACTTGTATACGACAAAAGAGGGAAAAAATATTCCAACGAAAATCTTCTTAACTGAAAAAAAGTGAGTGCTATTCTAAAGCAAGATGTGCCGCAGAAATTCAAAGATTCTGGTAGCCCAACCATACCTGTGTAATTGGGACTATCGAATTGAGCACACACTTCTTGACTTAGGAGCAAACATAAATCATTGATTTCCTACTCGGTCTATAAATAGTTAGGTTTGGGTGAATTAAAACTCACCTAACTACATTACACCTTGTTGATCACTCAGTTCGTGTACCGAGAGGGATAATTGAGGATGTGTTGGTCTAGGTTGACAGATTCTACTACGGTAGATTTTATCGTCCTGGATACGAAACTCATCAGTAACATGAGCAGTCAAATTCCCATCATTCTTGGTCGCCCATTCCTGCCACTTCAAATGTAATCATTAATTACAGAATGGGGTCATGAGTATGTCTTTTCGGGAATATAAAATTAGAGTTGAATATTTTTTTCAAACACAGGATTGATGACGATTCCCATGACATTAACATGATTGACTCTTTTGTGTAAGATAGAACACTTTTGACCTTATCCTCTTACCCTCTAGAGACGTACTTGGTCCACTCCTATGATTTAGATGATGATAGATTAGGGAGATAGGTGTCAAGCTTGATACCGCGCCGATACTTGAAGTTAACCGGTGGAGGCCACAGTTTGAAGAATTGCCATCAAACCGAAGTAGTGTTCTACTGTCTAGCCTTAAGACGCCGAAGCTTGACCTAAAACCGTTGCCCTCTGATTTGAAATATGTCTACTTAGGTCAAGATGAGACATACTGGTGGTGAGTCATCTCACCTTGAGTAAGAACAAGAGAGTATGCTCATATCTACTCTCATTGAGCATAAGGGAGCCCTTGGGATGGGCGATTGCGGACCTCAAGGGAATTGACCCTTCGGTTTGCTACTCACCACATCTATCTTGAGGATAATGTGAAAACCTCTCGACAACCATAACTAAACTAAAATCTAAACATGAAGGAAGTGGTAAGGCCAAGGTTCTTAAGCTGGTGGATGTGGGTATCATATGCCCTAATCCGATTGCCAATGGGTGAGTCCAACTTAGATGCACGAGTATTGAGAGGTTGATATAGATGTTGTTCTATGGACAACCTTACACCAAAAACCAAAGGCTTTAGTAGGGACAACCTGATTTCTAGAACGGTCTGTGTATCAAAGTCCTAAAACCAAATACAAAGGAATAAGAATAAAACAGAAATAAATATATACTCCTATTACAACATCACCACATGTGCAGAAAATAAGTTACAATCATTCACCACAAATACACAATAATAAACTTTCACCACGACTCCAACAATTATAGTGGTTCGCTTGTGTGTACACCAACTGTTAGAAAACAGCCACACAATTATTCCACTCCCAATATCCTCACCCATGGGATATTGGCTTTCACTATGAAATAGGTTTTTCAAGGTTCACCCAAAACCTTCACAATTGTGTTTTCAAACGGCTACCATAATTAAAAACCCCACTCACTAAGATTTTTTGGCTATCTCAGTCAAAACAAAAAATGAAAGATTTTCTGGCAATCTTACAAACCAAATATAGAAAATTGAAATTATACTTATCTGAAGAAAGCACTTCGTTGTAACCCGGTAGAACTGCTTCTTTGGAGACGTAAAATGTTCAATGTTCAATGTTCAATCTCTCAAATGATAGGGTTCTAGGTCTAAATGAATTTTAATTTAAATCCAACCTTAGGCTACTTTGGATTCAACTTCTTGGATCTCACAAAGGGTTAAATTCAAAAATCCCCTTTAATATCAAATAAAATGGAATCAAGAGATCAAAGAAATGAATAACCAAAAAGCTATTAAAATAATTTATAAATACCTCACAATAGCTTCATAATAATGGGGACCGAGTTCTCAGAGTCATGACTTTAATATCTTTTGGAATGAGTTATAAAACTCTGAAAATCGTCCTTAATTTATAAGCAAAAATATTGTTCGCTCGGCTGGCTTAGTGGTCTGTTCAACTGGTCGAAGGACCAATAGCATTTCAAAATTTCTGTCGTGATAAGATAAGATCGTTACTCGACTGGTCAACTGGTTGAGTGGCCTAATCGACTGGTCGAGTGGGACCAGAAATGCTTGCTGGACTTTGAGTCGAGCTTGCACGACCGGTCGAGTACCGTTCACTCGACTGGTCGAGCAGTCTCTAGGAGTGGTTGAGGATCTAACAAAAAATTCTGAAAATTAGCAACAAACCTTGGACTGGTCAAGAAAATTATTGGACTGGTCGAGCCAGTGTCTGGACTAGTCGAACCATGACTACGACTAGTAAAAAAATGACCTATAAAATTATCAAATGACTTATGATATAAATGCAAATTGTATGACCTATCCTAAGGTCAATCTAGGGTCAAACAAACCTTATTTATGAGATCGAATCATCACATATCATTCTCTTGAAGTAATTGAAGCTTGAAGACTTAATCTAGTGCTTGAACTTCTTGATGTTGTTCTTGAACCTCTTGATCTTCTACTTAAACTTCTTGATCTTGTACTTGAATGTAGACAAGATCGGCAAGGATGACATGAAGTTGATCTTACAGTAACAGCTAAGCAAGATACAGATTTCAAGAGGTTTTGGCACTACAAAATTTGACAAACCTAGGAGCTAGATAAGATAGCATTTACAATCTCCCCCTTTGTCAAAATCATGACAAAACAAACCAAGACCAAGGAATCATGCACTAGTTGGATCAATAAAGAATCATGCACCAGTTAGATCAATAAAGAATCATGTACCAGTTAAAAACTGGTCAGCAAAAATCAGCAAACCAATACTCCCCCTTAATACATTACTGAGAAGAAATTTGCAGTACATGTATGTGAATAAATACAGATCTAAAAATAACCACTTCTCCATATCTTCCACTATATAGAATCTAAAATCATTAAATAGACATATCAACACAAATTCTCCTCCTTTTGTCACAATATGATAAAGGAAAGAACATATAAATGATAGAAATATAAGAGTAGAATAAGAGCAATGAGCAATGAGAATAAGAAGTTACTTCAAGATAACATAAACATTGTCAAGATAACCATTAAAACATGTCTAAGCATATAGAATGAAGAGAAATCCAAGTATAAAAGTTATTACAAATTAGAAATTCAACACTAATTTGAACCAGAGGAAGGAGCAGGTATGGAAGGATCTATTTGATGTAGTCCCTTGTTAATGTACCTAAGACGTTTGTGCATGTATTTAAATTGATTTTCTTGGGATACATGCATACCATCTACCTTCTCCTCAAGGGAACACAAACACTCATCAAAGTCAGAAGGCTGAAAATCAGGATCAGCCATAGAGTCTGACTCAATCTCATCAAATATGTCATCCATATTGACATCATCTGGAGGTAAAAAAATCCTCCTCTTAAGTTACTTCAGCTGCTCCTCCAGCGCCCACATCAACTTGGCCTGGAGCCAACCTCAAATTCATCTTATTTATATTCGAGTTGTTGAAGGGAAGATGGTGAATGGGAGCTTCTCCAACTGGCATAACCATTAGACTATAGGTGGCTAAGGCAATCATAAGATAGGCAAATGGTATATCACTATGACCTGGATGAAGACGGAACTGAATCATGATATAATAGATAAGAGATGGAAGACACACAGAGACACCAATAACAATAAAGTGAAGAATACGGACCATGAAAGTAGTGAGCTCAGTCTTATTACCAGATCTAGGATAGACATTAGAAATGAATATAAGATGGAGAACCTTGTGTCTGGGTAACATAAATTTGAAATTGAGTGCATTCCTGGAACTCCATTCCGCATTCATGTTGCATAACACTCTAATGGGCAATCTTTTCTTAGATTCAGACGGTTTTCTACAAGAGTAGAAATGGGAATACCGTCATCATTAGCTGGAAGATCCATCAATCCAGATATTAAATGATGGTTCACTTTAATAGGACCTTCTTTAGATGTAATTGTAAAAGTTAGATTCTCAGAAGAGAAATCAGTAATGCAAGCATACATGGCCTGCACAATGGAACGGTATGCCGGACTGCCCCAATTTAAAATGTTATTCCATCCTACAGATTAAAGGAGAGGAACAATGTCAAAAGGTGCTAAATGATAAGAGTTGACTGTCTGTTCAACAATTACACTGCGTAATCGAATATTCCGCACATATTCGAGATCTTCTTCAGGTGACCGAAGATGATGCACCATGATTGGAGCGGAACGAGAAGAAGAATGACCATGAGAACCTTTCTTCTTATTTCTATTTTCCATTGCAATAAGGAAGATAAGGAATACAAGCAATGTAGGAAAGGAAAGAAGGGTTTTAAGAAAATTAGATTTTTAGTTAGAAAACCTAACAAACCACCATAAACCTTAAAATAAACAACAAAAACAAGAAAATGGAAGAGCAAAGAACTCAAATCTACAAGGAAATCGAAAAAGATGCACTAATCATGGAGGAATCGAAGGTGGGTTCGACTGGTCATGGTAGGGTTAGTTGGGGAAGATGAAGCAAATGAAAAAAGAATACTTTTTAGGCAATAAAACCCCCCAAACCCGAGCGGGTCGACTGGTCGAGTACATACTCGACTGGTAATGCACCACAAAAATTCAGCAATTTTCACTATTTTTCAAATTTAAAAATTTACAAAAATAAATAAAATAAAAGCATGCAATATATTACAAATAAACACAAACATTTCAGTTCATATTGCACATAGCTATCTCCAATTTCAACTTAGCAAACTTGTTTCTGTCAAGCAGTATTATAAATATGTCAGCAAGTTGATTTTCAGTCTGAATATAATCCACTGAAATAATCTTATCTTTAACTAATTCACGAATATAATGATATCTAATGTCAATATGCTTTGTTCGTGAATGCTGAATTGGATTTTTAGAAATGTTAATTGCGCTAAAATTGTCACAATATAAAACCATAGTATTTTGCGCAAATCTGTAATCACTTAACATTATTTTCATCCACACAAGTTGGGTACAAGCATTACCGGCTGCAATATACTCAGCCTTAGCTGTGGAAGGAGATACAGAACTCCGTTTCTTATTATGCCAAGAAACTAGGCATTTCCCGACATAAAAACATCCACCGCTGGTAGACTTGCGGTCATCAATATTACCAGCCCAATCAACATCCGAATAACCGACTAATTGAACATTAGTATCATGAGGATACCAAAGGCCAAGTGTGGCCGAACTTGCGACATATCTTAAAATGTGCTTTACAGCAATCAGGTGGGATTCTTTAGGGTCTGATTGATATCTAGCACAGATTCCTACGATGAATGCAATATTAGGTCAGCTCGCAGTTAAATATAATAAACTACCTATTATGCAGTGATACAACTTAGGATCTACACTCTTACCTGTTGAGTCCTTAGAGAGTTTAAGTGTCATACTCATAGGAGTATCGAAGTTCTTACTGCTCTCAAATCTCAAATTTTTTCACCAAGTTTAGAGCATACTTGGTTTGAGAGATAAATATCCCATCAGCAAGCTGTTTCACTTGTAGACCTAAAAAATAGTTCAATTCTCCTACCATGCTCATTTCAAACTTGGACTTTATTAAATCTACAAACTTAACAGACATGTTAGCACAAGTAGATCCATAGATAATGTCATCAACATATATCTGCACTATTAGAATGTGATTATTGTATTTCTTTACAAACAGTGTCTTATCAACACTCCCCATTACAAAGCCATGACTTAGTAGAAACTTAGTTAACTTTTCGTACCATGCCCTGGGAGCTTGTTTTAAACCATAGAGTGCCTTTTTCAGGTGATAAACATGGTTAGTATGTTTAGGGTCTTCAAAACCCTTAGGCTGTTCTACATATACTTCCTCATGCAGATCACCGTTCAAGAATGCACTCTTGACATACATTTGATAGATTTTAAATTTTTTGTAACAAGTAATGGATATGAACAGTCTGATAGATTTAAGACAAGCTACTGGGGCAATGGTTTCATCATAATCGATGCCTTTTATTTGAGTGTACCCTTGTACAACTAGTCTCGCCTTATTTCTTATAATGTTACCAAATTCATCAGACTTATTTTTAAAGATCCATTTGGTTCCAATTATATGTTTATCATTAGGTCTGGGAACCAAATGTCATACATCATTTCGTACAAATTGATTAAGTTCATCTTGCATAACTATAATCCAGTTTTCATCAGCAAGTGCTTCTTTTACATTGGCCGGCTCAATCTGGGAAGTGAAGCACACATAGTTACATATGTTTTCAAGTTGTTTACGAGTGCGCACACCAGCGAGAGGATTCGAAGTGTTTGATCAGTTGGATGGTCTTTAACTAATTGCATCGATATGTGTGCTTCACTGGCCCTGGGTAAATATTGGCTAGTAGTCAGCCAATATTTACCCGACACATCGATAGCGGACCCATTCACGAGCTGGTCAAACTCAACCTAGCAATGGCCCCTACCCACGGGCGGGTAAGGCCATACCCCCTCCCAACTGACCACGACATAGTGGGAGACCGCAACTTCCTGGTATTCGGTCCTATGCGCTCATATGTATCCACTTGGTCTCGACATCTCGGCGTCCTCTGGTACTAAGAGGGTTTAGGGATTTTCACCCAGGGCATCTATGACAGCCCGATACTAGTAATAGATTTCCGGTGTCCCATCTGGCCATCCACGATATGCCTGTGGAGGCTACGACCCTGATGTCGCTAGGGCGTACAGTAATCACAATGCAAGATGCATGAGTCATACAACCAGTCATGCATCAATCCTGTGCATACCGTGCGCTCATGTGAGATAACATCCACCTATCTGGGAGTCTTATAACAACCTGCCCAATATCATATGCAATGGTCAACCACATCTCATAACAAACATGCAGATGATGCGTATGGGCATGTATCATGATGTTATACTGTCACATACTCATAATCGGTATCAGTAACCGGCATCAATAATCAACCTCGACAACGTAGACATTTAACCAACATTGCCCCTAAGGAATGGCCCACATAGAGCCTAACATATAGTGGACCCATGACATCACAAGAGGGCTAAAAATACAACGCCATGGGCCTCACTCAAGAGCTTAATACACATCACGATGGGCCTTTCACATCGGCCTAACATACATCACAATGGGCTCCATAGCCTAGCCCTCAAATACACCACAATGGGCCTCATACAATCATAATGGGTCGCGTCACATGGGCCTAATACACATCACATGGGCTGCATCACATGGGCCTATATACATCGAATGGGCCACGTCCCATGGGCCCCGAATACATCACAATGGGCCATAAACCATGGGCCCCAAGTACATCGCAATGCAATGGGCCTCTCACACGGGTCCATTACGCATAACATCAAGGTGAGCCTCATTGGATGGCCATAATTACGTCACATTGGGCCTCATATACATCAAGTGGGTCGCATCACATGGGCCACATATACATCATAATGGGCCTCTAACACAGGCCTAATATACATCACAAAGGGCTCCATAGCCTTATATACATTACATTAGGCCTCGTCAATCGGAATCGACCTCGGCCACGCAGAATCAGCCTCGACCAAATGGAATCGGCCTCGATAATCGGCTTCGACAATCTGATTTGGCCTTTAGAATCAGAATCGGAATCGGCCTCAACAATCTAACTCGGCCAAGATACTCGGCCTTGACAATCGAAATCGGCCTATAAATCGGCCTCGACAAATCAGAATCAACCACGATACTCGGCCTTGACAATCGTAATCAGCCTATACAATTGGCCTCGATAAATCGGAATCGGCCGCGATACTCAGCCTCGATAATTGGACGAACAAGGCCTAAGGGAAGGTCACAATGTGGACATTAAACTATCATTGCCCATCAATGTGGCCATTTACCCACATTGCTCTTAAGCAGTGGCCCACATAGAGCCAAACATAAAGTGGATCCATGGCCTCACACAAAGGCCTAATATACATCACAATGGGCCTTATATTTGTGCTGCATATGCATCGCTATGGGCCTCATAACTGGGCCTCAAATACATCACGATGGCCACAACTTGTGGCCCAAATTATCACAATGGGCCACGTCATATGGGGCGTAAATACACAACAGGTGTGCCCCATTACATGGGCCAAAAATACAAACAGGTGGGCCCCGTACATGGGCTAAAAATACATCATGATGGGCCGCATCGATGGGCCATCATATACATCAAGTGGCCCGCATCAATGGGCCGCACCAATGGGCCTAATATACATCAAATGGCCACGTCAACGGGCCGCACCACATGGACCTCGAACACATCACAATGGGCCTCACTTGTGGGCCTCAAATTCAAGCAGGTGGGCCCCATTATATAGGCCTTAAATACAAGGCAGGTGGGCCCCATCATATGGGCCCTCAAATATACATCATGATAGGCCTCATGGATGGGCCGCACCAATGGGCCTCAAATGGGCTTACACCACACCAAAATTCATTTCAATAGTTGTAGGTGTAACATGTGTATCACTGTACACTGTCATTCTATGGGGCACATGGCCCACTAATGATGATCGGCACTGTCCAAACATTGTCCAGGTAAATCAACACCATCAAACATTATCTCTGTAAGTCAGCACCATCCAAACATTGCTTATGTAAATCAGCACCTATCTAAACATTTTCCATGTAAATTGTCATCGTCCAATCGATGTCCAGCACCGTCCAAACATTGTAGATGGTGTGGATATGGAATAAATATATCATTGTGGTGTCCACGCTAGTAAAATGAGTGGATGGCCTGGGTAGAACACATACGTCTGAGGTGGGTCCCATCCGCTGGAGATGGACAACAAAGGTGGAACATGAATTATCAAGGTGGGCTCCACCGTCCAAACCTCTGCATGGTGTGGATGTGAACCACACATCATGGTGGCTACTTAAGCTCCTGTCCGTCCCAGTTAATGAATGGACGGTGTAGATAAAACATACACATCGTGGTGTGGTCCACACACGTGGCCCATAAAAAATATAATATATTATATTATAATATATATCAAAAAATAAAATAAAAGGAAGGGAGGTCTCCATTGTCCAGGAAGAGATGGACGGCTGGGGTAAAGAATACATGCATCAAGGTGGATCCCACCTGCCCACACGTGTCACACGCGTGGGGAAGGTCCCACGTCCACAACAGATGTATGGGGTGGATATACAACACATTCATAAAGGTGGATCCCACCCGTGTACAGCAGCCAATCTGCTTCCATATGTGGTGAGTCCCACGCACATCATGGTCCACCGTCATATATTATAATGTTATATTATTATATTAAATAATATCATATTTATTATTATTATTATTATTATCTGATGGGGTCTAGCATCCAGACTACGGACTGTCTGGATGTATTCATCATCAAAGTGGTACCCACCATCCAGATGGACGGTGGGATGAAACACATACCTCATGATCATACTCACAGAACTTGCTGTGCATGTACGACAACTATATAGCTAGTGTAAGGTACACTAGCTAGTCCATTCCACAGAGGTGGATCCCACGTGGGGCCCACCATAACGTTTATATGCCATCTAATCTGTTGATAAGTTCACGCAGACCCAGATGAAGAGGGCAAAAAATTCCATGATGATCCAAAACTTCTGTGACAACCCCAAAAGGGTTTCAATGACAGGCGTTTAATCCCACTGTTTCCTGCTGTGTGGGCCACCTGAGTCCCACACGTGGCTAATTTTTGGGGGGCCCATTGTCCCAAAGGGGACCCAACAAATGCACAGTGTTGATGATCAACAAACATCATGGTGGGGCCCACGGCTGGGACCGTGGGTCCCTATCCGTCAGTCCACAGCAGCGCAGGACACTGCCTGCACATCCTCAGGCAGCAGCAGTGTCCTACTGCATATACGTATTGTTTATTTTATTTTTTATTTTAAAAAAAGTTTTCTTGAGGTTTTTCATAAGTGGGGCCCGCGTCAGGGGAATTCGACCTAGCCATTGGTTTTCATGGCTCAGGATAGACCCATTAAGCCCAATATTGATCATGTTTCAGTGTATAGAAACATCGGAGTAAATTTTAACGGTGAAAACCACTGTTTTCTATGCAATGGCCCACCATGTAATCGGATTGGGTTCGTTTTTCGTCTCAACGCCTAAAATGAGCTGGCAAATGGAATGGATGGCATGGATTTGATTCATATATCAGAGTGGGGCCTACATGAATAGCCCACCCAAGGTTTGGAATTAAGTTGATATTTTTGTTTTCATTGTTGGACGGTATACACACCATCAGTTCACACTTCACGAAGCAGCCACGTCCAGCGTCCCTAGACGCTGGACAGTTTGGGTAACACACACACACAACACACACACACACACACACACACACACACATATACATATATATATATATATATATATATATATATATATATATATATATATAAGGTGGCCCCACCTACAGGCGTGCTACAGGTGGGCCACTAAATGGTTGGATGGTGTAGATAAGACACATCAAGGTGGGATCCATCATCACATGAAAATGAAAAAAAAAAAGAGGGAGAGAAAGAAGCACCCACCTTCCTTCTTTTTCCTCCTGTAGTGCTCCAAAGCTCCAATGAGGCTCCTTCAATGGTGGAGATGGGCTTCTAATGGTTGGATTGAAGGGGATCTACGGTGAATGTGGCTGGAAATGGGAAGGCTGCCATGGACGTTTGGGAGTTCTTGTTATTGGAATGGGAGAAAGAGAGGGAGAGAGAGAATATGCCATTATGGCTAGTAATAGGCTAGCTATGATGAATTGTAAGATCTTAGTAATGATGGGTTGTAAGAGCTTATAATAATGAGTTTTTGAAAAAAAGGAGAGCATTCATGGGGTAGGCTAGGTAGGGGGTAGGTTAGGTTGTAGAATAGGGTTATCCTCATTATGATTCTGGGAAAACGTGTACACCATGGCCTGTAACATGCGGTCCACCGCCATGATCGTGCATAGGTCATATCTTGGGATTTAGACGTTGGATTGACGCACGAAACGCGACATCAGAATTGTAGTGGCGACATGGTTGGAATGGCATAGGTCTCGGGTCAAACCGACTTGGGTGTACAGGGTGTGACTAGGGGTCAAGCGCAAATGAAATTTACAGGTCGTGGGTCACCGAAATTCGACCGGGAGGACCGCGGAAGCCTACGGCACAGTACGGGGTAGGATACGGGCCTCACATGCCTGAATTACACTGGTCCTCGTATTGAGAACATAATACGCTCGACTATTTAGAGTATATCCTAGGAAAATACCTTCGTCACTTTTAGTGTCGAATTTTTCCAAATTTTCCGGTCACGTAGAATATAGCATTTGCTACCAAAAACTTGAAAATATTTGACTGTTGGCTTCTTATTGAACCACAGTTCATATGTAGTCTTATTATTTGACTTTCTAGTATATACACAATTAATAATATAACAAGCGGTGTTCACAGCTTCAGTCTAAAGATTTTCCAGAAGTTTCATGTTATTTAACATAACATTAGCCATCTCTTGAAGTACACAATTTTTTCTTTCAACAACCCCATTCTGTTAAGGTGTCTTAGGAGCAGAGAATTCATACGATATCCCGTGATTGCTACAAAACTTCTCAAAGCTGTTATTATTAAATTCAGAACCATGATCACTTCGTATTTTAATAACTGGTGATTCCTTCTCAGTTTGGATACACTTGAGTACCCTTTTCACTTCATCGAGAGTTTCAGATTTCTCTCTCATGAAAACTACCATGTAAACCTAGTAAAATCATCTACTATTACTAGAATATATTTTTTACCACCTCGACTCTCCGTTCTAGTAGGTCCAACTAGATCCATGGGGAGGAGCTCAAGAGGTTTGGATGTGGCACTAGAGTTCACTTTTTTGTGAGCACTTCTAGTTTGTTTTCCAATCTGACAATCGCCATAGATTTTATCCATTTTCTTTAACTTGGGTAGACCACGTATTACTTCACCTTTGCTTAGTCTATAAAGATTACGATAGTGTACATGTCCTAGGTGTTTATGCCATAGATCGGATTCATTGGTTTATACCATGTAGCACGATAACTTAAACGAGCTTGAGTTACTGACTATATAATAGTTTTCAAAAGTTCTGCGACCAATCAATATCACAGAACCACTCTCATTAGAAATTTAATACCCTTGATTGTTGAATTTGACGCTATGTTTCTTATCACAGATTTGTGATATACTTAAGAGATTATGCTTAGACCTTCTACAAACAGGACATTCTCAAATAGTGGAAGATTAAAGAGTTGAACCGTACCATGACCAACAATTCTGCAATTGCTACCATCACCGAAAGTGATTGAACCATCAGCCATATCTTTAAGATTGGTGAACAAATCTTTGTCACCTGTCATATGTCTATAACATCCACTATCTAGGTACCACTTTGATTGACTAGAAGTCTTGAAAGTAGTGTGAGCAACCAAACAAGTAACCTTAGGGACCCATTTCATTGCAGTTTTGGGTTTTGGAACATTATTGGTTTTTTGATTCTTGTACTTGTTATATATTCTACCATTCGAGTTGGATTTTAGAAGCTCCTTCAGTAAATCAACAATTTTCTCAGCTAAGGGCATGTTTGGCTGGGCGAATTGGAAGGGATTGAATGGTATTAAGGTGGATTGCATCACTTTCAAGGTAATGATGGCTGCGTTAGTGGATTGGTGCAACATACATTTCCTTTTAGGTTTGTCGTTCTTTGGACATTTATTTGCCAAATGCCCGTATTCATGGCAGTTGAAACATTGGTTGTCTTTAAGTGATTTTCCAAGGTTTAGATCTACCCTTTTTCTTCTACGAGGGTTTTTGAAAATCAACTCTCTTTTTGCTTTTGAAAATTTTATAAAACTTCTTGGCTAAAAGTACCATATCATCCTCTAAATTTTTGCAATTAGAATTATTAGAATTATGAGAAATACCTTTAGAAGATTTTAGGGCTATGGATTTACATTTAGGAGCCTTAAAATTTAACTTATAGGTTTGTAAAAAACCAACAAGTTCTTCAACCTGCATGTTATTCGTATCACGAAGTTCCTGAATGACAGTGACTTTTGAATTGAACCTTTCAGGCAATGAGCGCGGTATCTTTGCACAAACTTTACGTTCTGGGATGCTATCTCTAAAACCCCACATTGAATTGACTATGTCATTTAACTTAGTATAGAAGTCCATGAATGTTTCACTTTCTTCCATACAAATTTCCTCAAACCTAGTGGTGAGGATTTTAAGTTTAGATTTCTTGATAGTAGTCGTACCCTTATGTGTCATTTCTAAGATATCCCAGGCTTGTTTTGTAGTATCACAAGATATGATCCTTTTGAATTCATCTGGTGATAGTGCGCAAGTAATTGCATTTAAAGCCTTGACATTGGCACTGCCCTCATTTTTCTGAAGAGTGGTCCAAGTATTATAAGGTGCAACCTTAAGAGTTTTAATACCATCAATGCCTATAACTTCAATGGTAAGTGGGTTCCACTTAGTCACTGTGGATTGTCACACATTTTCATCAATAGACCTCAAAAAAATTCTCATCATGGCTTTCCAATAAGCATAATTAGAGCCATCAAATGGTGGTAGCCTAGTGATTGAAAGGCTATCAAAATTTGACATAATATAAGCTCAGATCAGTTAGCACAGGAAATAAATCTAAATAAATGAGCTATTAGGCGCTTTGATACCACTTGAAAAGGTTAGCTTAGGAAATAAATCTAAATAAATAGCAACATTAAATGCACAAGTATTAAGAGGTTGATACAGATGTTGTTCTATGGACAACCTTACACAAAAAACCAAAGGCTTATGGTAGGACAACCTGATTTCTATAATGGTCTGTGTATCAAAGTCCCAAACCAATACAAAGGAATAAAGAATAAAACATAAATAAATATCTACTGCTATTACAACATTCACCACATGTGCAGAAAATAAATTACAATCATTCACCACAAATGCACAATAATAAACATTCACCACAACTCTAGCAATTATAGTGGTTCGCTTGTGTGTACACCAACTGTTAGAAAACAACCACACAACTACTCCACTCCCAATATCCTCACCCACAGGATATTGGCTTTCACTATGAAATAGGTTTTCCAAGGTTCACCCAAAACCTTCACAATTGTGTTTTCAAAGGGCTACCTGTAAGTGCTATGTTTTCTAACTGCTATGATTGTCAAATTTTGTAGTGTCAAAACCTCTTCGATTTTCTATCTTGTGTAGATCATCTTCATGTCAAATACAATTCTTGTACAAGCTTAAAATGATCCATTACAAGGTGTTCTGTTTTGAGATTCAAGCATTACAAGTATCAGAATTCAAGTACAACATCATCTAATAGTTCAAGCTTTCAAAGCTTCATCTAAGTCAAGACAATAGTCTTTACATTAGTACTTAATGCTCAAGGTGAAATACAACTGAAGTACCTCAAGCCAAGCTTCAAGATATTTCAACTTTAAGCTTCTTAAGGTTACAAATTCAAGTTTCAAAGTACTTCAAGTTGAAGCTTAAAAAACGTTTCAAAGTACTTCAAGTTGAAGCTTCAAAAATGTTTCAAATTCAAGCTTCATGTTTTGTCAAGATCAACAATCAACCGAAGAAAAAGATGTTTCAATGTTCAAACATTGCTTATAAGGTATGAATGAACCTAGATTGACCATAGGATAGGTCATTTTGAATACATAATTTAATTGGGTCACTTTATAAGTGCATAGTCTGTTTTTTGACTAGTCTTAGATTATGTTCGACTAGTCCTATCACTGGCTCGACCAGTCCTAAGTTTGTTAATAATTTTTAGAATTTTTTTGTTAAAGCCTCGACTAGTCCTAGCACTGGCTTGACCAGTCCTAAGTTTGTTAATAATTTTCAGAATTTTTTGTTAAAGCCTCGACCATCCTGGAGATTGCTAGACCGGTTGAGTGAACAATGCTCAACCTGTGCTCAACCAGTCCAGCAGGCTCGACTCAAAGTCCAGCAACTAAAATGAGTCTCAAATGACCAATCGTAGACATGACTCGACCGGTCGTGGAGGCCACTCGACCGGTCGAGCAGGTCCTTCAATCAGTCGTGGAATGACCTGATCTTATTGCGCTCAAAATTTTAAATGTCTGTTGGTCCATTGACCAGTCGAACCGACCTCTGGGCCAGTCGAGTGAACTATTTCTGTACTTATAAATAGAGCATGATTTTCAGAGTTTTGTATCCAATTCAAGCAAAATCAAGACACCACTCTAAGAGATAAGTTAGTGTTATTCTTTAGCTATTCAATACTCATTTAATATTCGCTTTTATTAGTTTTTTGCATTTGATTTTGTATTCTATATTCTAATCTTATTTGAAGAAGGTATTGAAACTTTTCCATTTCTTGGAATCAAAATCAAATCAAGCTAACCCAAGGTGATTTAATCTAAAATCTATTTAGAACGTAGAACCATTTCAATAGTGAGTGTGAACATTGAACATCTACGATTGAACTTCTACTCTGAATTGGTTCTACCGGGCCGCAACAAAGGAGAATATCCAGATAAGTATTTTTACTGATTTGTAAATCTTATTCTTTTGGTTGCTTTGAGATTGTGACAGAAAAATCTCTTTCTTTTGGTTTGTCTAAGGTGATCTAGAAAACTCAGAGTGTGGAGTTTTTAATTGTGTAAGCCCACTTGAAAGACACAATTGTGAGGGTTTTAGGTGAACCTTGAAAAACCTATTTCATAGTGAACACTAATATCTACTGTGTGAGGATATTAGGAGTGGAGTAGTTGTGTGGCTATTTTTCTAAATAGTTGGTGTACACACAAGCGAACCACTATAACTTCTGGTCTTATGGTGATTGATTGATTATTTAATTATTGCATTGTGTAGATGTAGTAATTTCCCTTTATGCATTTGCGGAGAATGTTGTAATTCTTTTTATGAAAGTGTGGGAATGTTGTAATAGCTTAGTTTCTTCTTTGTTATTCTTTTCTTTATTCCTTTGTATCAGTTTGAGATTTTGATACATAGACCGTTCTAGGAATCAGGTTGTCCTACCATAAGCCATTGGTTTTTGGTGTAAGGTTGTCTTTAGAACAACATCTGTATCAACCTCTCAATACTTGTACATTTGAGGTTGCTTTACATTTCTGCATTGGGGATTGTTTAAGTGCTATCTTTATTTATATTTGTTTAAATTCTGTATTTAATTTTTAATTTGGCATAGTCCTGTGATACTGCAAAGCAAGCCTGGGATATTTTAGAAATGACACACGAGGGAACAACAATTGTCAAGAAATCCAAAGTACAAATCTCACAACCAAATTTGAGGAAATACGTATGGAAGAAAGTGAAACTTTCATGGGCTTCTATACATGATTGAATGACATTGTCAATTCTATGTGGGGTCTCAGTGATAGAATCTCAGAAAGTAAAATTTGTGCAAAGATACTACGCTCACTGCCTGAACGGTTCAATTCAAAGATGACTGCGATTTAGGAACTTCGTGATACGGATAATATGAGGGTAGAAGAATTAGTTGGTCATTACAAACCTATGAGTTAAACTTTAAAGCTCTTAACGATAAATCTATCACCCTTAAATCTTTTAAAAATATTTCTCAAGAAAATAATAATTCTGATATAAAAAATTTTGAAGATGATATAGCCCTTCTAGCTAAAAAGTTTTACAAAATTTTCAAAAGTAAAAGGAGGGTAGATTTTCAAAAACCTGTTGAAAAGAAAAGATCTATATCTAAAACTTGGAAATCTTTAAAAGACAATTAATGTCCATGAATATGGGCATCTAGCAAACAAATGTCATAAAAAGGACAAACCGAAAAAGAATGGTATGTTGGCTACATGGGATGAATCTTCCTGCTCTGAAGCTTCTTCTAAGTCAGAAGATTCTGAAACCGAGTCGGGTAATGATGTTAAAGTCCTAATGACTCTAGCCAAGTTCACTTTTTTAGATAACGATGATTCAACTAGTGAAGAAAATCTGATTAGTGATCATGAAAATGAAGAAGATCTTCAAGATGCTTATAATGCCCTATACAAGGAAAGTTGCAAAATTGCTATAAAACGATAACTTCAAAAAAAAAGTTTTCAAAAATTAAAGAAAATTTTGATAATCTAGTCTTAGAAAAATCACACATTTTAGATTGTTTAGAAAAAACTAAATGCAATTTAGATTTCAAAACCTCCCTTATTGAAAATCTAAAATCTGAAAATGAAAAGCTAAAACTAGAAGTCTCTTCACTTTTGAGTTTAAAAGCCACATGGAGGTATGCCCAAGGTGATCCCAAGTTAGAAAAACTCTTATCCGGATCTAGAAAATGTGCCGATCGATCTGCATTGGGCTACGACAAAAGTATTCCTCTTAAATATAAGAATACTCCACCCAGATTTGTGAAAGGGGAGTCTTCAAACTCAAAAGGAAAAAGTCTGAATCAAAATCATTTAAAAAATGCTAAGTCTTTTCAAACCTTAAAACCTAGAAGTAACCATATCAACTATAAAAATAAAAATTGAAATCTTTTAGCTGAGAAAATCGTTGACTTACTTAAGGAGCTCTTAAAATCTAACTCAATGGGTCGGTCTTATAACAACTACAAACATAAGAAGACCAACTATAATCCTAAACCCAAAACTGTAATAAAATGGGTCCCTAAGGTTACTTGTTTGGTTGCCCACACTGCTTTCAAAGCTTTAAGCCATTCAAAGTGGTACCTAGACAGTGGATGCTCCAGACACATGACAGGTGACAAAGGTTTTTCACCAATCTTAAAGACATGATTGATGGTTCAGTCACATTCGGTGATGGTAGCAACTGCAGAATTATTGGCCAAGGTACGGTTCAGCTCTTTAACCTCTCTCTATTTGAGAATGTTTTATATGTAGAAGGGTTAAAACATTATTTATTAAGAATCTCTCAAATATGCGATAAAAATCATAGTGTAAAATTTACTAACCAAGGGTGAGAAATTTTGAATAAAAATGGTTCTGTAATATTAATTGGTCGCAGAACTTTTGAAAACTGCTACATTGTATGTGATTCAAGCTCATCTAATCTATCGTGCAACATGGTCCATACTGATGAAACCGAATTATGACATAAGCACTTCGGACATGTACACTACCGCAACTTGTATAGATTGAGTAAAGGAGAGTTAGTAAGAGGTTTACCTAAAATACAAAAAGTAGACAAAATATGTGGCGAATGCCAGATTGGCAAACAAACCAAGAGTACTCACAAAAAGGTAAACTCCAATGCCACATCTAAACCGCTCGAACTTCTCCACATGAATCTTATTGGACCAACCACAATAGAGAGTCGAGCTGGCAAGAAGTACATACTGGTAATTGTTGATGACTTTACCGGTACACTTGGATAATTTTCTTAAGAGACAAATCAGAAACTCTCGATGAAGTAAAAAATGGTACTTAAATGTATCCAAACGAAAAAAGAATCACAAGTCTCTAAGATCCGTAGTGATCATGGATCAGAATTTAAAAATAGCGGTTTTGAGAAGTTTTGCAATGATCAAGGAATATCACATGAATATTCAGCACCCAAAACACCACAACAAAATGGTATAGTAGAACGAAAAAATAGAGTGCTTCAAGGAATGGCAAATGTTATGCTGAATAGTATGAAGCTTCCTAAAAATCTTTGAGCTGAAGCCATAAATACAACTTGTTATATAATTAACCGCATTTACACTAAAAACTCAAATGGTAAAACAACTTATGAAATGTGGTTTGATAAGAAGCCTACTGTTAAATACTTTCGAGTTTTTGGCAATAAGTGTTACATTTTACGTGACCGAGAAAATCTGGGTAAGTTTGACACCAAAAGTGATGAAGGGATATTTTTAGGGTATGATCTAAATAGTTGAGCATATCGGGTTCTTAACAAGAGGACTGGTGTAATTCAAGAGTCCATTAATGTGGTTATTGACGATCACTTGAATACACCTGTCTCAAGTTCAGAAAATGATGAAGTTCTTTTAATTGATAAACCGGACTCTTCATCAAGTCAAGATAATACTGAACTGAGGATAGTTAAAGACCATCCTTCCAATCAAATTCTTGGAAACCCTCTCACTGGTGTGCGCACTCGTAGACAACTTGAAGATATGTGTAACTACATGTGCTTTACATCTCAGATAGAACTGGCTAAAAAAGTTCTTACTGACGAAAACTGGATTGTTGCGATGCAAGAACAGCTTAATCAATTTGTTAGAAATGATGTTTGGTATTTAGTTCCAAGATCGAACGATAAAAACATTATAGGAACAAAATGGATTTTTAAAAATAAGTCTGATGAACTTGGTAATATCATTAAAAACAAGGCTAGGCTGGTTGTACAAGGGTACACTCAAATAGAAGGCTAGCCGAACCTGAAGTTAGGCTAGCCGAACGTCAGAACAATTACACCATAAATAACCCAAAGTATACAAATTTTGAAAGCATGTAGCCTAAGTTCTTTCTAGGGTTATATCACCTGTTGGTTGACAAATGCAGATATCTTCTAATATTGATAATCTTGAAATCGAGCGACGTCTTGGGATGATAAGCCAATCTTGACCTGATCTAAATGAAGAGTAGTTGTGATCTGACCGGTATTGCTGTGTATCTTCGTCTTGCTAAATTTGACAATCTTATGTGTGCTAAACATATAAGCACTTACAAATGTGAACTATCCATCATGTGGGGCCTACTTTTAATATGGACCATCCACATTGCGAGGTCCACCTTTAATGTGGTGGAGCCCACCTTGGACATGGAGTGTTCATTTGACTTAGGTTATCCATCATGCGGAGCGATGTAGGTTGTCCACTATGCAAGGCCCAACTTCAAAGTGGGTTGCCCATCATGTGTGGCTTGCCTTAGATGCAGGCCGTCCACCATGACATATTAACTTGCATGAGCAAAATCTCATCTCTCCAGATTTTTAATTCAAAATTTGACTACACATTTTGAAGGGCATGAGGAGTGCTGTAAAATGTTCGGTTCACATCCCTGAAGGAGACATGAAAATAGATCAAAAGATGGACACAATCTAAGTGTCCAAATTTGTTCAGCGCTAATTTTTTTGGTGCACTAAATTTAGCCCAAAATTTGGCCCCACACATGGATGTAAGGACAACAAATGATGTGACATTTTCCTCATATTACCGGTCAAGTGGGCCCCACAAAATTATGTGGTCGTATGACATGGATCATGGTCTATATAATCAAACATAGCCATATACAAACATGCAACTCCTTTATGGAAATAATGAATGGATTGGATGATCACATGAACAAAGGCCCACTCTCCATTCTGCTTCTAGATTTGGAAAATCCAAAAATCCCAACTACATATACATCTATTTGAATTAGAATCCTTGGGATTTAGAAACTCCAAAACTAGAAACCAAGAGGAGAGGGAGAAAGAAATTAAGAGATGAGGAGAATGGAAACATGTTTCCAAAAACATTAGGAGAGAGATGGAAGGTGTGTACATCACCTACCCTATGTAGAACTAGTCGTACAATCCCTAATCATAGGGTGGGCCCCACTATGAGCTAAGGGTAAAAGATTCACTTCGTTCACCTCACTTTTTATACTTGTAACTCCCAGTATTATAACATGTGTTTCTTTCTGCATTGATGATCAAGGCCCACAAATACAAATGGATGGTGTCAAACACATAATCTAAGATCTCACACTTGTACGACCATCTCGATTAATTTGAATCCTCCATGATAAACTTCATGGATTCCATGACTAGTGATTTAATCCATCATCAAAATTATGGATATCAATGATTCATCTTTTTTACTCAATTAGAACCATTTATTGTGTGAGACTTTACATCATCACATATCCACGCTACACTCATACAATCCAAATCCCCCATTCGTAAGGAAACAAAACAACATATAGCATGCATGAAAATCATCTCCAATTAAATTGAAGTTTACGAATAAAACATCTAATTTCAAAATTGGATATGCATCGGACAAATGCCAACTTCAAAAGACTAGATCTCCCAATCCAGGGAAGAAAGAGGGAGTCGATGACTTTACCTTGATCAACATGGATGCCTCTCCGCCTAGTAGGGGCTCGGGCTCTAAGGATAGTATCGCCACGATCTCCTCCTTGGTCACGTTTCGATTATTCCAATGTGCCCGAACCACCTTGTACCGAGGGAGGGATACTAGAGATCCTGACCCAGATGTTACCACCTCAAGAGCCTGACGACCTGAGGTCCCCCTACCTTCGCTTTTGGGCACCTAGTGCTGTCCCCAGTGATTAGCTGCCTCGACCTGGCCCTCCTCGGCTCTCGCTGACGATAACTCCATGTTGAGTGTGAAATATTGCATATTTCTTCCTATTTATACCTTGGTTTTATAAACATGATAGTGCTTAATCGATTTAATTATGCATGTTTTCATGCTCGAGGTGATTTTGAAAGCTTTAGGTGAAATTGATGCCAAAAGGAAGATTTATGCTCAAAAGATTACCAAATGAAGATTTGAAGATTTAGAAGTCATTAATGAAGAATTCACATGCTAAAGATCCAAGAAAACCAAGAGGAATGAAGAGAATCAAAGATTTGAAGTGAAGAAAAGGAATCCTGAAATTGTCCTGAAAACAAACATATTCTTGAAATTGTCCTGAAAAAACATATTCTGAAACATGGAGTCTATTTTATCTGTGCAGAGTGAAGCTAGCATATTTTGGAAAACTGTGCAGAGTGAAGTTTAATTTAGCAAACTATGGAGAGTGCATAAATTTGAGGCGGTTTCTAGATTTTTTCCAGCTAGGTGTGAAAGTTGGAGTTCCACAACTATAAATAAGACTCCCTAGGATACTCCAAAACATCTTTTAGGGCTTGGAAAGGTCTCAAGGAGCATAAAAAAGGTGTAAAGCAGCCGCTAAAGAGTTTTTCTTATTCCCATGTTTATTTTTCATGCTTTGTTTAAGATATTTGGTTTCAATCATGTCTATGGTTGGCTAAACTTCTCAGCTGGGGCTAAGAGGTGAAGCTTGTAGCGTATTGGGATATTTATTTTACTTTGATTCTTGTTTTCATTGAACTTCAATGATTTCTAGTTTGATATTAAAGGAATATTTTTAGTTTTCTATGATTTATTATGACTCAAATTATAATAGATGTTGTGATAACTTTGGATATCTTCTTTTCGTGTTTTGAGATAGCGAGATTGGTAAATTCCATTGTTCACCATCGTCTCCTAGGCATGGTAGCGTGATAGAATCCCTTCCAATCTTCACAATTCTCCTCCATTGAGAAATAAGTCAATGAAAATTTTGGATTTGATTTAAATTGCTTTATCTTCCAATTTGATAGGATAGGACTCCAATTCTAATTGTATTTATTAAATCAAGCAAGGTATCATCTTAATAGCTACAAGTGAATCCTCGGCACCCTAGTTCTCACCTTTAATTGATAGTTTAAACATTATTCACAATCACTCTTTTTTATTCCATAATTCAGATTTAGATCTTCTTCTAGTTCTAGTTCTAATTCTTTTCAGCATATGTACAAGTTTAGCCCTTGTGGATTCGACCTCGTTCTCACGAGTTATTACTACATCGCAACCCTACAGTTGGGGTTGTAAACAAGCTTTTAGCATCGTTGCCGGGGATCGAATAAGGTGAGGAAGTTCAAGATGAAAACGAGGTGCATAATGCACCCCCGCTTCGTACTCTATGCGATTATTCACAACCGGCGGGGGTGAGTATACCTTCTTACATGGTTTTAAAACTTAATGCAAGAAATGTGGATATCAAACCTGGAGTGATGCAACTCCTTCCTAAGTTTCATGGACTAGATTCTGAATGTCCATATTTGTACCTCAAGGATTTTGATGAGATATTCGCTACATTACACTTTCCAAACATGTCTAAGGACACATTGCGACTTAAATTGTTTCCTTTTTCAGTAAAAGAGAAGGCTAAGATGTGGATGCACTCCTTAAAGCCAAGATCCATCGACACATGGGCCGAGATGACCCGAAAATTTCTCAAAAAGTTTTTCCCGTTTAATAAAACTAACACTTTAAGGAAGACAATCATGAACTTTGCCCAAAAAGAGGAAGAGACATTCTTCCAATGCTGGGAAAGGTTCAAAGATCTCACGAATTCCTGTCCACATCATGGCTACGAAGTATGGCGAACAATAAGCTTTTTCTATAACCAATTGACTTCACCAATGCGCTAGTCCGTAGAGATGATGTGTAATGGTGAATTCATGAACAAAGAGGCCGATGATGCGTGGGATTACCTTCATCAATTGGCAGAAAACGCGCAATTATAGGACACCTCTCCAAGACTCACCACTTCGAAGCCTGCTCAATCAAAGGAAATGGTCGGATTTATGTTCTAAAAGAGGAAGATAATATGAGTGCAAGAGTGGCCAATCTCACAAGAAAAGTCGAGGCCATGGAACTTAAGAAGGCAGAACCTATCAAATCTGATAAGGCTGCGAAAGTTGTTTGTGGTATTTGTGCTTGTAACATACATACAACTGAGAATTGCCCAACAATTCTTGCTTTTCAAGAGTATTGAATGAGCAATCGAATATCGTGAACAACTACCAAAGACCTTTCAGAGGACCCACCTCAAATAAATACAATTCCGACTAGAGAAACCATCCAAATTTCAGTTGGAAGAATGGACAAACGGCTAACCCACAAGAGGCCCTTACTCAATTTTTAAATCAGAAGAGGCCTCAAGAGGATACAGTTCAAAAATTCATGCAAAACCAAGAGCTATTCAACCAGAATACGGTACAAGCATTCCAAGATATCAAAACAATAATGGGAATGTTTGCATCATCCATTCAAAGGATTGAGTCACACTTAGAGAGTGAGGAGAAATGGATGCTTTCAGCCCAACCTCTCCCCAATCCAAAGCCACAATGTGAAATTATTGACCCAAGCTCTTTAAATCAACTGGAGAAAGCCAAGTCTATCACTACTCTTAGGAGTGAAAAAACAATTGACAAATCTATTCCGGTAAGGGCTGAAAAGCCTAAGGACCCCGAAGAAGATAAGAGTGATAGACCTAGCATTACTCCACATGGGTTAGAACTGAAACCTCGAAGTAAGCTGATTGCGTCATTCCCTCAACGATTGATTGCACCAAAACCTCTATCTAATTCTCAAGATATTCTAGAGGTGCTTAAACAAGTGAAGGTCAACATCCATTTACTGGATGTTGTTAAACAAATCCCTTCATATGCCAAATTTCTGAAAGATCTATGCACTACCAAAAGATAACAAAACATACAAAAGAAAATCTTTTTTACAGAAAAAGTGAGTGCCATCCTCAATCAAGATGTGCCACAAAAATACAAAGATCCCAGTAGCTCAACCATCACTTGTGTAATTGGGAATTACTAGATTTAGCATGCACTTCTTAACTTGTGGGCAAGTGTAAATCTGATTCCTTATTCGGTCTACTAACAATTGGGTCTTGGTGAATTAAAACCCACCCAGACCATATTACAAGTTGCTGATCGATCAGTTCATGTACTGAGAGGGATGATCGAGGATGTGTTAGTCCAAGTTGATAAAATCTACTGCCCAGTAGATTTTATTGTTCTAGATACTCAACCCATCGTGAATGTGAGCACTCAGATACCTGTCATTCTTGGTCGCCCATTCCTTGCTACATCAAATGCTATTAGTAATTGTAGGAATGAGATTATGAATATATCTTTCAGAAATATGACATTGGAACTGAACATCTTTTTCAATATGAGCAAACAGTTAGAGGATGATGACGATACCCACGACATTAACATGATCGATTCTTTCGTGGAAGATAGAGCACTTTTGACTCTATACTCTGACACTCTAAAAATGTGCTTGGCCCACTCCCCTTATTTGGATGATGACATAATTAAGGAGATGGATGCCATGCTTGATGCTATGTCGGTACTTGAAGTTAACTGGTGGAGGCCACAATTTGAAGAATTACCCCAATTAGTGCCTCTTCCATCTAGCCTCAAAGCGCCAAAGCTTGACATAAAACCTTTGCCATCAGATCTTAAATATGTTTATTTAGGTTAAGATGAGACATATCCGGTGGTGATTTCTTCCCACCTTGAGCAAGAACAGGAGAGTATGCTTATCTCTACTCTCATTGAGTATAAAGGAGCCCTTAGATGGTCGATTGCGGACCTCAAGGGAATTGACCTTTTGATTTGTACTCACCACCTTCATCTTAGGGATAATGCAAAGACCTTCCGACAACCATAACACCGATTAAATCCAAACATGAAGGAAGTGGTTAAGGCCGAAGTACTTAAGTTGTTGGATGTGAGTATCATATACCCTATATCCGATAGCCAATGGGTAAGTCCAACTCAGGCGGTTCCTAAGAAGTCCGGAATCACCATCGTAGCCAATGTCGACAATGAAATCATGCCAACTAGAGTTACTACTGTTTAGAGAATGTGCATTGACTATAGCAAGTTGAAATACCGTCACGAGGAAGGACCACTTTCCTTTGCCCTTCATTGATCAAATCTTGGAAAGGCTAGCTGGTCACTCTTACTATTGCTTCTTTAACGGACATTCGGGTTACAATCAGATAGACATAGCCCTTGAAGATCAAGAAAAGACCACTTTCACATGCCCCTTTGGCACCTTTGCTAGCCGAAGGATGCCATTCAGACTGTGTAATGTCCCCGCCACTTTTCAACGATGCATGTTGAGTATATTTTCTAACATGGTGGGGCAATATTTAGAGGTTTTCATGAACGACTTTTCTGTCTTTGTTCCATCCTTCAGCGAGTGTTTGAAAAATCTAAAAAATATGCTGAAGCGATGTGAGGAAAATAATTTGGTACTAAATTATGAAAAGTGTCATTTCATGGTTTGTAAGGGAATTGTTCTTGGACATATCACCTCGTCCAAGGGAATTGAGGTAGATAAGGCTAAAATTGATCTTATCTCTAACCTAACAACACCTAAAAGCATACGAGACGTGTGATCCTTCTGAGGACACTCTGGATTTTACAGACAATTCATAAAGGAATTTAGTCACCTCTCTCGTCCTTTATGTAATTTACTTCGAAAGATGTACCATACTAGTGAACTGAGCATTGTCAGGAAGCTTTCACTAAGCTCAAGGGCATGTTGACTACTGCGCCTAACATGCAGCCACCCGATTGGAGCATTCCTTTTGAGATTATGTATGATGCGTCTAACTATACTATTGGGGCGGTGTTAGGCCAGAGAAAAGAAAAGAAGCCCTACGTCTGACTATACTATTAGAGCATTTCTTATCTTGCACATTCTGACTATACTATTAGGGCGGTGTTAGGTCCTACTTGATCAGATCGAAGATTATCATCTACACTGATCATGTGGTGTTGAAGTACCTTATCTCTAAGAATGATGCTAAGCCCCGCTTGATAAGATAGATCCTCTTACTTCAGGAATTTGATTTGGAAATACGCCACAAAAAGGGAGTAGAGAACGTAGTGGCTGACCATCTTTCGAGATTTGATCTCCCTGATTCCCTTGAAACGCCACCTATAAATGATTTGTTCCCTGACGAACAATTGTTTAAACTCTCCCAATTACCTTGGTTTACTGACATTGCTAATTATCTTACCGCAGGTTTCATGTCGACTTATTAAAATGTGCAAGATAAGAAAAAATTCTTCGTCGAAGTTCATAAGTTCTTCTGAGAAGACCCGTATCTATTCAAATATTTCTCAGACCAAATTCTAAGGAGATGTTTTGTAAGACCCGTATCCTTGACCGTACTGTTCAGTCGGCTTCCTCGATTCTACCGGTCAGATTCTGGCAATCCTCGACCTAAAGTCAATGTTGCGCACGATCCTAAGACGAGACCTGCATGCCAAAGTCGGCTATACCCGAAACCTGTACCTTGGCGACCGCCCCGTCGCCGCGGTTCCAACGCCGTGACTCGTGCACTGACTCGATACCCAAGCTAGAAGATGTCGGCCTGTGTTCGATTCGAAGAAAATACCGCGCGTTGCGGACTTCGAGGGAATCTCTACGAGATGTCCCATCAATCAATCCCATCAATCAAGTTCACATCACACATCAAGTCAAGTACAACAACCCATACCTATCCTTACCCTTTTCTTATACAAACTACCCAAAGTCAACTCTTACATCCCTTCACCCATCACTTTCTTACAAGCCATCACTCAACCCATCACTCCATCCATCACCCATCATCCCATCCATATCATCTCACTCTCTCTCATTTCTCAAACACTCTCCCAAGCATCCCACATCCAAGCCCTCTTCTCTCCCCAAACCACAACAACAAGTGTGGCCCACTTTCCCCACCCCTCTCATCTCTCATCCCCACCATCAAACTCCCATCTACCTCCATCAAATTCATAGGCAAGGAGCTAAGGAGTGCAAGGAAGAAAGGAGGAGGCTAACAAGGTGGGTGATTTATTGTTGGTTTTCAATTTGATGGCCCACTTGTGATGGGACCCGATCTAGTGTATGTGTTGTAATCCTATGAGGGGCCCATAGTGGCGGGGCCCCTCCACTATGCCGATTTCTCTCTCTTTTCCCTTTTCCTTGTTAATGGCTCACCTAATATGTGTGTGTGGCCCTCCCTGAAGCATGCATTTCATCTCGACCGTCCACCGAGCAGTTCATGTGGTCGTCCATTTGGACGTGCCTGATCAAAGGGAAAACACAAATATCAGTGGGCCACGTCCACGTGGGACCCACCACATTAACGCATGTGTACCCACACCGTCCAGCATCCAGGGACGCTGGACGTGAGTATTGGCTAATATGGAGTGTGTGCACCGACGTGGGTGCGTACTTGCAAAAAAAAAAAAACAAAAAAAAAGTTATTTACCTTTTTAGGGTGGGCTGCTTATGCAGGCCCACCTTGATGTATGTACGTAATCCAAACCATTCAATCTATTCTCCAGCCTATTTTAGGCGTTGAGCCGAAAAATGAGGCTGATCTGGTCTTCTGGCGGGCCGTGGGATCGAGAATACTTGCATTTCTTGTTAAAATATGGGAAAAATGATTGGTGGGGTCCACCAGAAGCTTGGACCCACCTGAAATTTGGTGTGGACCCCTCATTTTTTGGGACTTAGGAAATGGATAGGGTGGATCTAGTCATTGTGGGTCCCATCTAAAAAAAAAATGGCAGCGCTGCTTGCAGCGTCTGCCTGCATGGATGACGGGCGGACGAGCCAGGCCCCACGGCTCCAGCCGTGGGCCCCACGTGATGCGTTTTGAACATCAACACCATACCTTTGGTGGGTCCCCTTTGTCTGTACGGCGTCCCCAAATTTTAGCCGCAAGCGGAACTCAGGTGGGCCACACCATATGAATCATGTGAAGACATGCCTAAACCATATAAAAATATTTGGTGGGGCCTACCTGAATTTTTGATGGGACTGAAACTTGGTCTGGACCCTCAGACAGGTGGGACACACATAATGTATGGGCTGGATTTGTGAACCACCTCACGGTGGGACCCTGCTAATGTGACCTTATCAACAGGTCGGTTGGCAAATAAACATTATGGTGGGCCCTGGCCGCGTGACTCACTGAACAGGTCGGTTGGCAAATAAACATTTCGGTGGGCTCCCTGGCCGTTGGCCCAGGTCACGTGTGACCTTATAAACAGGTTTGATGGCAAATGAATATCACGGTGTGCCCTAGTCCCGTGACCTTATGAATGGGTTGGATTTCAAATAAACATTTTGGTGGGCCCCTTGCCACATGGCCTTATCAACAGGTGGATGGAAAATAAATATTATGGTGGGCCCCCTATTCATGTGGCCTTATCAGCAGATTGGATATAGTAAAATAAACATTTTGGTGGGCTTCACATGTGGCCACTTGGATGCATATGGGCCCATGTACTTATGCCCATCTTGGCATGTATATAGGCTCATCATTGAGGCCCACTTTGGTATATATATGGGCCCATGTATGTAGGCCATCTTGATGTGTTTATGGGCCTATTGTTGGGGCTTGCCTTGATATATATATAGGCCCACGTTATGAGGCCCATCTGAGGTATTTATGGTCCATTGTTGAGGCCCACTTGGATATATATAAGGCCTATGTGATTAGGCCCATTTGATACACATAAAGTTTATGTGATTGAGCTCATTTTTAATGCATTCTAAGGCCCATGGGTAATGACCCCATTGCAATGAACCTAAGGCCCATGGTGGTGAGGCTCATTAAGGTGGCCCACTTGATGAATATAAGGCCCATGAGATACGGCCATTTGATGCATTTGAGGCCCGGTGGGATGTACCTAAGGCACATTGCAATGTGTGATTCCACCAGGATTTACTTAATGGTATTTGAGGTGAGCCGAGCCTTGGGGGCAATGGGGTTTGACGTCCACATTGTACGAGTAATGCTGGTTAGATATCCACATTATAACTCTCCTAAGGCCACTGATAGGCCCGTTATCCGTTCGTGTAGCCATCTAGGCCCATCTTCATTGAGAGGATAGTTTATTACTTTATAACATGTTTAGCATAGCCCCATGATTCATGATCATACGCATCATATGTATGCTTGAGATGAGGAGTGTCTGATCATAGCATGTGCCTTCGGGCAGACTGATTACGGGCTCCCCGATATGCGGAGTTACCCCAGATGAGCGCACGGTATGCACAGGATTGACGCATGTCTGGCAGTATGATTAATGCATTTGCATCTGTGTGATTGAGATATGCCCTAGCGACATCAGGGCCATAGCCTCCACAGATATATCGTGGGTGGCTGGTTAGATACCGGAAAATCTTGTTCCAAGCAATTGGGGTGCCATAGATGTCCCTGGGTGAGAGTCCCTGAACCCGATGGTACCAGAGGATGACTCCAACGTGGAGACCGAGTGGATATATGAGCGCACGAGGGCCGAATACCATGAGGTCGCGTCTCCCACTGTGTCGTGGTCGGTTGGAAAGGAGTGGTGGCCTTACTCGCCCGAGAGCAGGGGGCATTACTAGGCTGAGTTTGATTAGCTCGGAAATGGGTTCGCTATCGACGTGCCGGATAGGTATTGGCTGACCATTGGCCAGGCGGATAGTGAGGTTTCTTACGCTCACTTGGACTGTGTTGCTTGGAGAGAGACAGTGCCATTTGGAGTGTATGAATCCCGATGATTATCCAGACTGAGAACCGTACTAATTTGATGCTCTTGTGAGGAGTTGCATTGGTATGAGGATTGGCATGCTTGACTTACATATTGCATCGCATGGCCTTGGTATGGCCAATAACATTCACATCTTGTACTGCATAGCCTTGGTACGGCTGGTTGCATTTTCGTACTCATCAGCATGATTCCGCATTACTCCGGCATTGCATTCTGAGCACGTTCGCACACACTTACACCGCCCTCTAAGCTTTCTATAAGCTTATGCACAATTGATGCGTGCAGGTGACGCCAGGACGCAGCTGTAGTCTCGCCGCAGTTGGAGCGTGCCGCCGAGCTTTTGGAGTTTTGATATTACCACTATCTTGTATTTCCCTTTATACGCACTGTACTCAAAGTTTTTATTCATAGTGGATTTTGTGATAGTGTTCTTGTGGTTATTGTTCGTGGGTTATGCTGTGGTTATGCTCATTACGAATCAAATTGATATTGGAAATTCTCCTTGTAGCATCCCAGGATCGGAACCTGGTATATGAGTGCCGGGAGCCGAGAATGGGGTACTACGGAGGCTGTCGGCGCTGGATTCGGCGATCGAAAATTTTGTGAGCCCGGTCTCCGAGTTCGGGGCGTGACATGTGTGCCAGAGAGTGAACACCAAAGTGTCATCTTCTTCTGTCATTTGCAGGCCTGTGGTGATCACTTTTCTGCTAAAAAGACCACGGCTAAAATTCTGCAGTGCAGTTTTTACTGGCCCACTATGTTCAAGGACACTCATGAGTTTTGTAAAGCTTATGAGCGTTGTCAGAAATTGAGTGCATTGTTCCGTCGAAATATGATGCCTTTGAACCTCATTCTTATCATTGAAGTATTTTATTGTTGGTGCATCGATTTTATGGGGCCATTCCCTCAATCCTTTAGGAATTTGTAGATTTTGCTAGCAGTAAACTATGTCACTAAGTGGGTCGAAGTTATCCCATGCCAGAACAATGACCATCGTACGGTCATTCGATTTTTAAAAGAAAATATCATTTCTCGGTTCAGAACGTCTCGGGCCATCATTAGTAATGGAGATTCACACTTCTGTAATAGGCCATTTGAAAACTTAATAAAGAAATATAACATCTCTTATAAGGTGAGCACTCCATACCACTGGCAGACAAGTAGACAAGCTGAGATTTCCAACAGGGAAATTAAACAATTCTGGAGAAAACAGTTAACCCTGACTGTAAGGATTGGTCAATCCATTTGACCGATGCTTTATAGGCATACCATATAGCTTTTAAGACCCCCATTGGAATGTCTCCCTTTAGACTCATTTATGGGAAAGCTTGCCACTTGCCTGTAGAGTTGGAACATAGAGCCTACTAGGCTATCAAAAATCTGAACTTCAATTTGGACAATGATGGTTCATTATGCAAACTACAGTTGAATGAACTTGAGAAATACGGAACGAGGCATATGAGAACTTGAGAATTTTCAAGGACAAGATGAATGTGTTCCACGACAAGAACATCCTTCGAAAATCATTCATAACCGTTCAAAAAGTCCTTCTGTACAATTCTCGGTTACACCTTTTTTCGGGTAAACTCCAATCTCGATGGACCACCCAAACTCCAATCTCGATGGACCAGCCCTTTCACTGTTACTAATGTCTATCCACATGAGGTCCTTGAGATAAAGAATCCAACAAATGGCCATGTTTTTAAAGTGAACGGACATTGTTATTAAAGTCATTTGTTAAGAAATTTGATTCATAGGACATGTCCATACCTCTGACTGATCCTGTGTACCAGGATTGATCTCCTAGTCTAATGGAGGTGTAGTTAGCTTTTTTAGTAGAATTTAGTATTAGGATAGTTTTCTTTCAGTTTGTTTGAGTCTGTTTCGACAAGAAATGAAACGTATTTTGATTCGAGACATTATCTTACTTAATAAGAACAAAGAGAAAGAATGAAGAGAATAATCATCTAATTTATTCATTTTGAATTCATTACATCCTTTCTATTCTTTGATTCCAAGATAGAGCCTTTATAATTAAAAGTACAAGTGATGAATAGATTCAAATATAAATTTCGGCAGCATTCCGGCTCATATCATTCATGTCTCCATAAGAGATGAGTTGTGTGGATCTTCTCATATACATATAATCTCGGATAAAGATACAAGAGAGGATTTGGAATGTTCTGAAGAAGATTTCCAAATAATGAAAGAAACAAAGAATGCCCCTGTCCTTCTTTGAGATATTCGTGCAACTTAGCACTGAGTTACGAGGGTCCAAGAAGTTGCACGAGTCTGCACAACTCAGTGTGAGTTGCACGGGTGAACCTTTTGCTCTCTCTCTCCCTCTCTACTCTCCACGATACCTATCAGAGGTACCGGTCTTCTGGAAAATCCCTCTATCAAATGAGGAGGTAGGGGAGTATTTATAGGCTTTCGCACAAGTGGGCCCTCGAATCCTGTGCTGTGGACCCCACTTCGCATAATCTACAAGCTTCAACTTGTCCGCTCCTTTGGAGAGTTGGGTGGGTCGGCGCAACTATGATGAGTTACGCGGCCCCACGCAACTCCTATTCCTGCACTACTTATACTCTCAGCGCAACTTGTGATCCTCGCAACTTGACTCTTCTATATTTTGCTTCAGCTTCTTTACCTCAATCTACTTTCTTTGATTTCCTTCCTTCTTCACTTCCATTCTTTCTTCTTCACTTAATTTTATGCTCTAATAGAGTCTTTGTGCTAACTCATCTTCACATTGAGAACCTTGGAAAAGTTTCAATCCCCTTCTTCAGGTACAACCTTTCCATCACTTCTCATTTCTTTTCATTGTCTCATATGCATTGCATGCTTTTATATATATATATATATATATATATATATATATATATATATATATATATATATATATATATATATATATATACACACACACACACACACACACATTGATGACAATATAGATTTTAGGTTGGGGGTGTGGATTAAGTAAACTAATCAGTGTTTTCTTAGTTTTGAGCAAAATGTTTTTTGAAATTTTCAATGTTTCAAGTTGAAATCTGTTTGGAAAATGATAAATTGTGTATGTAAAGAATGTTTTGAGTATGATGATAAGATTGAGATTAAATTTTTAATTGTTGGAGTTTGATCAACTAAGTAGTATATCACCTACAGTTCTTGCACTTAATTGATTAAGAGGAAGTTTGAATATCATGTTAATCTAAGTCACAAGACACGTTCAAGTTGCTTTTTATGAATTATGCTAGAATTTCTGATTGTTAGTATGTGAAGCATTAATAGACGATTGTGAATTAAGTCTGGAGAATTTTATCCACCTTAAAAGATGAAAACAAAAACCGGTTAAAAAATAATGAGATTAACAAAAGGTCATATATGATGAAAAGACTGGAAAAGAATGAAAAGACTGTAAAAGAATGAAAAATAATGGAAAGTCTGAAAAGAATGAATAAATAAAAAGAGACCGTGGATATAAAATAAAAAAACGGAAAAAGGAAAGAAAAGGGGATAAGTTCGGAATCAGTACTTGATTATTGAATTAATCTTGAGGTGATGATCATAGATAATATTATATAATGATAGTATACTTTTATAGAAAGTAAATTGAAATTCACTAAGCACATTGCGAAAACTTGATATATAAACTTATGCTCTAGATTGATTGATGAAGAGTTTATTTGATTGATTGTTTGTTTGATTCGGCCCTAGGTTCACAAATTTTCACTCTCGCTTTTTTGAATTATACTCATTCATATTTGTTTACACAAATGATTGTTTTCTTGAAGAACTTTGAACATTGAGAATTGAAGATCACTTCATACATGTTTTGCTCAGGACTAGAAAAATGTTGGTTGGGGGTGTGTAGAGTGTGAAATATTGCATATTTCTCCCTATTTATACCTTGGTTTTATAAACATGATAGTGCTTAATCGATTTAATTATGCATGTTTTCATGTGTGAGGTGATTTCGAGAGCTTTAGGTGAAATCGATGTCAAAATGAAGATTTATATTCAAAAAATTACTAAATGAAGATTTAGAGATTTGGAAGTCATTAATGAAGAATTCACATGCTAAAGATCCAAGAAAACCAAGTGAGGAATAAAGAGAATCAAAAATTTGAAGTGAAGAAAAGGAATCCTGAAATTGTCCTGAAAACAAACATATTCCTGAAATTATCCTGAAAAAGTGTATTCTGAAACTCGAGTCTATTTTAGCTATGTAGAGTGAAGTATATTTTGGAAAACTGCGCAAAGTGAAGTTTAATTTAGCAAACTGCGGAAAGTGTGTAAATTTGAGGTGGTTTCTAGATTTTTCTAACTAGATGCGAAAGTTGGAGTTCCACAACTATAAATATGACTTCCTATGATACTCCAATGCATCTTCTAGGGTTTAGAAAGTTCTCAATGAGCATAACAAAAGAGTGGAGCAGCCGTCAAAGAGTTTTTCTTCTTCCCTAGTTTATTTTTCATGCTTTGTTTACGATATTTGGTTTCAATCATATCTATGGTTGGCTAAACCTCTTAGCTAGGACTAAGAGGTGAAGCTTGTAACGTGTTGGGATGTTTATTTTACCTTGATTCTTGTTCTTATATATTGAACTTCATTGATTTCTAGTTTGATATTAAAAGAATATTTTTAGTTTTCTATGATTTATTGTGACTCAAATTACAATAGATGTTGTGATAGCTTTAGATATCTTCTTTTCCTATTTTGAGATAGTGAGAATGGTAAATCTCATTGTTCACCATTGTCTCTTGGGCATGGTAGGGTGATGGAATCACTTCCAATCTTCACAATTCTCCTCCATTGAGAATTAGGTCAATGAAAAGTTTGAATTTGATTTAAATTACTTTATCTTCAAATTGGATAGGATAGGACTCCAATTCCAATTGTATTTATTGAATCAAGGTAGCATCTTAATAGCTACAAGTGGATCATTGGCACCCTAGTTCCCACCTTTAATTGATAGTTTAAACATTATTCACAATTACTTTATTTTATTCAAGAATTCAGATTTATATATTCTTCTAGTTCTAGTTCTTTTCAGAATACATACAAGTTTAGACCCCGTGGATTCGACCTCATTCTCACGAGTTATTACTACATCGCAACCCTACACTTGGGGTTGTGAACAACACCTAACCGAGAATCCACGCTTTAAGGGATGGATTCCCAGTGAAAAGCCCCTGATACAAACTCTCTCCCAGAATCTTCCGACGACATTTAAGGGAAGAAAGGAAGGAGAAGAACAAGAGAAAGCCGAAGAGGAAGGTGCACAACAAAGAATGCGAAAAAGAAAACATACCGAAAATCGCCTAATGACCGGATTTGATGAGAAGAACAGAAGAAAAGGGGAGGAGCGATTAGCGTAGAAGACACAAGAGCCAACAAGTAAAGGAAATTAGGGTGACCTATCCCTATTTATAAGGTTTCCGGAGCAAAAGCATTGAGTGCACACATTCATTACCTAGATGTGAAAGGGTGCATCAAAGCACGTTCCTATCCACGTGGCAACTAGGGGTTCGCTGTCAGACCCCACTATCGAGGTAAGGATAGATGTCCATCTACAAATCATCCAGAGACCAAGTGGCACCGTTTTGCGCACACCTCCTCATATGATGTGAGACCCAACCGAGTTCACTTGTGTGCATATGTGTGTAAGTATGCATTCCGTCCATCTTGGTCCAATAGTCCTACCGGTCGAATCCTGGTGACCCGTGAGCCTTGGATAGTGTTTGCAGTCATCCGTAAGTCTCATCATGAAGACCCGACTCGGATCAAGTTGAGACTTATGCCATTTCGACCGCTTCGTCGTTGCAGTTCCAACGCTGCGTCTTGTGTGTCCATCCGGCATGTAGATCATAAGTTGTGTGCATTTCATTTTTAAGCCCATGATCATGATCATGTGGCCCACCTAGGGGTGGTGTGCATGGATTTCTAGGTAGGTCCCATCTCTTGGAACTATTTCCAACACACACTACTTAGGCCCTATCCCTACACCACCCATCTCTAAAACACCACCCACTGACCTAAAAAGCCTACTAACCCTACAACATTATTTCTAACTCCCTATTGCTATGATTGCTCTTCTCTATCCAATGCAAGAGAGAGATGATTGGTTGCCTTGAAATCCCCTTTCTCTCTTTTTATCTCTCTCTCTCTCTCTCTCTCTCTCTCTCTCTCTCTCTCTCTCTCTCTCTCTCTCTCTCCTCTCTTCTCCTCTCTTCTCTCTTCTTCTCCAGCAATTTTCTACCCATTTTTCATCCCCTCATCCTCCCTTCTACCCCATAATCCAGCCTTTAGTCTTGCATCTTGACCATTAAACCTCTTTCCTTGGAGCTTGAAGACTATCTTGGAGGTGTTTGCTTGAAGATCTTGTAGGTGGGTGTGCATGTAATTGCAAAATTCAGATTTCTTCTATTTCATACTTGTTCTTCCATTTTCTTTCATGTTGAAGCTTGTGGGGCCCATCAAATGATGGTGGTGGCCCCCAAGATTTCATGGATGAGGCTCATAGCCCATCTTACTTGCATGCATGTTCCATGTAAGGGGCCATTCTTCATGGACCCCTACATGGCTTTTCTTTCTTTGATCAAGGATCTTTGGGTCATTTAGACCCTTGATCCTTGGTGGAGATGCAATCTCCACCATAGATCTCAAGTAGAAATCCTATGATCATGTAGATCTTGTATATCTTGTGATAGTGGAATGTGTATGCATGAGTGATGAGGGGAAGGGCCTCAATGTGGTGGAGACCCTTCCCTTGTGGCTGAATCCTTATTTTTTCTTTGTTAATAAACTTCTTATCATGGGTGTATGGCCCACCTTGTAGACCAAAAATATCCAAACCATCCACGGAGGTTGGACGTCCATAACAGTCCACCCTTGGACGTTGGAGCCCACTAATCCACCTATATGGGCACATGCAAGGGGTGTTTTGTAATGGAAAGGGTCTGGATATTTGTGGAGCCCACTGGGGTGGCCCATACCATGATTTTTCTAGGATTAAAGCCCCTTTTAAATAGTGTTAATATTTATTTATTTTCAGTTATATGTTGCTGTCTAGAACTGTCTGGACAAATTTTTGGGTCATCTTGAGGCCAGATATTTGGTCATTTTGAGTGGTGTTTGGTCCCATGTAATATATGTTTCTTGAAGGTGTAGACCCCACTTATAAGCATACCAAATTTCGGCCCCACCTGACTCCATTTGGTTATCCAAAAGGGTGGGCCAAGAGGGGTGGTCAGCCTGATTTTCTGTTGTGCAGTCCAACAATGTAGACTGTTGTAAACTGAAATTCATAAATTATTTTGATGATGGTAAGCCACTTTTCTGGACTCCATCTTGTTGTATACCTGATGAGGGACCTTGGGTCTAAATTTCAGGAATTGTGGAGGCCCAAAAGCCCACTTCTCACTGGATGGCCCAAATTCAGGCCAGTTACATTCCAGCAATACTTCTCACTGGACAGATTATTTTATTTAAATTAATTAAAATATTTCTAGATGTCTAAAAATTTTGAAATTTTTTCGAGGTGTTTTTCACTCATGGTAGGACCCACCTACCAAATTTTAGGTCCAATAGACCCCTGTGCACAGTGTGGCGAGGGCCGGACTGGCCCACCACGTTGGGACGTCCAGGTCTGTCTGATATTTTGGATAGATTGTTTTGTTTAAATTAATTAAAATACTTAAGAATATAAAAAAATTCTGAAATTTTGTGGGGGTGTGGCCCACCTATGGAAGTATCACTTTGTAAAATTTCAGCCCCAACTGACCCCATTTGGGCATCCAAAAGAATGGGCCAAGATGGTTGGACAGCCAGATTTTTCTGCTGTGCAGTCCAGTAATATGCCTTGATAAAATCCATAATTCAAAAATGTTTCCTCTGATGGTGGGCACCTTTTTGGGTTTCCTCTTATTGTATGCATGATGAGAGACTTTGGCCCTCAATTCTCAGAGTTTTAGAGGTCCTGGACCCACTTTAATGGAGTGCCCAAATTTAGGACAACAACATGCATTGCATAAATTTCTTGTACATTATTGTTCCCTTTGTTATTTCAGAACTTTTAGGCCCCAGCCCATTGGGCTTTGTGTATGATTAGTTGGGGACCCATCCATGATGTTCTAGGGCCCATCGGGGCCAGGATTATGGGGCCCACCATATTGAGAAAATTGGGCATTTATTGCTCCCTTATATTTTAGAATACTCTTGGGCTTAATCAATGCCTTTTAGAATACTCTTGGGCCATGATTATGGGGCCCACCATATTGAGAAAATTGGGCATTTATTGCTCCCTTATATTTTAGAATACTCTTGGGCTTAATCAATGCCTTTTTGGGTCTCCATTGATGATTATTTGTGGGACCTAAATATAAACCAGATTTTGGGACTTCCTAGTGGACCCAGATTGGGCTGGAACGTCCCAGCTTAGCCTAGCCATATGTTGGGCTGACTTCTACCATTTTGATGGACTTATGGGCTGAGCTAAGTGTAGTATTGGGCCCTCGGTTGCCCACTTAGATTGCTAGTTGTTGGGCTGATGTAGTGAGACCCATTTCACCCAACTTAAACTTATTTTTAAGCTGTGTTTTTTTTTTTTTTTTTTTTGTGCTCATGGGCTGCCCATTAAGTTCAACTGAATGTATGAGTCTTATGACCATTGGGACTTGGGCCTTAGGCCTTGATTCCCCTCCTTGGGCCCATGTTGTTGAAGGTAGTATTAGACCCTTTTTCTCATGCCTTTATACGGGGATTATGTATGTGGTTTGGATGTGGGCCTTGGGCCTTATAGCTATACGGATTATGGTTGGTTATGGCTTGGGGAAATGATGGTTAAATGTCCCTATTATAGACCCCTCTAAGTGTGGTTGAATGCCCACCTTAATCTCTTGTTAGGCCCATCTCTATATTATTTAAGCCCGTAGCTTGTATGCTTAGTCTCGTGGGCTACCCCAGGTAAACGAGCCCCCACTAGAGGTTGTATTCCTTATAAGGAATTGGTTAAGTACCTAGACCCTTCATGGTTAGGTAAAGAGTTCATCTTCACCTCATTGGCAGCCCTATTTATTTTCATGGCCCACTCATGCATCATATGCATGCTTGGTTGAGGTATGATTGGACATGGTTGTGCCATTGTGTAGGACATGTTGGTATCTCCTCGAGAGATGGATGCTTAGGATTGATGCATGAGTGATTGTGTGATTCATACATATGGCATTGCATAGCTTATGGATATCCGCCCTTACTTCCTTAGGGCCTTGCCTCCACAGGGGTATTCGTGGATGGCGGTATGTGTGGACACCGAAAATATTAGTTGAGCATACCGGGTGCATAGGATGCCCATGGGTGAAATTCTTAAAACTTCCATGGTACCAATGATCTGCTCCAATGCCGTGACCGGGTGGAATACATGAGCACACGAGGGGCTTATATCGTTAGGCCGCGACTCCCACTGTCGTGTAGTCGGTTGGATAGGGGTGTGGCCTTGCCTGGCTGGTGTGTAGGGGGCATTGCTAGGCCGAGTCTGACCAGCTCGTAAATGGGTCCGCTACCATCAGGCCTTGCTGATGATTGGCTGTCCACAGGCGGGTAGTGAGGTCTCTTATGCTCGTTTGACTGTGCGGGGTCTGTAAAGCGGCAGTCATTCAGCAGTATAATGGACCCCGGTGATTTTCTTATGATTGAAAATGTACTTGACTTGTGGTTTTGATATGAACACTGGTATTACTTGATCGCATTAGCATTGGCTGTGTAAGCCTCTCATGCACTGCCTTGGTATGGCGTCCAGTACTCATCGCATCATATTCATGATAAGCCTTGGTAAGGCTGGTTATATCCCCATTGAGCATGTTTCCCTTCTTGCATCTCCTACTATCCTTCTGTGTACCATTGTCACACACTTTCACCACCCTCTAAGCTTCTATAAGCTTATACACGATTGATGAGTGCAAGAGATTCTAGGTAGGCGTCGTAGCAGTAGAGCGTGGAGTAGAGCTAAGCATTTGAGGACCCTAGTGTTGCCGACCTTTCTCTATTTTCCTTTTTATCTCATGTATATCCTTTTGGACCTTATGGATGATTATAAAAGTTTAAATTTATAGTGGATTTTGTGATGTGTGCCCTTTATTATTCTCAAATGTACTTGCTGTGATCTTAGGTATGCTCATATTGGTAATGATTATACTGTTATGAAAATCCTCATTGTAGGATCCCAGGATCGGAACCTGCCTCAGGAGCTGAGAATGGGGTAATACGGATGCTATTGCGGCCAGAACTGGCCATTGGGTTCCTTGTGAGTCCGGTTATCAAGTCTGGGGCGTGACATATGATCACTATAATAATATTTTCCTCAATCCCAGTAGCACGCACTATCCTTCCCTCTCCCACATTAAATACGACGCGGTAGTATAAGGCGGTGCTCATTAGGCGAGCCGAGCTTCTGCAAGATTAAGGTCTCCTGCTTATACGTCAGTCCAACTCCACTTCCCAAGCTCTTGGAGATAGCGTTCGGAAGTAAGGGGGCAGCTATTATGGGTAAAATTGAATTGACCAAATGTCAGGGAGGTAATGAGACGATTGTCAAAGGAAGTCCCCTAAGAAGGGTCGGTGTGCCGACCCAACCTTAGGTGCCAACCTCCACCTCGGCCCTTGGGTACCAACCTCCACCTTGACCCCGGCCTCGGATGGTAACCTCGACCTTGACCTCGGAATAGAAAACACCCAGAAAGGATCTCCACCGTAACGCCCCTTATCGTGTGGGGCCCACCTAAATGAATGTGTTGTATATCCATGCCACTCATTCGTTTTTCAACTCATTTGAAGATGTTATCCTACAAATTAAGCAGATACAAATCTTCAGTGGACCACACCACAAGAAAAAGTGGTGAATGAACATTTATAAACCTTTTGTAGATTACAAAAGTTTTAGATCAATCTAATATTTGTATTTTCCCTTCATCCAGGTCTGGTTGACCTCATTAATGGATTAGATGTCAAATAAACATTACGGATCTGCTTACTATGGGCCTTGGGATGTTTTTAATGTTAGGTGTTCAATCATCACTGTTTCCTATGGTGTGGATTTGCTTAATTTTTATAACCACGTCCTAAATGGGCTGGAAAAACGGATGGAGGCTGATCAATTTCAATCATCAGTAGGCAATCTGCGTCATTCATTCTATAGTGGGGCGCAGTGGCTGATCAATTTCAATCACTCGTTGGAGATAAACAGGCCCATTCACTATGGTGGGCTGCCAAACCAATCCTCACACGATTTTTATATTGGTAGGTAAATTAGTTAAGACAGATGGAAACTATCTATTTAGAAAAATCAAAGCATGACGCATTTCAAAAGCTTTGTATTTCAAGCAAATGCATTTTCTGATGATTTCTTCCAAGTCAAATCGTGGAAAATGATTAGCTTACCAAGAGCCCATTAGAGGGGAGTTGGCCACCCACATTACCCGTTTTCCTTTTTATAATCTAAGCTAACCTCACTTATAAATCCCTTACCAATGTGTGTACTCAATCACCACAAGACTTGAAATCTCAAGCACAAGCAACCCAAATCCTCACATCACTTCAAATGGCTCTTAAAGGTATGGAGGTGGGCCTAGTCATGGTCCTTTTGGTATCGCTGTGGGCTGGAACCATGGCCCAGTCAGGTTGCACAACCGCGATCATTAGCTTGTCGCCATGCCTGGCCTACATTACAGGGAATGCGTCGACCCCATCACCTTCTTGCTGCTCCCAGCTCTCCAATGTTGTTAAGTCTCAGGCGCCATGCCTCTGCACCCTTCTTAATGGTGGTGGCTCGTCCCTGGGCCTCACCCTCAACCAGACTCAAGCTCTTGCTCTCCCTGGCGCTTGCAACGTCCAGACTCCACCCGTCAGCCAGTGTAATGGTAAGCCCAAAATATTGCATGAGCATTTTTCTGTTGGGTTAGGCCATCTGTCCATATCGGCAGGTTGGGTTGGGTAGGGCTCAACCCAAGTTCCACCCATTTACTTAAATGAGCCATATTTTCTAACCCGATCCCAACCCACTATCCATTTAAATTGGCCCAAACACGCATCAGAAGTGGGTCGGACCAGCGGACCTATTGGCGACCCAACTGATTTCCACTGCTAATCACGTTTGGTTCGATATAGATACAGCTGTAAGTGGGCCAGGCCAATGTCTGTTTTGGCCCACAAGTTAGACCAGGCTGTCCATTTGGGCCTGAAATCTCAGCTCATCTACCTCATAGGACTCTAGCACAGCTGAGCCTCATCAATCTAGCCCACTTACACATGTGGTTATAGATGTGCATGTGGGACTATAGTTTAGCTCCTTAAATAAGTAACATGAAATTTCTGATTTTCTGTGAACCTGTGATATTGATTGTGGTTAGGTGCTGCTGGACCAACAACTACTCCTACCCCTCCTAAGGAAACACCAGTTACGCCTTCGACGCCAACAGTGCCGAGTGCACCATCAGCACCATCAGTACAAACCACTCCAGCCTCGAGCGTTCCTTCAGGTAAATTTTCGATTTTACCAATTTATTTTAAGTTCCCTACTAGCTAAGCAATGTTTAAAACATAGAAATTTTTGTGGGCGGTCGATATTGTTGTGGTAAAACCAAAGGAGCCAATTTTACATGGCAAAGTGTTTCAGTATGAGGGGGTTTTGAAATTGTTTTGGCTAAGTATGAAAACATTTTCACATATAAATCAGCATAAATAATCATATGCAAATCCAATTTTCCATATATAAATTGGATTTACATATATAAATGGCTGGCCCACACTAGAAAATTTTATAGATTGAAAGAAATGATATATGGACCTGATCGTGGCTTTCAAATTAGAGATTATGAAGAAAAGGCCAATTGTTCACATTCTATGAGCCAATTAATTTCCATTATCAGGCTGTCTGATTTAATTCTTTACAAATCCATTTTCTAATTTCATGATTTTGATATTCATGTTTTTATGGATGTAGGAAGTGGATCTAAGGCTGTCCCATCCACTGGCAGGGATGTATCGGATGCAGAATCTATCACATTGTCTCTTGCTCTGTCATTCTCCCTTCTATTCATTTCAGCATATGCTTCAAGTCTCACAGCGTTGTAGACTCAACCATGATTTTGTGTATAACCGTGTTTTAATATGAAGTCATGAGTGTGGATGTATTGTTTATTGAGAATTATTTTGGATTATATCACATCAATGTTTATAAATATAAATAAAAAGGCATTTTGTTCCTTTTCCATTTTCTAAATAAACTCAACATGCATCTTTTTTTAATGGCTGATATAAGGTTGGTATTTGATTTCTAGTGGACTCGGATTGCAATGTTATACTTAATTTGCGGATCAACGGATCATCTATACATCAATAATGAAGATTGGCTAAATTAAAAATAAGACAAATCAAATCATTGTACCTTGGGAAGCCATTAGTGCATGTACAAGAAATTGGCTTGATCTTCGGCACCTTACACACTTAAGGAAACCATTTTAATGGGACTATGGTTTCGTATATGTGGGTGATGTGACCAAGACCATAATTATATAAATGAGGGCGAGAAGAAGTTTAGCCCATCACAACTTCTTCCTACCTCGAGAGTCCACGCTGCAAAAGAGTTCCATGCCTATCTAAATTGCTGTGGATAGGAAAACAACATGAGCGTAACCGCCCCATACATATCTTTGCCAATCACACATGTGATGGAGCCCACCGACCGGTATGCTCATCAAAGTAATCCAATCATACGATCTAGCCCAATGATCATGTCAGGACCACCAAATAGATGTCATACATTCTCCAACTTGGGCCACACTGATCAATCAAATGATCTATTCTAAATGGGTACCCATTAGATTTCATTATTAGATATAGGTTGCGTTCCTTATATCTGGTCCATCAAGACTACCAATATCGGATCGTGGTAGTCATCACAACATTTAGTTTTATTGAAGTGAGACAAATCACAGTTACAAATACTAATACCCTTAATGACATAGATCATCATGGACATGGAAGTGTGGTATGAAGATTACATGTCTTATGTGATCATATGTGCCTATCTTCAAGTAGTCTTATTGTATGTATTTCCAACAAGACATAAACCAAAATTTTCTTTACTCAAATAATCGATTTCAATTCTTGTCTGCAGTCGAGCCCAAGCAATAATCGTCTCCTCGATCATAGTTGTAGTTCCAAAATAATCTTTTGTAGTCTTAGATCTTGTTTGTGTTGCGCAGCACACTAACAATGCAAGTGAACCGAGATCCAATCTTTAGTCTCACCCACAAACGATAAACAGGAAGAAATATAATCTAGAAGTAGAGTCCAAGCATACCAACAAACCATAAGACAGAATATATGTGGAAAAATCCCAACAAGGGTAAAAAAAAACACGAGTGCAAACTTCCACTATGAAGAAAAACGACATTACAAGCAATATACTCACCTTGGACGTATAGAAAACCCTTAGCCTTGCTTTAGAAAACCCTTTTTCATCCCTTTTTCATACCCTAGAATAACCCTAGGACCCCTATTTATAGTTTAGGAAACTTCCCTTCTACACCTCTGCGAAACTGCCTTAAAATTAAGCAGCCTGCACCAAATCCGTGCAGAATCTGCGTAACCCTCAACTAGTCGAGACAGGTCCTCGACTGGTCGAGCCCAAAAAATCTTGCTCGCTGGACTTCGAGTCGAGTGAGCCTCGACTGATTGAGCAGCTCCCTTCAACCGGTCGAGAAACCCACTTGACCGGTCGAGCAATGCGGTGAAAGATATCCCTTTTACAACCGGCTGCACTATCTCTCCTCTGAACTGAGGAGGAAAGCCCCATTAAATGATGTCATTGGTGTGCTGGCTCCACACCTCAACAATCTCCCACTTAGAAATACATTACCATAATCCTTCGTCTTCTACATCTAGAGTGCACCACCTTCCCGTTTTCAAGCCTGAAGATCAATCAAAGCTGAACAGATCTTCAACTTCTCCCATGTGACCGCTTTGGTCAGCATATCCACAGGGTTCTCACTTGTATGGATCTTCTCCAGAGCAATTGATCCATTTTCCAGTAACGAACGTATGAAGTGATATCTGTTGTCAATATGCTTGGTCCTTGAATAAAAGGCCAAATTCTTAGCCAAGTGTATTGCACTTTGACTGTCAATGTACAGTTTGCAATCTTTTTTGCTTCTTTCCCAACTCTTCCATGAAACCTTGCATCCACACCATCTCCTTACACGCTTCTGTAGCTGCAACATATTCTACTTCCGTTGTATTGATGGATACTATCTTCTATAACTGAGAGACCCAACTAACTGCAATACTACCCAGAGTAAAGACATACCATGCAGTGCTTCTTTTGCTGTCGATATCTCCTACCAAATCTGAATCTATGTAGCCTTGTAGCTTAGCTTCCGATCCTCCATAACACAACCATACATCCACAGTACCTACCAGGTATCTAAGGATTCACTTGACAACTTTCTAATGTTCCTTCTCGGGGTTGTTCATGAAGCTGCTAACAACTTTCACTGCTTGAGCAATATCTAGCCTCGTGCTCACCATAGCATACATGAGGCTCCCAATAACTGACGCGTATGAGACTTTAAACATATAGTCCCATTCCTCCTGTGTCTTTGTACCTTGTTCCTTAGATAGCTTGAAGTGGTTGGCTAATGGAGTGCTAACCGGCTTAACACCTCCTATACTGAATCAATCAAGTACCTTGGCTATGTATTCTGCCTATGACAAAACTAATTTCTTGTTTTCCCTGTCACGCTTTATCCTCATGCTTAGGATTTATTTTATAGCTCCTAAATCCTTCATGGTAAATTCTCTAGACAGTTGTCTTTTGAGATCTGAGATGTCCTTCATGCTTGATCCGGCCACAAGTATATCATTAACGTACAGAAGAAGGATGATGTACGATATATTAAACTTCTTCAAATAACAATAGTGGTCTGCATGACATCTCCTAAAACCGTTTCCCGACATGAAACTGTCGAACTTCTTGTACCACTGCCTCTAGGCCTGCTTCAGGCCATATAAACTCTTCTTCAGTCTACACACCTTATTCTCCTTTCCTGGTGTCACGTATCATGTTGGTTAATGCATGTATATCTCTTCTTCAAGGTCCCTATGAAGAAAGACTGTCTTAACATCTAACTGCTCTAGATGTAAGTCCTCTGTAGCCACTATACTCAAGACCATGTGAATCGTAGACATTTTCACCACTGGTGAAAATATTTCAGTGAAGTCGATACCTGCCTTTTGTTGGAACCCTTTCACAACCAATCTGGCCTTGTACTGTTTCGAACCATCGTGCACCTCCTTTAGTCTGTAAACCCACTTATTATGAAGAGTTTTCTTACCCTTAGATAAAGCGACTAGCTCCCACATATGATTGGACTCAAGAGAGTCCATCTCATCATCAATGACCTGCTCCCACTTAACCCGTGTATCTAACTGTAATGCCTCTTCAAAACACTCTGGTTCACCATTATCTGTCAGCAGTAGATAATATAAGGAGGGTGAGTATCGGACCTTAGGTCTCCTCTCTCGAGTAGACCTCCTTATTACCGGTGTCTGCGGCTCTGCCACATTATGCTCCTGTGCATGCTCATCCTGTGGCATTGTAACACCTGTGCCGGTAACTCTTCCAACTCTACGAATTCTTTCTCATCAGCCTTATCTTTGTTTTGTTGCACACTGTCCTTATGCATCACTTTTTCATTGAAGACTAAGTCTTTGCTTCTGATGATTTTTTCGGTTCTCTATATCCTAAAATTGATAACCAAAATCATGCTGCCCGTAGCCTATAAACGTGCACTTCTTGGACTTCACACCCAACTAGTTTTTGTGCTCTGTATCAATGTGAACATATGAAGTGCAACCGAACACTTTAAGAAGTATAAGGTTCACTTCTTTCCTAGTCCACGTTTCTTCTAGTAGCCCACCATCCAATGGTGCTGAGGGACTTATATTGATGAGATATGTGGCAGTATTCACAGCATCTGTCCAAAACGTCTTGCGCAACCCTGCATGTAACCTCATGCTCCTGGTGTGCTCAAGGATAGTCATATTAATGAGCCCAGCCACACCGTTCTGCTGCGGTGTCCCTGGAATCTTTTTCCGATGTTTGATTCCATTTGCTGCACAATACTGCTTAAACCTCTTATCATAGTACTCTCCTTCATTACTGATTTGTGCTTTAATAAATAGACCCATAGTTTTCTACTAGCATCATTAATAAAGGAAATAAAATAACGTGAACTACCAAGAGATGATACCTATGTCGGTCCCCACACATCAATGTGTACAAGTTCTAACAGATGTGTCTTTGGAGCGCGTCCTGTTTTCTTGAAGCTTACCCTCTTCTACTTGCCATAGACGCAGTCCTCGCAGAATTTCAAGTCAATAAACTTTAGCCCTGTTAGCTTCTCCTATAAGCACTTTCATCCCCTTCTCACTCATATGTCCCATCTTCTGATGCCATAACTGCCCATTCACTCCAGTTGATGCGACTGCGAGTGAACTATACGATCCGAAAGTCACGTACAAAGTACTTTCCTTCTTACCTCGAGATATCACCAAGGCACCTTTTGTGATCTTCCAGGAATCACTTGTGAATGTAGTCATATATCCGGTATCAGCCAACTACCCCACTGAGATCAAATTCCGTCTCAAACTCGGTACATGTCTGACATCCTTCAATTTTAAAGTTATTCCATCTTTCTGACTTACATGGACATCTCCTTTTCCAACAATACTGCATGGCTCAACATCACCTAGGTAGACTCTCCCGAAGTCACCTGTCACATAATCACAGAAAACTTCTTTACACGAAGTGACATGAAACGAGGCACCCGAGTCTATGACCCAAGACTCATTCCTCGCATCAAGAGACAAGATCAACGCCTCTGTGTCACTTTCCTTAGATTGATTCATTGAATCCTTCCCACCTTGAGAGCTTCCTTCTTGTTCTTAAGCTCCTTACAATCATGTTTCATATGCCCCTTCTTCCCGCAATGCTAACACCCGTCCTTGTCTTTTGGTTCCTTGAACTTCTTCCTTGACTTAGAACGTCCGTGTTTATTGCCTCATTTGTTCAACGATCTTCCTCTTCCTTCAATGTTTAGAGCATTCCCTGAATCTCATGAAACTCCCGATGCCTTTCTTCTAGATTCTTCACTGAGAATTAGACCGGCCACATCATCGAATTTCAGCTTTGTCGACCTTGAAGAATTGCTCACGGCAATCACTGAACCATCCCAACTGTCTGGCGAACTGGACAAGATCAATAACGCCCTGACCTCGTCATAAAAAATGATGCCAATAGATTCCAATTGACTCATGATTAAATTGAACTCGTTTAGATGTTCGGCCACGCTCCCACCATCTGACATCTTCATGTTGAATAGCCGTTTCATAGAATGAACCTTGTTGGACGCTGAGGGTTTCTTATACATTGTGGCTAGAGTTTGCATTAATTCTTTTGTGGTCTTTACCTTGGATATGTTGAATATGACGCTCTTAGACAAAAAGAGTCGGATCGTTCCTGAAGCCTTCCGATCTAATAAAGACCATTTATCATCTGTCATCTTCTCGGGTTTCTTCTCTTTTCCTCCTATGAGAATATAGAGGTCCTTCTGATACAGATAATCCTCCATCTGCATCTTCTAGAAGGCAAAGTTTGAACCATCAAACTTCTTAATTCTAGTCTTCCATTCTTCCGTCATCGCTCCCACTTGAACTAAATCAATAGCTTTGATACCAGTTGTTGCGCAGCACGCCAACAATGCAAGTGAACCGAGATCCAATCTCCGGTCTCACCCACAAATGATAAACATGAAATATAATCTAGAAGTAGAATTCAAGCATACCAACAAACCATAAGATAGAATATACATGGAAAAACCCTAACAAGGGTAAAAAACCACGGGTGCGAACTTCCATTATAAAGAAAAACGAGATTACAAGCAATATACTCACCTTGGACGTATAGAAAACCCTTAGCCTTGCTTTAAAAAACTCTTTTTCATCCATTTTTCATACCCTAAAATAACCTTAGGACCCCTATTTATAGTTTAGGAAACTTCTGTTCCGCACCTCTGCGAAACTACCTCAAAATTACGTAGTCCGCACCAAATCCGCGTAACCCTCGACTAATCGAGCCAGGTCCTCGACTGGTCGAGCCCAAAAAATCTTGCTCGCTGGACTTCGAGTTGAGCGAGCCTCGACCGGTCGAGCAGCTCCCTTCGACTAGTCGAGTAGCCCACTCGACCAGTCGAGCAGTGCGATGAAAGACATCCCTTTTACAACCAACTACACTATCTCTCCTCTGAACTAAGGAGGAAAACCCTATCAAATGATGGCATTGGTGTGCTGGCCCCACACCTCAATAGTTTGTAGTTAGGTTGGGTAATAAGTATCTATAGCCTTAAATCTCCCAAAAACCTTAAATTTTATAAAGTAGAGACTACATGCGAGTGCAGGTGCGAGGCCCTTACTTGAAATCCTTGGTCACAAACCAACTTCATGAGTTATTCAAATAAGGGAGTCTTGGAACACTCCTTGGTTCATAGTGATTCTATGGAGTCTAGACAAACATAGATTTTAAGATTACTGGCTAGTGGCAACTCTAAGCACATCACACCATTAGGAAATAGATATATTATCACCCTGCACCACCGAGCACAAATGAGCAGAAGCGACTCCTTACACACGCTCGTATCTACAATAGTAATGTGTGATAATTGATACATTGTCACTACAAAATTGCACACGCGGCACATATTTAACTTAAATTAAACCATTCAAATGGTGAGTCTCAGTTAGGATGGTTCATAAACAGTAAATCATACTAAGTTGATCCAACTATCTAATTTACAGGCATTTAGTGAATGACAGAATGAAAAATAGTAAAAATTAAAATTTTAACAAACAAATACACACTAACTAGAGGCTAAGATTGTTAAATTAACCAGGATTTTGGATAATGGCCTTTCTACCATCGGTCTCATAATTTGAATTGATCAATTTGGGATAATAAATGCAATATGTGAAATTTCTAAGCCTGCATTCAACCATCATAAAGGGCATGTTTTTATGTGCATGGAGTGTGATTAGTTATATCACATGCTCTTTTAAAATTGGGGCTAAGCCATTGTGCTGGTTTTGCCATGATTTTTTTAAAAAAAAGGATGGTGACTCTCCAACTGTACATGTGGCACTTGAATAATAATCTAGACAATTCATAATTTTGTCCACTTTTAAATGGATTATAACCCAACAACTGTACTAAGAAGATGACATTAACCATCTGATTTTTGCCTTGCAATTTTGATGACCTGCCCTAGATTTCCCGTGAACAATGCACACCTGAGTAACCCAAGACTCTGAGACCCCGCCACATCGATCGTCCCATCGCCACGATCCAAAGGTATCACCCAACACGTTCACGCAGTGGCCTATTAACCTGCTATGGTGCGAAGAACCTATCCTTGGTGTGCGCACGACGTCCACACAACACCCTCACACATGCAAAACTAACCGCACATGTGGGGTAATCTCTAACTCCATCCTTCATGACATCATCCCCTTCCTTTGACATCACACCCCCTCTCTCTCATCATACCACTCCTCTCCTCTCTTCATACATTTCCCATCCTCGTCACCTCTACTACTCATACCCCCTCGCTCCCTCTTAATTATGGATCGACTCCCTAATCTTAATCTCACCTAACCATCTAACCATGATTAATCGCCAACAACTAACCTAAATTAGTTCTCTACATAAGCACCCTCACTTAACTATTTTCACCCCTTTTATACTTTAAGTGAGAGAGAGAGTTAAGTGAGAGAGAGAGAGAGCTAGTGAGTGTAAGAGAAGAAAAAGGTGGTGGACTCCATTTCCATTTCCCTTGTCTAGGTGAGTGCACTCCCCCTTCACATTTTCTTTCCTTTATTTTCCTTCTTTTTTATGAAGTGGATGTGGGCCCCACTATGATGATCATATGCCATCCAGACCGTTCAAGTGTTCTAACAGTTTGGATGAAGGGAATATATGAAGAATATCTTGATCTAAACCATTTGTGCATGGGACCCACTAACTGTGGGCTCCACTGTGGTGTTTATAGCCATCCAACCTGTTTGTAAGATCCCAAATATCTGGAGTACTAAAGGGCCACACAAAAATCAGTCTGATTCAAAATGTGTGGGACCCACCGTGGGACACTGTGATGTGTATGTGAAATCCAAACTGTGAAAAGCATGAACCCCAACTAGAGTGGTTAGACCCCACATGCACTATATATGTAAATAATTTACATATAATGTATTTAATTATTAAAAAAATGAATTTGTTGCAGCAACAATTGCTGTGAATAGCATGCAACACAAAACACTGGACGTGGGGCCCACTGCAAGCCCCACTATGATGTATGTAAGTTAAATCCATGACATCCATCCATTTTTTCAAATTATTTCAGGGTATGATCCAAAAAATGAGGTTGATCCAAAATTTGGGTGGGCCATACGACAAGAAATAGTGGGGATCGTGACAACCACCGTTGAAAACCCAAGGGCCGGCCCATGATGATGTTTATTTGCCATCCAACCTATTCACATGGTTAAACAGACTTGGACCCTTTCAAAATAATAATTAAAAAAAAAAAAAAAAACAATGCAAGACCAAGGTGGGACCTTGTTGTCCTAAAAAAGCATGCTATTGTGCTCTATCTTGAGATAACGTGGTCCCCACGCTGTTGGGCCTCACCTTCATGCATGTAATCTGTATCCAGAATGTCTATCCACTCTATCAGATCAGGTGGCCCCACAAACTCAGGTGGGCCTCACCACATTAAAATGACTTGGGTGGCTCCAAATCTTTAGTGGGCCATGTTTTAGAAAATAATGTGATCGAACGGCCACATGTAAGTGTTATGGTTTCTTGCTCCTTTGATTGTCAAATTTTGTGGTGCCAAAACCTCAATCTGTGTCTTGTGTAGCACGTTGATATACATATGTTCAAGGCACTGCATCACAATGCTTCAAGTTAAGAATAATGATCTACTTCAAGAATGCAAGATTAATTACATTGTTCTATTCTCTAAAGCATCAGAGTTTTAAAGCTACATCGAAGACGAAATCTTGTTTAAAGACTCTAGATGAAGTACAATTCAAGGACTATGAATTCAAGCTTTTGAAGATTTCAAACTTCATCAAGTGTCAAGGTCACAAGCTTCTTGAATTTCAAAATCATCTGAAGAAGAGAAGGTTAAATGTTCATACTTCATGGTAAAGGTATGATTGACCTTAGATTGACCTTAGGGTAGGTCATTTTATATACATAATTTAAATTGAATTACTTTACATGTATTTGGACTGATCTAAGACTAGTCCTGAACCCTGTTCAACTAGCCCTAGCACTGGCTCGACCAGTCCAAGAAATTCCAGGACCAGTCCTATGTTGGTTGCAATTTTTCAGAATCTTTTGTTCGTCTACGACTAGTCCTGAAGACTGCTCGACCGATCGTGTGAACAGTGCACGACTCGTTCACGACCAGTCCTGCAGCCACGACTCAAACTACAACAATGAATTCTGGTTCCTCACGACCAGTCATGGGAAGGTCACGACCAGTCGTGGAGGGCTCATGACCGGTCGTGAAGAGCCTTCGACCAGTCGTGGAACAATTTTATCCGATCGTGCTCAAAAATCAAAAATCTATTCGACCTTCAACCAGTCGTAGTGTCTACAGGACCAGTCGAAGATGCGATTTCTGCTATTAGAAATAGAACACGAATTTCAGAGTTTTATATCCAATTCAAGTAAAATCAAGGCATCTCTCCGAGAGATAAGTTTGTGTTATTTTTAAGGTACATTGTGCTTATTTAATATTCTCTTTTGTTAGCTTTTCATATTTGATTTTGTTTCTACATTCCAATTTAACTTGAAAGAGGAATTGTGATATTCCACTTTTTGAAATCAAAATCAAATAGAGCTAGCCCAATTGGTTTAAATTAAAATCAATTAGAATCTAGAACCATTTCAAAGTGAGTGTGGACATTGAACTTCTATATTCGAACTTCTACTCTAATTTGGTTCTTCCGGGCTGCTACAAAAGGAGAAATCCAGGTATTTTACATTTGTGTAAATCTTTTATTGTATTGGTTTCTTTTGAGATTAAGCTAGAAAAATCTCATTATTTTGGTTATCTGAGGTAAGCCAGAAAACTCAGAGTGGGGTTTTTGGATTGTGTAAGCCCATTTAAAAGATAAAATTGTGAGGGTTTTAGGTGAACCTGGTAAAACCTTTTTTAATAGCGAACGCTAATATCCCCTGTGTGAGGATATTAGGAGTGGAGTAGTAAGCTGTGTGGCTGTTGTTTAACAGTTGGTATACACACAGGCGAACCACTATAACTATTTATTTTTTGTGGATGTGTGATTTATTTTCTATATTTTTTATCATTCAAGTTTGTGGGATGTATGTGTGGATGTGAATGTTGTAATATTTACATTTCAAGCATTGTGGGGAATATTGTAATAGTATAGATTTCTATTCTTGCTATTTCCTTTTTATTTCTCTACAGTTTAAGTTTTTAATTCTCTATTTGTTCTAGTAATGTTGTCTTTGCCATAAACCCTTGGTTTTTATGGTGAAAGGTTGTCCTTAGAACAATTAGAATTTGAGGTTGCTTTACATTCTGTATTGTGGTTTGCTATCTTTCCTTTACTTGGCTATCTTATTGTTTAATTCCGCTGGTATTATTTTTAAATTTGGCATAGTCCTATTCACCCCTCCTCTAGGACATATAACTTGGCCTTTTCAAGTGGTATCAGAGCCTAATAGCTTGTTATTCTTTTTATATTTGGATTTATTTCCTGAGCTAATCGATCTAAGCTATTTATAAAATGTCAAATTTTGATAGCCTTTCAGACACTTATTGAAAAATGTCAAAAATCCAACATTTCAGATTGTTTTGAAAAATGCAAATGCGATTTAGATTTTAAAACCTCCCTTATTGAAAATCTTAAATCTGAAAATGAAAAACTTAAAGTTGAAATCTCTTCACTTTTGAGTTTAAAGGATACATGGAGGTATGCCCAAGGTGATCCAAAGTTAGAAAAACTTTTGTCTCGATCAAGAAAATGTGGCGACAGATCCGGTTTGGGATAGGATTGAAATATTCCTCCTAAACAGAAGAATACTCCTCCCAAGTTTGTGAAAGGAGAAACCTTAAACTCAAAAGGGAAAAGTACAAATCAAAATTTTTCTAAAAATACTAAAACTTTTCAAAAACCTAAAAGCAACTATATCAACTATAAAAATCAGAATCAAAACCCTTTAGCTAAAAAAATAGTTGATTTACTTAAGGATCTCTTAAAATCTAGCTTAGTGGGTCATTCTTACAACAACTACAAACATAAGAAGACCAACTATACTCCTAAACCCAAAACGGTTATGAAATGGGTTCCTAAGGTTACTTGCTTGGTTGCTCACACGGCTTTCAAAGCTATAAGTCATTCGAAGTGGTAATTAGATAGTGGATGCTCAAGGCATATGACTGGTGATAAAGGTCTATTCACCAATCTCAAAGACATGGCTGATGGTTCAGTCACATTTGGTGATGGTAGCAATTGTAGGATTATTGGCCAAGGTACGGTTCAACTCTTTAACCTTCCCTTATTTAAGAATGTTTTATACGTTGAAAGATTAAAACACAACCTGTTAAGCATATCTCAAATATGCGATAACAATCATAACGTAAAATTTACTAATAAATCTTGTGAAATTTTAAATAAAAAGGGTTCTGTAATATTAACTGGTCAGAAAACTTCTGAAAACTACTATATTGTTAGTGATTCTAGCTCAGCTAGTCAAACGTGTTACATGGTCCCAACCAATGAGTCTGAGTCATGGCATAAACACCTTGGACATGTACATTACCGAAATCTGTACAGATTAAGCAAAAGAGAACTGATAAGAGATCTACCTAAATTACAGAAAGTAGACAAAATATGTGGCGAATGCCATATTAACAAACAAACCAGGAGTGCTCACAAAAAGGTTGACTCCACTACCAAATCCAAACCTCTCGAACTTCTCCACATGGATCTTATAGGTCCAACTAGGACGGAGAGTCGAGGTGACAAAAAATATATACTGGTAATCGTGGATGATTATACCAGATTCACCTGGGTAGCCTTCTTGATGGATAAATCAGAAACCCTTGATGAAGTAAAAAGAGTTCTCAAATGAATCCAAACTGAAAAATGTTCTCAAGTCTGTAAGATTCGTAGTGATCATGGATCAGAATTTGAGAATAGCAGTTTTGAGAAATTTTGTAGCGATCAGGGAATATTGCATGAATTCTCTGTGCCCAAAACACTACAACAAAATGGAATTGTTGAAAGAAAAAATAGAGTGCTTCAAGAAATGGATAATGTAATGTTGAATAGTATGAAGCTATCTAAAAATCTTTGGGCTGAAGCAGTAAACACTGCCTGTTATATAATAAACCGTGTTTACACTACTAAGTTAAATAATAAAACAGCTTATGAAATGTGGTTTGATAAGAAGCCTACCGTCAAATACTTTCGAGTTTTTGGCAGCAAGTGTTATATTTTACGTGACCGTAAAAATCTGGGGAAGTTTGACACTAAAAGTGATGAAGGGATCTTTTTAGGGTGTTCTTTAAACAGTCGAGCATATCGAGTACTGAATATGAGGACTGGTGTTATTCAAGAATCCATCAATGTGGTCATTGACGATCACTTAAATACACCTGACTCAAGTTTAGTTAATAATGAAGTTCTTTTAATTGACAAACCAGATACTTCATCAAATCAAACTAACTCTGAACTGAGGACTGTTAAAGATCATCCAACCACTCAAATTCTTGGAAACCCTCTCACTGGTGTGCGCACTCGTAGACAACTAGAAGATGTATGTAATTATGTGTGCTTTACATCCCAGATAGAACCGGCAAACGTAAAAGAAGCTCTTACTGACAAAAATTGGATTGTTGCGATGCAAGAAGAGCTTAACCAATTTGTGAGAAATGATGTTTGGTATCTTGTTCCTAGACCTAAAGATAAACATATTATCGAAACTAAGTGGATTTTCAAAAATAAGTCTGATGAACTTGGTAATATAATTCGAAATGAGGCTAGACTGGTTGTACAAGGGTACACTCAAATTAAAGGAATTGATTATGATGAAACCTTTGCCCCAGTAGCTCATCTTGAATCAATCAGACTATTTATATCAATTGCTTGTTTTAGAAAGATCAAAATATATCAAATGGATGTAAAGAGTACTTCTTAAATGGTGATCTACATGAAGAAGTGTATGTTGAACAACCAATAGGTTTTGAAGACCCTAAGAACTCTGATCATGTCTATCGTCTTAAAAAGGCTCTCTATGGTTTGAAACAAGCTCCCAGGGCATGGTACGAAAAATTGACTAAGTTTCTTCTAAGTCATAATTTTCAAATGGGTAGTGTTGATAAGACTCTTTTTGTTAAGAAACATAACGATCATATCTTAATGGTGCAGATCTATGTTGATGATATTATTTATGGATCTACCTGTATTAACATGACTGTTGAGTTTGCAGATTTAATGAAATCTAAGTTTGAAATGAGCATGGTTGGGGAATTGAATTATTTCTTGGGGTTGCAAGTTAAACAACAACCTGATTGTATTTTTATTTCTCAAACCAAATATGCTTTGAACTTGATTAAAAAGTTCAGATTTGAGAATGGTAAAAATTTTGATACTCCTATGAGTACAACTTTAAAACTCTCGAAGGACTCTATGGGTAAAAGTATAGATCCTAAATTATATCATAGTATGATTGGCAGTTTACTTTATTTAACTGCAAGTAGACCTGATATTGCTTTGAGTGATGGTGTTTGCGCTAGATATCAGTCTGATCATAAAGAATCACATTTAACTGCTATTAAGCGAATTATACGATATGTCGCAAGTTCAGCTAATTTGGGTCTCTGGTACCCCCATGATACTAGTGTTCAGTTGGCTAGGTACACAAATGCTAATTGGGCTGGTAATATCGATGATAGGAAATTAACCAGTGGTGGTTGTTTTTATATTGGAAATTGCGTAGTTTCTTGGTTTAGCAAGAAGCAAAGTTCCATATCGCTCTCAACTGTTGAGGCTGAATACATCGTAGCTAAAAATGCATGTACTCAGCTTGTATGGATGAATAGAATGTTAAACGATTACAAAATTGCACAGGATTCTATGGTCTTATATTGTGATAATTCCAATGCAATAAGTATTTCTAAAAATCCAATCCAGCATTCATGTACCAAGCACATTGACATTAGGTATCATTACATTCGTGAATTAATGGAAGAAAAAATAATTTCTTTGGAATAATTCCTACCGAGACTCAACTTGCTGACATTTTCACTAAACCGCTCGGCAAAAGTAGGTTTAATAAATTAAAATTTGATCTTGGTATGTGCATTCTAAATTGATTATTCATGCATGTTTGTATCATAGTGTGTGTGTGTGTGTGTGTGCGTGCGTGCGTGTGTGTGTGTGTGTGTGTGTGTGTGTGTGTGTGTGTGTGTATATATATATATATATATGATTATTCATTAGTTTAAATTTTGAATTTTTATGAAAAATGCATGTTTTTGTTGGTACACGACCAGTCGAGGATGTGCTCGACCAGTCGTGGCACAACCGGTCGAGGACGTCCCACGACCAGTCGTGTAGCGCACTGGACCTTTTTAATTTGGGGAAAATCACTTTCTTCCTCATTTCTTATTCTTCTCCAACAGGCCGAAGCACGACTAGTCGTACCCAACTGTTTGATTCATCAAGGTTAGTGCATTATTTTTGTTATTCTTGTAGATTCAATTTCTATTCTCTTCATTTTCTTCCTTGGAGTGCTTGATTTCTAGTTTCCTTGAAGTTTTTGGAGTTTTCTTCTCCAAAATCTGATTTTGTAGCAACACACTCTACATCTTTTTACACCTACTTGATTCCTTCATTTCTTAGTTGTAAATGGATGCTAGAGATTAAAAAAAACTTCCCGTGGTGCTTCCTCATCTCGTTCAACTGTAACAAGGCGCCACCTTCGGTCCCCCGAAGATGATCCCTCCCATGTGTGGGATTTACGATTGCGCAATGTTATTGTCGAATGACCTGTCGATCTTGAACACATTGCTCCTTTTGACCTCCTTCCACTTCTCCAAGCTGTAGGATGGGCTAACATTCTACATTGGGGTGGGCCAGCATACCAGTATATTGCGCAAGCTACGTTTAGGTGTATTACTGAATTTTTGACTGAGAATTTAATGTTTAAAATCGCAACTAAAGAAGGTCCATTTGACATAGACCGTCACTTAATTTCTGCTTTGATAGACATTCCTGTTAATGACGATGGTATTCCTATTCACACTCTAGCTGAAAAATCGTCGGAATCAGGAAAATGAGTGCTCACTAGAGCATTATGCAATATAGATGCCCAATGGACTCATAGGGGGAATGCGCTTGCCTCAAAGTTCTTGTTACCCAGATACAGGGTTTTGCATCAAATATTTATTTCCAATCTGTATCCATGTTCAGGTAACAAAATTGAACTGACTTCCTTTATGGTTCGAATTTTGTATTCTATCATCTCTGGTGCAAATGTCTGTCTGCCTTCTTTAATATGTCATTCCATCATTCAGTTTCGTCTCCATCCTGGATACAGTGATATTCCATTTGCCTATCTTATGACTATGTTAGCTACTCACATGCTAGTCACTATGCCTGTTGGAGAGGCTCCTATTCATCATCTTATTTTTAACAATTCTAATATAAACAAGATGAAATTGGAACTGGCTCATGGCCAAATGGATGTGAGTGGTGGTGGTGCTGAAGCAGGGATGAAGAAGAAGGTGGCGATCTTCCTCCTGATGATATCAATATGGATGACATTTTTGATGAAATTGAATCAGACTCTGGAAATGATTTTGACTATGAGCCATCTAATTTTGATGCACGTCTACGTGCACTTGAGGAGAAGGTAGAGAACATGAATGTTACCCATGATTTGTAATTTAAATATATGTGCAAGTATCTTAGGCGCTTAAATAAGGGCCTTCACCAAATGGATCCTACCATACCTGCTCCTTCCTCAGGATCTGATTAAGTGTTTTATCCTTTGATCTGTAATAGCTTTTATACTATGTTTTTGTTGTTATATGAACTTTGATTTTACTTCAGGTTGCTGGTTAATGATATGTGAACTTTGAATTTGCTTATACTTCTTTCATATCTTGACTACTTCTCTCCTTTATTACTCTCTTGTTCATTTTCCTCTTCCATATCTTATTTGCTTCCTTTGTCATATTGTGACAAAAAGGGGAAGAATATTTATATTTGTTTACTTATGGATATGGATGTAGCAAGTGGCATTGGTTTTTTTTTTTTTTTTTGTGCTAATCAGGGGGAGTAATTTGTGTGCGACTTAGGGGGAGTAAGTAAGAAGGTGTTTTGCCTACTTCATGATGATGTGTGCTAGTTGATGATAACTGGTGCATGATTTTTTAACTAGGCAATAACTGGTTTTCTTTTATAACTAGTGCATAATTCTTTATGTGTATATTGGTTATATTATTGTTGAGCGTGTTTTGTCACAAATTTGACAAAGGGGGAGATTGTTAGTGCTATGGTTTCTTGCTCCTTTGATTTTCAAATTTTGTGGTGTCAAAACCTCAATCTGTGTCTTGTGTTCAAGGCACTGCATTACAATGATTCTTTATGTGTATATTGGTTATATACATATGTTCAAGGCACTGTATTATAATGCTTCAAGTCAAGAATAATGATCTAGTTCAAGAAATGCAAGATCAATTACATTGTTATCTTCTCTAAAGCATCAGAGTTTTAAAGCTACATCGAAGATGAAATCTTGTTCAAAGACTCTAGGTGAAGTACAATTCAAGGACTATGAATTCAAGCTTCTGAAGATTTCAAGCTTCATCAAGTGTCAAGGTCTCAAGCTTCTTAAATTTCAAAATCATCTGAAGAAGAAAAGGTTCAATGTTCATACTTCATGGTAAAGGTATGATTGACCTTAGATTGACCTTAGGGTAGGTCATTTTGTATACATAATTAAAATTGAATCACTTTACATGTATTTAGACTATTCTAAGACTAATCCTGAACCCTGTTCGACTAGTCCTAGCATTGGCTCGACCAGTCCAAGAAATTTAAGGACTAGTCCTATGTTGGTTGCAATTTTTTATAATTTTTTGTTCGTCTACGACCAGTCCTGGAGACTGCTCGACCGGTCGTGTGAACAGTGCATAACTCATTCACGACCAGTACTGCAGCCATGACTCAAATTACAGTAATGAATTCTGGTTCCTCACGACGAGTCGTGGGAAGGTCACGACCAGTCGTAGAGGGCTCACGTCCGGTTGTGAAGAGCCTTCGACCAGTCGTGGAACAGTTTTATCCGATCGCGCTCAAAATTCAAAAATCTGTTCGACCTTCGACTAGTCGTAGTGTCCACAGGACCAGTCGAAGATGCGTTTTCTGCAACTAAAAATAGAACATGAATTTCAGAGTTTTATATCCAATTCAAGTAAAATCAAGACATCACTCTGAGAAATAAGTTTGTATTATTTTTAAGGTACATTGTGCTTATTTAATATTCTCTTTTATTAGCTTTTCATATTTGATTTTGTTTTTACATTCCAATCTAACTGGAAAGAGGAATTGTGATATTCCACTTTTTGGAATCCATATCAAATAGAGATAGCCCAACTGGTTTAAATTAAAATCAATTAGAATCTAGAACCATTTCAAAGTGAGTGTGGACATTGAACTTCTATATTCTAACTTTTACTCCGATTTGGTTCTTCCGGGCTGCTACAAAAGGAGACATTCAGGTATTTTACATTTGTGTAAATCTTTTATTGTATTGGTTTCTTTTGAGATTAAGCAAAAAAATCTCATTGTTTTGGTTATCTGAGGGGAGGCAGAAAACTCAGAGTGGGGTTTTTGGATTGTGTAAGCCCATTTAAAAGACACAATTGTGAGGGTTTTAGGTGAACCTGCTAAAACTTATTTAATAGTGAACGCTAATATCCCCTGTGTGAGGATATTAGGAGTGGAGTAGCAAGCTGTGTGGCTATTGTTTAACAGTTGGTGTACACACAGGCGAACCACTATAACTCTTTGTGTTTTGTGGATGTGTGATTTATTTTCTATATTTTTTATCATTCAAGTTTGTGGGATGTATGTGTGAATGTGAATGTTGTAATATTTACATTTCAAGCATTGTGGGGAATGTTGTAATAGTATAGATTTTAATTCTTGCTATTTCCTTTTTATTTCTCTACAGTTTGAGTTTTTAATTCTCTATTTGTTCTAGTAAGGTTGTCCTTTCCATAAACCCTTGGTTGTTATGGTGAAAGGTTGTCCTTAGAACAATTAGAATTTGAGGTTGCTTTACATTCTATATTGTGGTTTGCTATCTTTCCTTTACTTGGCTATCTTATTGTTTAATTCCACTAGTATTATTTTTAAATTTGGCATAGTCCTATTCACCCCCCTCTAGGACATATAGCTTGGCCTTTTCAAGTGGTATCAGAGCCTAATAGCTTATTATTCATTTTATATTTGAATTTATTTCCTGAGCTAATCGATCTAAGCTATTTATAAAATGTCAAATTTTGATTGCCTTTCAGTCACTAGACCTCCACCATTCGATGGCTCTAATTATGTCTATTAGAAAGCCATAATGAGAATTTTCCTAAAATCCATGGATGAGAGTGTGTGGCTAGCCACAGTGACTGAATGGACCCCTCCTACCATTGAAGTAACTGGTATCGATGGATCTAAATCTATGAAAATCTCACCTTATTTTCCTTGGACCAATCTTTAGAAAAGTGAGAGTAGTGTCAATGCAAAGGTACTAAATGCAATCACTTGCGCACTATCACCGGATGAATTCAAAAGAATTATATCATGTGATATTGCAAAGCAAGCTTGGGATATTTTAGAAATGACACACGAGGGAACATCAATTGTCAAGAAATCTAAAGTCCAAATCCTCACAACCAAATTTAAGAAAATACATATGGAAGAAAATAAAATGTTTATGGACTTCTATACTAGATTAAATGACATTGTGAACTCTATGTGGGGTCTTGGTGACAAAATCCCAGAAAGTAAAGTGTATGCAAAGATACTGCGCTCACTTCCTGAACGGTTCAATTCTAAGGTAACTGCGAACCAGGAACTTCGTGATACGGAAAATATGAGGGTAAAAGAATTAGTTGGGTCTTTACAAACCTATGAGTTAAACTTTAAAGCTCCTAAAGGTAAATTTATCGCCCTTAAATCTTCTAAAAATGTTTTTCAAAAAAATAATAGCATTTCTGATTTAGAAAACTCAGAAGATGATATGACCCTTTTAGCAAAAAAGTTTTATAAAATTTTCAAAAGTAAAAAGAGGGTTGATTTTCAAAAATCTAATGATAAGAAAAGATATAAATCTAAAACTTGGAAATCATTAAAAGACAGTCAATGTTACAACTGCCAAGAATATGGGCATTTGGCAAACAAGTGTCTTAAGAAGGACAAACCCAAAAAGAAAAGTATGTTGGTTACTTGGGATGAATCTTCTGGTTCTGAAGCTTCTTCTGAATCAGGAGATTCTGAAACTGAGTTGGGCAATGAAGTCAAAGCCCATATAACTCTAGACAAGTTCACTTTTTCAGATAACGATGATTTAACTAGTGTAGAAAATCTGGATAGTGATCATGAAAATGAAGAAGATCTTCAAGATGCTTATAATGCCCTTTATAAGGAGAGTTGTAAAATTGTTGTTAAACTTAAACTTCAGAAAGAAAAGTTCTCAAAGCTTAAAGAAAAATTTGAAACTCTTGTTTTAGAAAAATCCCACATTTCAGATTGGTTTGAAAAATGCAAATGTGATTTAGATTTCAAAACCTCCCTTATTGAAAATCTTAAATCTGAAAATGAAAAACTTAAAGTTAAAGTCTCTTCACTTTTGAGTTAAAAGGATACATGGAGGTATGCCCAAGCTTTAAGAATGAGAAATGGAGTATAAAAGTGAAGGGAATGTGACTTGCGCAGGTCATGAGTTACGCGGGACCCAAGTTGCATGGGTCCGCACAACTTCCTCCAGAGATAGATGAGTTGGAAATGCGAAATGGGGTCCACAGCACGGGTTTCGAGGGCCCACACTGCGGAAGCCTATAAATACCCCCTACCCCTTTCATTTGAGGGATCGGATGTTCGGAAGACTAGTGCCTATGACATGTATTGAGATTGAAATAGGGGGAGAGGGAGTGTAGGGCGCAGAAGGTTGGGCCGCGCCACTCCTGGCGAGTTGCGCAGGCCCGCGCAACTCCTCGGCTTGCGCAACCATGGAGGAGCTGCGCGGGTACTCTTTGAGGCTGCATTATGTTACATTTTCTCAAGTCTTCGGGCTGACTCAGATGTTCCCAAGGAATCTTAACACTCCTTTATCATGTCAATGAGGGACGAAGTACACGAAAATCCCGCATAACTCATCTCCCATGGAGACATGACTGATATGAGCCGGAATGTTGTCAAAATTTATATTTGACCCTATTCAATACTTGTACTTTTGTACTTTTCTAAAAATTCTATCTTAGAATCAGAGGATCTAAAGGATGTAGAGAACTCAGAATGAATAAATTCGATGATTATTCTCTTAGTTCTTTCTTTTTGTCATTATTGAGTGAGATAATTCCCCAAATCAAATACATTTCGTTTCTGGTTAAAACAAAATGGCGACTCTTCTGGGGATCTATCTTACTTAATATTGACTTAAGAATACTTAGAGAATTTTATCATTGTTTGGCATCCTATAAGGTGCAAAAATGGTGACTCTCGGCGGGAACATCCTTCCTTTCATCTCCGGGATAGAATATGTTTGTAAACGAATACTAATCAATGTCGTATATGTTCTCCGACTGAGAAAATTACAAACGACGTACGTATCCAAGCTATAAATTTCAAGAGAAATGGCAACCTTGGCAAGAGAAATGATCTTTTACTTCATACCAACAGGATTTGTAGTTAAGTATGCCCCTAACCAACCCTCGGCCCAGCAAGAGCAGTTTGCATCAAACAAGAAAGAAAAATTCCAAGCTACTGTAGGGGTCGTAACGGTCTCCCCGATAGTGCAAGAAGACGAGAATGATTGGATTGTGGTGACATGTCAGTGATCAAAAATGCAGCCAGGATGAGTCTATCAATGCCGAGAGCTAGAGGGCCTGTGACACAAAACGCGGCAAAGAAAAATCCTGAACCTGCTCCCCCAGCAATATATCCTAGAAGATCTTCACCCTCATCCTCACAGCAAGAACCTCCAGCCCTACCTGCTGCAAGTATCTGATGGACGAAAAAGCAAAAAGGTAAGTCACATATGGAGGGTTCACCGATTTATGTGTCACCTCAAAGTCTATCACCTTGCATCGTATCACAATCAATCTTATGAGAGTACGGAAGGATCAAACAAAACCCCCTTTCCAATAAGCCCTGTTATGCCAACCTATTTTTGTTCTACCCCGATGACCGCCTCGTCAGGAAATGAAGAAGCTGCAGTATGCATGGCCAGAACAAGTAAAGACCCCCCGCCTACCACTGAAGATAAGTTAGTTGAAATGGCCCAAGCGCAGAAGGCGTTAATGGATGAGTGCAAGAATCTTCAGGAAGCACTGACCACTCTTGCGCACAATGTCACCCAAATAATATCACCTCCAATGATGGCTACTATGAATGAGTGGGAACAATAGCCTGAAGGTTCTCAACCGCTTAAAGCGAGATCACACAGATCCGTCCCTGTGATAAGAATTATAATGCAGGAGGAAGTGTGACAGGTGGTCGTGGAGGCTGTCGGAATGGAAAGGGAGCACGAAAATACAGGAAGGTTCCGGTACCGAACGTTGTATCGAAGAGAGGTAGAAGATATACCTTTCCCCGCTAATTTCAAACACCCTGAGTTTTAGAAATTTAGTGGAGACGGATCCCCCGACGAGCATTTGATGCACTTCATCACGTCTATGGGGAATTTCTCCGCTGTTCCCCAATACTGCTTACGTCTATTTAAGTCTTCCTTAATGGGCAAAGCATTCCGATGATACTCCAGCTTGGCCCCAAAATCAATATAGACTTGGGAACAGATGAAGGATGCATTTATGTCAAATTTCTTTTCGTCGGACCGTGATGTTAGCATTACGGAGTTAGCATTTGTAAGGTAAAGAGAAAACGAGTCTGTGGAGAAATTCATCAGCAAGTGGAAGACCTTGGAGCATCATGCCGACAATTTGAAGAGAGAGAACAGGTGAAAATGTGTCTAAGCTCTATGGAGGCAGGGATTGCATTCGAACTTACTAGCGCCAATATAAGGACTTTTTGAGACTTGATGACCAAGGCGCATGCACTTGAGCTGATGACTAAAAAGATACCAGCCTTCCAAGTCAGAATCGAAAAAAGAGGGTTAAACAGGGTAGTAGTGAATGTTGTTGACCAAGAGAAAAAGAAAAACACCTTCCGTGATAAGAGAGAAACGAAGAGAAGACTCAGATCGGCGAAGGGACCATAAGAACGATAAGAAACCGCGGTCATATGACTCACATAGAGAGTATGCATTCGATAGAGAGGATGTGTTGCCAATGATGGAGAAGTTACTGGCTACTGGAACCATCAGGTTACCTTCACCAAGATATCCAGAAGAAGCTGAAATGACTAAAGAAAAGAATTATTGTCATTACCATCGCTGCTTAAGGCATCAGACAGAAGATTGCTTCATGTTGAAAAATATATTGCAAAGAATGATAAGGAAAAGAGAAATAGTCCTGAAAAAAGACGATGAACAACGTCGAAAGGCAGTCGTAAATATGATGTCTATAAGTGGATGGTCAGTGACATCTGTCAGAAGAGTCGATCTGGAAGATCGATCTTCTGTCGACCACCAAAACAATGAACTGGTAAAGTAGTTCATTGATCAAAAGAAAATTCTGAGGGCATTTGCATTCGAAGATGATGACAGGCTTCGCATGATGAGTCGAGGCCCAGTAATAGACAAAACAGGGGCATTGCAGCCTAAATGCCCCCATAAAGAAGCAAATGAGACGAAAGATATGCAATTGCAAAAAAAAAAGCACTTTTCATTGGAGGCATAAATGGGCGTCGGCACACCCATATTCAGTTTTTCGATAATAAGCCAAATTCATGGAGCGGCAGTGATTTTGGCTTCAAAAGGTATCAGTACAATACCTTTAAAACCAAAAGGAGGCAACACAGGTAATAAAAACTATAGAATGTATTCCTCTTTCTATATGAATAAAATGCAGGTTTTTAGGTACGCCAATGATTATCGCCAATGACTGTCGCCAATGATTATCACCCTTGCCAATCGCCAAATGATTATTATCAAAGCGCTAGTGACTATTGTCAAATTGCCGAAAGATGCCATTACTATTATCATGATACTGATGTGAGACCATTTTATTATTTAAATTTATCAAAATTAATAAAACTGCCAAGCTGATATGCCGTTTTAACCATAAGATTTTGTTGACTATCATTAGCAAGCGCGATATATTAATAGAGCTTATAAAGCCAAATACAAGGGTCGCAACAGTAATGACGATCTATCACGTATGATAGCGAGAAAGACGTCGCTATAAAGCCGGATATGCATAAGGCTTATCATTAATTGGTGACGGTAAAATGGAAGAGTTATACGGGTAGCAGTAATGCCTGTGGCCTTAAAAAGCCTGAAAAGAGCATCACGTGCACCCATGTAGGCAGTGACCTATGCCGTCTGTACAGTTTCAGGCAGCGTTGTAAGTGCAATTGTTATTTGCCCCTTTGGTTATCAAATTTTGTGGTGCCAAAAACACAATCTATGTCTTGTGTAGCATGTTGTTTTGTATGTTCAAGGCACTGCATCACAATGCTTCAAAGTTGAGAATGAAGATCTACTTCAAGAAATTCAAGTTCAAGTTCTTTGACTACTTCTAGAAGTTTCACAAGAGCTACATCAAAAGGCATGTTCTTGTTCAAGTCTCAAGTACAACACATGACTAGAGTACAAGATGAAGTCCAAGTTAAGAAGATCTCAAGTTCAAGCTACATCAGAGATCTCAAGCTTCACAATCTTCAAAGGTCAACCATCATTATAAGAAGTGAAGGCTCAATGTCCTTACTTCACATTTAAGGTTTGCATGACCTTAGTTTGACCTTAGGGTAGGTCATTTTGAATACATAATTCGAACTGAATTATTTTATAAGTGTATGGACTGTTCTAAGACTAGTCTAGGACCTTGTTCGACTAGTCCTAGAACTGGCTTGACCAGTCTAAGAAATTCTAAGACCAGTCCTAAGTTGTTGCAAATTTTCAGAATTTTTTGGTTGAGCTTCGACCAGTCCTGGAGTCTGCTCGACCGGTCGTAGGAACAGTGTTGACTCGTTCACGACCAGTCCTGCAGCTATGACTCAAACTCCAGCAACCATTCCTAGTTTCACATGACCAGTCGTCGACGCGATTTTTGCATTTATAAATTGAACACGAATTTCAGAGTTTTTGGAGAATCCAATTCACGTATAATCAAGGCTTCACTCTGAGATAAGTTTATGTTATTTAAGCTACGCTGTGCATATTTCATATTCTCTTTTGTTAGCTTTATTTATTTGATTTTGTTTCTGCATTTTAATCTGAATTAAAAAGAGGAATTGCTGTATTCCTTCTTCTTGGAATCAAAATCAAATAGAGCTAGCCCAACTGGTTTAATTTAAAATCAATTAGAACTTAGAACCATATCAAAGTGAGTATTGAAAAATCGAACTTCTATATTCGAACTTCTACTCCGATTGGTTCTTCCAGGCTGCTACAAAAGGAGAAATCCAGGTATTTTACATTTGTATAAATCTTCTATGCTTTTGGATTTTGTTTGAGATTAAGCCAGAAAAATCTCAATCTAATGGTTATCTGAGGAGAGCCAGAAAATTCAGAAAGTGGAGTTTTTAAATTATGTAAGCCCATTTGAAAGACACAATTGTGAAGGTTTTAGGTGAACCTGTGAAACCCATTTTCATAGTGAACGTTGATATCCCCTATGTGAGGATATTAGGAGTGGAGTAACAATCTATGTGGTTGTTGTTTAACAGTTGGTGTATACACAGGCGAACCACTATCATGCTTTGTGTTTTGTGGTTTGAATGTATATTTGAATTTCTATATCTTTTTTCATTCAAAGCTGTGGAATGTATATGTGGATGTGAATGTTGTAATCTTTTACATTTCAAGCATTGTGGGGAATGTTGTAATAGTTTAGAATTTAATTTCTTGTTATTTCCTTTATTTCCTTTCAGTTTGGGTTTTTTATATTCAAATTGTTCTAGTAAGGTTGTCTTGTCATAAACCCTTGGTTTTTATGGTGCAAGGTTGTGCTTAGAACAACATTGCTATCAACCTCTCTATTTTATTTGAAGATTGCTTTACATTTCAGTACTGTGATTTGTTTAAAGCTCTATCTTTCATTCAATTGTTTATAAGGCTATCTTATTCATTTAAATTCCATTGTTAAAGTTTTAATTTGGCATAGTCCTATTCACCCCCCCTCTAGGACATATAGCAAGGCCTTTTCAAGTGGTATCAGAGCTTAATAGCTCGTTTTAATTGTTATTATTTGGATTTATTTCCTGAGCTAATTGATCTTAGCTATTGATAAGATGTCAAATTTTGATAGCCTTTCAGTCACTAGACCTCCACCATTTGATGGCTCCAACTATGCCTATTGGAAAGCTAGAATGAGGATTTTCCTCAAATCAATGGATGAGAGTGTGTGGCAAGCCACAATGACTGAATGGATCCCTCCTACCACTGAAGTGACTGGTATCGATGGATCAAAATCAATGAGAATATCACCTTATTTTTCTTGGACCACACTTAAGAAAAGTGAGAGTAGTGCCAATGTAAAAGCACTACATGCAATCACTTGCGCACTATCACTGGATGAGTTCAAAAGAATTATATCCTGTGATACTGCAAAGTAAGCTTGAGATATTTTAGAAATGACACACGAGGGTACATCAATTGTCAAGAAGTCTAAAGTCCAAATCCTCACAATTAAATTGGAGGAAATACATATAGAAGAAAATGAAATGTTCATGGACTTCTATACTAGACTGAATGACATTGTAAACTCTATGTGGGGTCTTGGCGATAAAATCTCAAAAAGTAAAGTGTGTGTAAAGATACTACGCTCACTACCTGAACGGTTCAACTTAAAGGTGACTGCGATCCAGAAACTTTTTGATACATACAATATGAGAGTAGAAGAATTAGTTGGGCCTTTACAAACCTATGAGTTAAACTTTAAAGCTCCTAAAGGTAAATCTATAGCCCTTAAGTCTTCCAAATGTATTTCTTAAGAAAATTCTGATTTTAAAATTTCTGATTTTGAAAATTCTGAAGATGATATGGCTCTCTTAGCGAAAAAGTTTTATAAGATTTTCAAAAGTAAAAAGAGTGTTGACTTTCAAAAATCAAATGATAAGAAGAGATCTAAATATAGATCTAAATCTTGGAAATCTTTGAAAGATAGTCAATGTTACAACTGCCAAGAATATGGGCATCTAGTAAACAAGTGTCCTAAAATGGACAAACCTAAAAAGAAAGGAATGTTGGCTACTTGGGATGAATCTTCTGGCACTGAAACCTCTTCTGAATCAGAAGATTCTGAAACTGAGTTAGACAATGAAGTCAAAGCCCTTATGACTCTAGCCAAGTTCACTTTTTCAAATCATGATGATTCAACCAGTGAAGAAAATCTGAATAGTGATCATGATAATGAAGATGATCTTCAAGATGCTTACAATGCCCTATACATGGAAAGTTGTAAGATTGCGGTAAAACTAAAGCTTCAAAAAGAAAGGTTTTCAGGGCTTAGAGAAAGATTTGAGTCTCTTGTTTTAGAAAAATCTCAGCTTTCAGATTGTTTTGAAAAATGCAAATGTGATCTAGATTTCAAAACCACCCTTATTGAAAATTTGAAATCTGAAAATGATAAACTTAAACTTGAAGTCTCTTCACTATTGAGTTTAAAGGATATATGGAGATATACCCAAGGTGATCCAAAATTAGAAAAACTTTTAACTGGATCAAGAAAATGTGGCAACCGATCCGGTTTGGGCTACGATAGAAATATCCCTCCTAAATAGAAGAATATTCCTCCCAAGTTTGTGAAAGGAGAATCCTCTAACTCAAAAGAGAAAGGTTCAAGTCAAAAGTTTTCTAAAAATGTTAAAACTTTTCAATCTTTCAAAACTAAAGGTAACCATATCAATTACAAAAATCAAAACCGAAATCCTTTAGCTGAGAAAATAGTCGATCTACTTAAGGAGCTCTTAAAATCTAACTCAGTGGGTCAGTCTTACAACAACTACAAACATAAGAAGACCAACTATACTCCTAAACCCAAAACAATTATGAAATGGGTTCCTAAGGTTACTTGCTTGGTTGCCCACACTACATTCAAAGCGACGAGCCATACAAAGTGGTACCTAGATAGTGGGTGCTCCAGGCATATGACAGGTGACAAGGCTTTATTCACCGACCTTAAAGATATGACTGATGGGTCAGTCACATTTGGTGATGGTAGCAACTGCAAGATTATTGGCCAAGGTACGGTTCAACTCTATAATCTTCCCTTATTTAAGAATGTTTTATATGTTGAGAGGCTAAAACACAATCTATTAAGCATATTTTAAATATGCGATAACAATCACAGCGTAAACTTTTCTAATCGAGGTTGTGAAATTTTGAAACAAAAAGGGTTCTGTAATATTAATTGGTCGCAGGACTTCTGAAAAATGCTATATTGTAAGCGATGGTAGCTCATCTAATCAATCGTGCTACATGGTCCATACCGATGAGATAAAATTATGGCATAAACGCCTTGGACATGTACACTAACGTAACCTATACAGATTGAGCAAAGGAGAACTAATAAGAGGTCTACCTAAACTTTAAAAAGTAGACAAAATATGTGGCGAATGCCAGATTGGCAAACAAACTAGAAGTGCTCACAAAAAGGTGAACTCTAATGCCACATCAAAACTGCTCGAACTTCTCCACATGGACCTTGTAGAACCTACCAGGAAGGAGAGTCGAGGTGGCAAAAAATACGTACGGGTAATCGTGGATGATTTTACCCGATTCACTTAGATAGCCTTCTTAAGAGATAAATAAAAAACCCTTGACGAAGTAAAAAGGATTCTCAAATGGATCCAAACTGAAAAAAGTTCTCAAGTTTGTAAGATCCGTAGTGATCATGGATCTGAGTTCGAGAATAGCAGTTTTGAGAAATTTTGTAGCGATCAGGGAATATCGCATGAATTCTCTGCGCCCAAAACACCACAACAAAATGGAATTGTAGAGAGGAAAAATAGAGTGCTTCAAGAAATGGGAAATGTAATGTTGAATAGTATAAAGCTCCCTAGAAACCTTTGGGCTGAAGCCGTAAATACTGCATGCTATATTATCTACTGAGTTTATACATGTAAATCTAATAATAAAATTGCTTATGAACTTTGGTTTGATAAGAAGCCAACTGTCAAATACTTTCGAGTTTTTGGTAGCAAGTGTTATATTTTTCCTGACCGTGAAAATTTGGGAAAGTTTGATACTAAAAGTGATGAAGGTATCTTTTTAGGGTATTCTTTAAACAGTCGTGCATATCGAGTATTGAACAAAATGACCGGTGTTATTCAAGAGTCCATCAATGTGGTTATTGACGATCATTTGAATACACTTGCCCCAAGTTCAGATAATGATGAAGTTCTTTTAATTGACAAACCAGATACTTCATCAAATCAAACTAATTCTGAACCAAGGACTGTTAAAGATCATCCAACTACTCAAATTCATAGAAACCCTCTCACTGGTGTGCACACTCGTAGACAAATAGAAGACATATGTAATTACGTGTGCTTTACATCCCAGATTGAACCGACTAATGTAAAAGAAGCGCTTTCTGATGAAAACTGGATAGTTGCTATGCAGGAAGAACTTAACCAATTTGTGAGAAATGATGTTTGGTATCTTGTTCCTAGACCTAAAGATAAACACAATATAGGAACTAAGTTGATTTTCAAAAATAGGTATGATGAACTTGGTAATATTATTCGAAACAAGGCAAGACTGGTTGTACAAGGGTACACTCAAATGGAAGGGATTGATTATGATGAAACCTTTGCCCCAGTATCTCGTCTTGAATCAATCAGACTATTCATATCCATTGCGTGCTTTAAAAAATTAAAATTTATCAAATGGATGTAAAGAGTGCCTTCTTAAATGGTGATCTACATGACGAAGTTTATGTCGAACAACCAATGGGTTTTAAAGTTCCTAAGAACACTGATCATGTTTATTGCCTTAAATAGGCTCTCTACAGTTTGAAACAAGCTCCCAGGGCATGGTACAAAAAAATGACTAAGTTTTTACTAAGTCATAATTTTCTAATGGGAAGTGTTGATAAAACTCTGTTTGTTAAGAAACATAACGTTCATATCTTAATGGTACAAATCTATGTTGATGATATTATTTATGGATCTACCTGTACTTACATGATTGTTGAGTTTGCAGATCTAATGAAATCTAAGTTTGAAATGAGCATGGTTGGGGAATTGAATTATTTCCTACGGTTGCAAGTAAAACAACAACCTGATGGTATTTTTATTTCTCAAACCAAATATGCTTTGAACTTAATCAAAAAGTTCAGATTTGAGAATGGTAAGTATTTTGATACACCTATGAGTACAACCTTAAGACTCTTAAAAGACTCTACAGGTAAAAATGTAGATCCTAAACTATATTGTAGCATGATTGGCAGTTTACTTTATTTAACTGCATGTAGACCTGATATTGCTTTAAGTGTTGGTATTTGCACTAGATATCAGGCTAACCCTAAAGAATCTCATCTAACTGTTGTTAAGCGGATTATGCGATATGTCACAAGTTCTGCTAATTTGGGTCTCTGGTATCCATATGATACTAGTGTTCAATTGGCTGGGTATTCAGATGCTGATTGGGCTGGTAATATCAATGATAGGAAATCAACTAGTGGTGGTTGTTTCTATATCAAAAATTGTTTATTTCTTGGTTTAGCAAGAAGCAAAGTTCTGTATCACTCTCTACTGCTGAGGCTGAATTTATCGCAACTGAAAATGCATGTACTCCGCTTGTTTGGATGAAACGTATGTTAAGCGATTATGGAATTGCACAGGAATCAATGATATTATATTGTGATAATTCCAGCGCTATAAATATTTCAAGAAATCTAATCCAACATTCACGTACCAAGAACATTGACATTAGGTATCATTACATTCGTGAATTAGTAGAAGAAAAAATAATCTCTTTAGATTACATTCCGACCGAGACTCAACTTGCTGACATTTTCACTAAACCGCTCGACAAAAGCAGGTTTAATAAATTGAAATTTGATCTTGGTATGTGCAATTTAAATTGATTATTCATGCATATGTGTATCATAGTGTATATATATTTGATAATTTATAGGTTTAAATTTTAAATTTTTATAAAAAATGTATGTTTTTGTTGGTACACCACCAGTCGATGACGTGCTCGACCAGTTGTGGTACGACCGGTCGAGAACGGTCCTCAACCAGTCGTGTAGCGCGCTGGACCTTTTTAATTTGGAAGAAAAAACTCATCTTCCTCATTTCCTATTTCTTCTCCAACGGGCATAAGCATGACCAGTCGTACCCAACCGTTTGATTCATCAAGGTTAGTGCATTTTTTTAGTCAATCTTGTAGATTCATGCTCTATTCTTCTCATTTTTGTTATTTGAGTACTTGATCTCAAGCTTTGTTGAGATTTTGGGATTTTTCTACTCCATTTGCTGATCTTAGAAAACCCATCTCTACTTTCTTTGTGATTTCTTGCTGCTTTGGTTTTCTTTAAGTAAATGGATGCTAGAGGGAAAAAGAAAATTGTCCGTGGTCCATCATCCTCCAGATCAGCTCCTATCACTCGGTGCCATCTTCGATCACTCGAAGATGATCCCACACATGTACGGGATTTGCGTATGCACAATGTCATTGTTGAAAGAGTTGTGTCTATTGATCACATTGCTCCTTTTCGTATCCTTCCTCTTCTCCAATCTGTAGGTTGATATAACATCCTACATTGGGGTGGGCCTACATACCAATCCATTACACATGCTGTGTGCATGTATCTTTGAATTTTCATTTGATAATTTAACTTTTAATATTGATACTAGAGAAGGTCCATTTACAGTAGACCGTCATCTGATTGCGGATCTAATCAAAATACTTGTTAATGATGAGGGCATCCCTATTCATATTATAATGGAAAAACCTTCAGAATCAGAAAAATGGATGTTAACCAGAGATTTATGTAATATGGACGTTCAATGGACTCATAAAGGGAATGCGCTCCCTGCAAAGTATTTGTTACCCAAATACAGAGTTCTCCATAGAAATTTTATTTCGAATCTGTATCCTCGTTCTGGTAACAAAACAGAACTAACTTCCTTTATGGTTCGAGTTTTGCATTATATCATCACTGGTACTAAAGTTTGTTTGCTTTCTTTCATATGTCATTTTATCATTCAATTTCGTCTCCAACCAGGACACAATGATATTCCATTTTCTTATATTATAACTGTGTTAGCTACTCACATGCTAGTTGCTATGCTTGTCGGAGAGGCTCCTATTCATCATCTTTTGTTTAACAATTCTAATTTAAATAAGATGAAATTGGAACTGGCACCTGACCAAAGAGATGTGCGTGGTGGTAGTGCTGAAGCAAGGAATGATGAAGAAGGTGACGATCTTCCTTCTGATGATATAAATATGGATGATATTTTTTATTAAAGTGAATCAGATTCTACAAATGATCCTGACTATGAGCCATCAGATTTTGATGCTCGTCTCCGTGCTCTTGAGGAGAGGGTAGAGAACATGAATGTTGTCCATGATTTGCAATTTAAATATACACACAAGTATCTTAGGCGTTTAAACAAGGGCCTTCATCAAATTGATCCTACCATACCTACTCTCTCCTCAAGATCTGATTAAGTATTTTAATCTTTGGTCTATAATAACTTCTATACTACTTTTGTTGGTGTGTGGACTTTATTTTTACTTCAGTTTGTATGACTAACGTTTGATTCAGCTAGTTAATGCTATGTGAACTTTGAATTTGCTTATTTTTACTTGCATATCTTCACTCGTTATTCCTTTCTTTACTCTCTTATTGGTCTTCCACTATCATTTCTTCCTTTCTTCCTTTGTCATATTGTGACAAAAAGGGGGAGAATAATTTAATGGTTATATGGGGGAGATGAATATGGAGATGAATATGGATTGTGGGGGAGTAGAGTAAGCATCATTTTTTCATTTTTTTTATGAAGGATTTATGTATGCTACTCAGGGGGAGTAAGTAAAGAAAGTATTTGTGAATGACAACTGGGGAATGATTCTTTAATCATTCTATAACTAACTAGTGCATGATTCTTTGTGTTCATAATAATCATATTCTTATTAAGTGTGTTTTGTCACAAATTTGACAAAGGGGGAGATTGTAAGTGCAATTGTTATTTGTTCCTTTGGTTGTTAAATTTTGTGGTGCCAAAAGCACAATCTATGTGTGGTGCCAAAAACACAATCTATGTCTTGTGTAGCATGTTGTTTTGTATGTTCAAGGCACTGCATCACAATGCTTCAAAGTTGAGAATGAAGATCTACTTCAAGAAATTCAAGTTCAAGTTCTTTGACTACTTCTAGAAGTTTCACAAGAGCTACATCAAAAGGCATGTTCTTATTCAAGTCTCAAGTACAACTCAAGACTAGAGTACAAGATGAAGTCCAAGTTTAAGAAGATCTCAAGTTCAAGCTACATCAGAGATCTCAAGTTCACAATCTTCAAAGGTCAACCATCATTATAAGAAGTGAAGACTCAATGTCCATACTTCACATTCAAGGTTTGCATGACCTTAGTTTGACCTTAGGGTAGGTCATTTTGAATACATAATTCGAACTGAATTATTTTATAAGTGTTTGGTCTGTTCTAAGACTAGTCCTGGACCTTGTTCGACTAGTCCTAGAACTGGCTTGACCAGTCTAAGAAATTCTAAGACCAGTCCTAAGTTGTTGCAAATTTTCAGAATTGTTTGGTTGAGCTTCGACCAGTCCTGGAGTCTGCTCGACCGGTCATAGGAACAGTGTCGACTCGTTCACGACCAGTCCTTCAGCTACGACTCAAAATCTAGCAACCATTCCTGGTTTCACACGACCAGTCGTAGACGCGATTTCTGCATTTATAAATTGAACACGAATTTCAGATTTTTTGGAGAATCCAATTCACGTATAATCAAGGCTTCACTCTGAGATAAGTTTATGTTATTTAAGCTACGCTGTGCATATTTCATATTCTCTTTTGTTAGCTTTATTTATTTGATTTTGTTTCTGCATTCTAATCTGAATTAAAAAGAGGAATTGCTGTATTCCTTCTTCTTGGAATCAAAATCAAATAGAGCTAGCCCAACTGGTTTAATTTAAAATCAATTAGAACTTAGAACCATATCAAAGTGAGTATTGGACAATTGAACTTCTATATTCGAACTTCTACTCCGATTGGTTCTTCCAGGCTGCTACAAATGGAGAAATCTAGGTATTTTACATTTGTGCAAATTTTCTATGCTTTTGGTTTTTGTTTGAGATTAAGCCAGAAAAATCTCAATCTAGTGGTTATATGAGGAGAGCCAGAAAACTCAGAAAGTGGGGTTTTTGAATTGTGTAAGCCCATTTGAAAGACACAATTGTGAAGGTTTCAGGTGAACCTGTGAAACCTATTTTCATAATGAACGCCGATATCCCCTGTGTGAGGATATTAGGAGTGGAGTAGCAATCTGTGTGGCTGTTGTTTAACAGTTGGTGTACACACAGGCGAGCCACTATAATTCTTTGTGTTTTGTGGTTTGAATATTTGTTTGAATTTCTATATCTTTTTTCATTCAAAGCTGTGGAATGTATATGTGGATGTGAATGTTGTAATCTTTTACATTTCCAGCATTGTGGGGAATGTTGTAATAGTTTAGAATTTAATTTCTTGCTATTTCCTTTATTTCCTTTCAGTTTGAGTTTTTGATATTCAAATTGTTCTAGTAAGTTTGTCCCGCAATAAACCCTTAGTTTTTATGGTGCAAGGTTGTCCTTAAAACAACATTGGTATCGACCTCTCTATTTTATTTGAAGATTGCTTTATATTTCAGTACCGTGATTTGTTTAAAGTTCTATCTTTCATTCAATTGTTTATAAGGCTATCTTATTCATTTAAATTCCGTTGTTAAAGTTTTAATTTGGCATAGTCCTATTCACCCCCCCTCTAGGACATATAGCTAGGCCTTTTCAAGCGTCACATGGGCGGCCAGAGAGCGCCCCCTCGTGAATGGGTCTGACCTTGCACACAAAGGAAAAGTGAGTCTCTGAAGCAAGATGACTCCCCAGATCCCTGGTTTGAATTCAGTAGTAACGCATGAGGACAAGTCTCTGAAGCAAGATGACCCCTCATTGATAGACTGACGACCTTAGATTTGGTACCCCACAGTAGCCTTGTGCGCCTCGCGACTCTAAAGAGTTATTGTGGCCAACCCTGTGCGTAAATCTTATCAAGTTCACTACCCCGGTAGCTTCAATGGGCCCCTCTGATGGATCGTGGTTTGTGAACTCCCCAGCTGCGATAAGCCCCGCGAACTCTAGAGAGTTATAGTGGCCATTCATTTAAGACCAACTCTAACTACTTATCATTCTAAATTGTGATCGCTCCAACTACTTATAAGCCTAAATTGTGTGTGCAACTAACTAAAACGGGAACTTAGCACTGCCCATGCGAGATAACACCATCTAGGCAACATTGTATTGATGACAAAAGAAGATAACATGCTAATAAAAAAGACGCTACTACAGAAAAGAAAAGCATGATTGGAAGAACTAACTGTTCATGACATTCATTCATAACACTCATGAGTTATCAAAAAATTTGTTCATGACATCAAGAAAAGAAGAAGAGAGACAAGCACGAAAATAAGTCATAGCAAATATCAAAAGAAATTATATTTGTCCTTTGACATTCCTAGTGCAAGCATGTATCGTCGTAGATCATCTTTTAACTGAACTTCAGCAACCACATTTTCAACTTTAGCGTCAACGATGAGCTTGATCTAATTAGGAGAGTTAATCAGATCTTGTTCCAAAGAAATCATTGCCTCCTCTCCTTTTGAAATCTCCAATTGCTCAAGGCTAGCTATCCGCCTGTTGACTTCAATATTCAAGTTTGCTAGTTCTCGATCCACTTCACGTTGCTCGACTTCTAAATCTGAAATTTGCTGCCTGAGGATCGCAATCTTTTCAGTAATAACTGTTGAAGAATGCTTAAAAGCCTTTACCTGCTCTTTCAAAGAGTGAAATTCTTTGTCGTAGCTGGAGATCGTCGTCATCATCCTCGAGACTTTCTCTTTAAGTTATGACAATTCTTGTTGGCGGGCGAGGATTTCTGGAGCAACGATCATATTCTGAGCATCTCCTAGTTTGTGAAAAGTCTCACAAAAATGGGAAAGAGACTCGCGCAAAGGAGATATATTGATCTTGGCAATCCGTGTTGCATTCTCCAAAGATGACAACACTATTTCCAGATTTGACCATTGATCAGGGTCTTTGAAGATGTATATGGCTGCAGACAATGAGCTCCTCAATAAAGATAGTGCGGGAGGGGAGATTTCTCTAGGGATATGATGTTTGATACAGTGTCGATGGAATTAGAGCTCACAGAGCCGCTAGAGACAACGCGAACTATAAAATATGAATAAAAAATACAAGTTAGGAAGTGGATTGCAGGTTGTCGTTATGAAACAAGAAAGTATAGTAAAGTATACCTGTAGCTGTTGAAGGCATCAGAGCAGGGATTGTTGTTTCTGTGGATTGTCTCTCTTCTCGAAGAGCAGATGGTCCAGGCAAGTTTGAAGCCATGTTGGCAAAAGTTAGCGCCTGGTTTTCAGTACTTAATTCCACAGTAGTCGAAGTAGCAATATCGGTTGGCTTTGTTGGGAAAATTATTCCACGGACTGCTCTGCTGGTTTTAATTGGAAGCCTGAGGGCTCCCTAACCTTTTTAGCGGAGCGCTTGCCGAAAGCAGGAATAAGCAAAGCAACCTGAGTTACGCCCGTAGGAACCAGAAGAGTCTCTAGAGGCATTGTGACATTGGCTGGAGAGTTTGCAAGTGTCGCACATGGGAGAGTAGAGTAGTCGCTGCCACATGACAAAGTTAAGTCAGCCCTAGCTGTGTCTTCATATTCTTCGTAGTCTAGGGGCTCTTCTTCCTCGTTAATACCTGTAGCGGTGGCAAGGGGATGTTTTCTTGAGGAATCTCTTCATTGATCTCTATAGTTACTCCGATTCATTCGTTATCACCCACATCTACCTCTCCTTCTTCTGCCTCATCCACATCTACTTCTCCTTCTTTCGCTACTTTTATTTCTTCTCCCACCTCTTTGTTTGCATTCAATTTACCCTCTTCCTCTGAATCGTTGGAAGATGACTCACGGTCAGTAGGAGGGGAATCGCTGGAGGAGGATCCTTCGTCTTCTTTTTCTGAGGACGACGAAGGTGTTGACTAGTTTAGAGATGGTTCCTCAATGACTACTTGCTTCCCCTTCCTTGTCGATTGCCTTTTTTCAGTAGAGGCGGAAGCTTATGTGGCAACGATTATCGAGGATACGGAAGACCTCACTCGCGTCTTTGATCTAGTCACGGGTGATGAGGAATCTCAGCGTGCATATGGTGGTGGTGCAACAGATGAAGGCACCTCTTGAGGTTCTGAAGGACCGACAGCCTCTAGAGCAGGATTAGGGTCTGTGGAAGTAGAGACATGAGGCATTTCGACGGCGTCTGTAGGAGCATCTTCCCTGCCAGCATGTTTCCTTTGAGTCTTGAAGTGTGTTAAGGGAAACCTGTGAGCGATCCAACCTTCAAGAGTGTTGGCGGGCTTAACCTCACGAATGGGCTCTTCCACAGAAATTTTTATACACACTTCGCCAGGAGCGGGGGCATGATCGCATTCAACGGTGTAGCCTATTCCCTCTATGAGATTGCGTTTCCTAATCCGAGGAGTGGGGATCCATATAGGCGAATCTACTGGTAAGCATCGGTGAATGAGGAATGATTGATGCACCCACCATCGCATCCATGGATAAGTCATGCGGATGAAACATCCAAAACTCAGAATGATGAATTTTGAGTTGATTCGGGCTGCCAGTAGCTGTCTCCAAACTAGGCCCCAATTGTAAGACCCTACGCTGTAATTACGCATGGTATGAGTAACCACTTCAGAATGATCGGGGATGGTCTGATCGTATCTGAACTGCCGCTCAAACCTACTTGTATAGTAGGGTTCCCTCCAAAATTCACTACGTTCTTGTAAAGGTAGGCTGTTAGATCATATCGAGATGAAAAAGGCTCACTCGGCCGGAGGAAGATCTTTGTCGTCAATAGCTTCGTGATCCATAATATATTGAGAAAATGAGAATTGATAGAAGTCAATAGTATTCATCGACTCGATTATGTCGATCACCCACTCGTACATCCTCTTCGGCATTATTCTCCACTGATAATGGCATAATGGAAGTCGCGAGGTGTCACGCCTCAAACTCAGAAACCGAGCTCACAAAATTCTCGATCGCCGAATCCAGTGCCGACAGCCTCCGTAGTACCCCATTCTCGGCTCTTAGCGTCCATACGCCAGATTCCGATCCTGGGATGCTACAAGTATGATTTTATATATATATATATATATATATATATATATATATATATATATACACACACACACATTTACCTCGTAAGAAGCATAACCACAAGATTACCCAATTCATAAAGGCAACATCATCATCACATATCCACTAATATAATCATTTGAGTACGATGCTGAAAAGGAAATACATAAATCGAAAATCAAGCTCCACAAGACCGTTGCACACTCCAAACTCAACACTGCTACAACTTAACATCACTTGCACGCATCTATCGTGCATAAGCTTATAGAAAGCTTAGAGGGTTGTGTAAGTGTGTACACAAGGTAAGTGTCAAGTATTCAACGCAATGTCATAATCATACAATGTCGAAATAGGTGCAAGGTCATGAATCATATGTTATCAAAGTAAGCGAAAATACTGACAAATCCATGAGTCAAGCAATATCAAAATGCGCAATACAGATCAACTATACAAATGAGGAATAATAACAGAATACGCGATACAGATCAACTATATAAATGAGGAACAATATCAGAATACGCGATACAAATTAACTATACAAATGAGGAGTCATAAAGAGTCAAATATCAGATGTCGCATCTAAACCATATAAATGCATAAACACAGGTAACCCAAAATGTCATATGCCGCGAATGTAATGCAATATGCGGTGCGAATGGAATGACTATGCTGGAGTGTAAAGTCGAGATGATAGTACGTAGTATCGCAGGCTCTGGGGTCCATCACAAGGGACTTCTATCCATACCAGTCTCATACCTAAATTTGGATAGTCAGACTCAATGTGGTAAACTCCTGATCTCAGGTTAGTTGCGCACTCCAACCGAAATCCTAGCCATTGTGAAGGTACACGCAACAAATAGTTGCCCACCACCAGCCCGAGTGGATAGTGAATGAATGAATGAATGAGTATGCAACTCCTACTCAATAAGTCCACATATCACTACTGTTCATCTCTGGAATTATCACCGGGGTTTAGTACACTCCAAATGGCACTGCCGCTCTCCTAGCCGCACAGTCCAAGTGAGCGTAAGAAACCTCACTATCTGCCTGGTCAATAGTTTGTGAATACCTATTCGGCATGTCGATAGCGGATTGATTCCCGTGCTAGTCAAACTCAGCCTAGTAATGCCCCCTATGCTCGGGCGGGTAAGGCCACACCCCCTCCCAACCGACCACGACACAGTGGGAGACGTGGCCTCCTAGTATTCGGCCCTCGGGCGCTCATGTATCCACTCGATCTCGACATTGGGGCATCCTCTGGTACCAAGAAGGTTTTAGGAGTTTTCACCCAGGGCCATCTATGACAACCCGATGCTAAAACAAATTTTTGGTGCCCCGTCTGGCCATTCACGATATGCCTGTAGAGACTACGGCCTTGATGTCGTTAGGGCATACAGTAATCATAATGCAAGATGCATGAGTCATACAATCCAGTCATGCATCAATCCTACGCATACCGCGCGCTCATGTGAGATAACCTCCGCTTATCAGGGAGTCTCATAACAACATGCTCAATGACATATGCAGTGATCAACCACATCTCATAACAAACATGCAGATGATGCGTATGGGCATGTATCATGATGTCATGCTGTTACATACTCATAATCGGTATCGACAATCGACCTCGACAATGTGGACCTTTAACCAACACTGCCCCCAAGGAATGACCCTCATAGATCCTCACATATAGTGGACCCATAACCTTACATAAAAGCTAAATATACAACACCATGGGCCTCACTCAAGAGCTTAATACACATCACGATGGGCCTTTCACATGGGCCTAACATACATCACAATGGCTCCATCGCCTGACCCTCAAATGCATTACAATGGGCCTCATCACATAGACCTCGTATTCATAACATTAGGCTTAAAACACGGGCCGAATATACATCACAATGGGCCTTAACTACGAGTCGCAGATACATCATATAGGTCTCGACAATCGGCCTCGATAATTGAAATCGACGCTCGGACTCGACCTCGACAATCAGAGTCAGCCTCGATACTTGGCCTCGACAATCGGGATCGATCGATAATCGGGATCGGAAAATCGGTCATGTCAATCGGAATCGGCAATTGGCCACGACAATCGAGATCGATCAATAATCAAAATCAACAAATCGGTCACGATAATCGGAATTGGCAATCAGCCACGACAAGCTTAATCGATAATAAGAATCGGCAAATCGGTCACGACAATCGAACTCGATCGATAATCAAAATCGGCAAATCGGTCACGACAATCAGAATCGATCGATAATCAGAGTCGGCAATCGGTCAAGTCAATCGGAATCGGTAATCGGTCGCGGCAATCGGACTTGATCGATAATCAAAATCGGAAAGTCGGTCACGACAATTGGAATCGATCGATAATCAGAGTCAGCAAATCAGTCACGTCAATCGGAATCGGCAATCGGTCACGTCAATCAGACTCGATTGATAATCAAAATTGACAAATCGGTCACGACAATCGGAATCGTTCGATAATCATAGTCAGAAAATCTGCCACGTCAATCGGAATCGAAAATTGGCTACAACGAGCGAGATCGATCGATAATCAGAATCGACAAATCGGTCATGAAAATTGGAATCAGCAATCGGCCACGACAAGCGGACTCGATCGATAATCAGAATTGGCAAATCAGTCACGTCAATCAGAATCGACAATCGGTCACGTCAATCGGAATCGGTCAATATTCAAAATCTGTAAATTGGTCACGATAATCGGCACCGATAATGAGCAGATAAATAAAGTGGGGTCCATAGATGATCAACCGATCAACCATAACATAAAGATCGGCACACAGCCGTGGTTATATCAAATCCAATAGCACAGAGCCATCCGTCTACGGCGAATGGGGCCCACTTATTTGAGTTAACCCACTAAGGAAATGATGAGAATGGGCCCAACAAGGCCTAAGGGAAGGTCACAATGTGGACATCCAACCATCATCACCCATCAATGTGGACATCTAACCAACATTGCTCCCAAGAAGTGGCCTACATAGGGCCAAACATATAATGGGCCCATGGCCTTACGTACAATCACGATGGGCCTCATTTACGTCACATAGGCCTCGTCATATGGGCCAACAAACATCTTATCGGGCCTCGAATACATAACAGGTGGGCCTCACACCTGGGCCTCAAATATATCACAATGGCCCTCTTATGTCAAGCGACCACATCACATGGGCCACATTATATGGGTCGTACCAACGGGCTTCGTGCATATCAAATAGGTCGCACCGATGGGTCTCATGTATATCAAGTCAGGCCTCATCAATGGGCCGTATCAGTGAGCCTCATTTACGTAACAGGTGGGCCCCATCTCATGCCAGCAGGTGGGCATCAAGGATACATAACACATACAAAACCGTGGGCGGCTAGCTGGATGTTCAGTCCATCAACGTGGGGGCCACATGAATGGATGGTGGCTACAATGCATATTTCATGTGGGCTCCACCAGCTGGAGATGGACGACATAGATAAAACACAACTATCAAGGCGGACCCCACCCGTTTTTGGCCGTTCAATCTCCACTTATTAATGATAGTGGGGCCCATGGGAGTCGGGAATCAAGCTGACATTTGTATTTTCCTACATGCAAGTCTGCGTTACCTTGTAAACAGAGTAGATGGAAAATAAACATCAAGATGAGCCCTGAAAAATTTCAACTGTGGACATCAATATCTCCAATGCTTCCTGTGGTGTGGCCCAGCCGAGATCTAGATCAGCCTCCTATTTGGCCTCAGGCCCTAAAATTATCCAGGGAAATGGAGGGGCAGTGTGGATCTGATACATACATCATGGGGTCCCATGCTGGTGAAACAGATGGACAGCTAGGAGAAATGCTTCCATCACGGTGGACCCTTGAGATGGACGGTTTGGATGTAACAGTACCTCATGATGGAGCCCAAGGACAAAGCTGACGTCAATACAGTCTGCTGTACATAGTTGTGTGTAGTACACTATCCAATCCGTTTCCACGCAAGTGGATCCCATGTGGGGCCCACCAGATATACATGCATAATATATATCATATAATATATATTATATTATTATTTTTTTTTGAAAAAAAAAAAAATCAATCAACATCCAGCCCCATGGCCTTCTCAATCTGGACAGACGGTGTGGATTTAACGCATCCAACACGCTGGCCCACATAGCACCATCCTGATCAATGGACGGTGCAGATACTTCACACATCAAGGTGGTCCCATCCCACACGTGCAGCACGTGTAGGGTGGACCCCACACGTCAGCCAAAATGGTTGGATGGTAACAATATAAAACACATACATTAAAGTGGTGGGATCCCACAAAGCTTGGTGATGCCACTGCAGCAATAGCGTCCAGCTGCTGGATTGTTGGGCTGCTGGCCCAGCGTCCAATAGATGGACGGGTGGATGTACACGCACATCAAAGTGGGTCCACACAGTGGATGGCGTAGATGAGATCCATACACCATGGTGTGGTCCACGTAGTGGTCCACCAATATAATACTATATATTATATTATAATATAATATATTACATATATACAATGGCAGGAGGCTGCCCAAACCACCGTCCAGACCCATTTGGACGGTGATGGTGTAAATGGGTTAAAGGTGGGTCCCACGTGGTAGTGGCCCACCATAGTACATTATTTATAATATAATATATTACATTATATAATATCATATATGTAAATCATATGTATAATATAATATAATATAATATAATATATTATATTAAAAGAAATGGAAGCTCCCAGCGCCCAGAGAGTATGGACGCTGGCTGAGTCTTTATGTTGGCTGGGTGGGTCTACGTGGTGTGGCCCAGCAGAGATTCTGATCAGCTTCATTTTTCGGCTCAAAGTCTAAAATGAACTGAGAAATGGGATGGATGGTTTAGATTAGATACATGCATCAATGTGGGATCTACTTGATCAGACCTTTAGAACTTGTTAACCACGAATAGCTACTGTGTGGTAGACAAGCCAATCCGCTTCCATCGTCGCAGTGGGTCCACACGTGGGATTAAGATGATATTTGTATTTTCCTTCCGTCCAGGGGCACTGGACGTCCAGCGGACGGGCGGCCCTAGATAGGGAACGGCATCAAGGTGGGTCCCGCGGTTAGATGGCATGGATATAACACATGTTGGTGGGCCACACATACACACATACACACATCAGGTGGGCCACCCACCTCTTCATCATCATCATCATAACAAAAAGAAAAGCGAGAGAGAGAGAGAGAGAGAAGAAGGAGAGAGAGAGAGAGAGAGAGAGAGAGAGAGAGAGAGACGGAGAGAGAGATCGGAGAGAGATGGATGGATGAGGGCCCCCGCCACTATGGGCCCCTCAAGGCGATACAAACCATACATCAAATGGGTCACACCATATATGGGCCTCAAATAATCAAAATCAATTAAATTTAATGTTATGAACACCCACCTTAGGATCTTCTTCTTCATTCTTCCACCAATACATTGTAGAGCTTCAAGGGAACAAGATTCATCGATTGAGATCGATTTTGGAGGTTGTGATTGGGTGATAGGAAGGTGGGCCACACATGACTTCTCCATGGAAGCCATAGACGAATCTTCTTTTGGGGGTTGCTTGGGAGAGAGAAAAGAGAGAGAGAGAGAGAGAGAGAGAGAGAGAGAGAGAGAGAGAGAGAGAGAGAGAGAGAGAGAGAGAGAGGAGATGATGATAGGAGAGGAGTGATGGGAGAGAGGGATGGTGAGTGATGGGTAGATGTACTTGGTTGTAAGAGAGTGTTGAATTTAGGGGAGGGGTGGTTGTACTTGGGGATGGGTGAGTGATAGAGTGTGATGTGTACTTTAATTGATGGGATTGATGGGATGAATTCTCTCACCATTGCAACACGTGGCGTTTTCCTTGAACTGAACACGGGCCCACATCTCCCTGGCCTGGGTATCGCCTCAGCGCACGGGACGCGGCATTGGAACTGCAACAACGGCGCAGTCGCTAGGGTGCAAGTCTCGGGTCAAACCGACTCTTAAATACGGGATACGACTCAAGATCGCACGTAAATGCCGATAACAGATCATGGGCCGCCGGAATTCAACCGGAAGGACCGGGGAAGCCTACGGAACGGTACAATATAGGATACGGGTCTTACACGAGGGATGGACGTAAGCTTTTCAGGGTCGTCGTATGTACATGGGAAATATATACCCAGCCACCCGAAAAAATAACGTCATGTAGTAAATGCCGAGCTGGCCCTGATGGATGGATTCTGGCAATGCGTAGCGATGTTGCCAAAGGCCCGGTATAGTGAACAGAGTACAGGGGGTGCTAGCGAGTATTTTCGCCCTTCCATCAGTCCTCTTACAACGACAAATACAGAAGGTTTGATAGCGTCAGCCCATTTGGAACTTGGTAGCACGATGATACTGAGCCAGTACTTTAGGAAAGTTGCTAATTCACCCTTGGGCGTGAATTCTGAAGGGTTCTTCACCCTGCAGTGGGCATTTTCCAATTCGTCAGAATGACTATTCTTGAACCTGTAAGAGAAAGAAGGGGATGAATGAGAATGATATTAGTAAAGTGCGCGAAATCAAGATGCAAGAAAAAAGAAAAGAGAGAAAGAAATAAGATATACTGCAACTCTTGGGAAAAGTGAGCTAGCCAGAGGAAGTGGGGGATCTTTCTGATATCAGGAAACTTAGACATTTCCCTGAAGAGTTCGACAGAAGAATCTGGCACTAATGCTTGTCGCGTGGAAGAGGAGAAGTGCGAAAATTCCTCATTGGTGGGAATGTACTCGTTGAAGAAGCAACCCATTATGGGAAGTCCCGCCATTCTATGTAGGTCCCACAGGGTGATACTGACTTTGCCAAATGGAAAGAATTGGTGGTGGAACACCAATAACTGAGAAACCCTTTATAGATCATATGATCTCAGTAGAAATACTCCAAGGTAGCTTCGATCACGGCGTAAAGACCGACCTCCATCAACGTTGCAGAATGTTTGTTAAGGATGGCCTTGACCTAGTCAGTATAGTACTTGCACGATGTTAAGAAGCCGCGTGTACGGAATTCATCATTGCCCCATAGTGATCTTCTTTCTCTGAAATGTCGGCACACCGTTTCATAGAAAGCTGTGGAAAACAACTCATGTGGACTGTAACAAGGGATAATAAATCACATGGGATGGACTTCGCCAATCTGCTGTCTCAATCCCTTTTCTGACAGAATGCCTTCTAGCATTCTAGGTTCTCTCATCGACCAGTTTGGAGTGTACATCATTTGACTCTGAGTCGTTCGATCCGTCGGCTCACTTTGAAGGATGGACAGATGACGTCGAATATTTAACGGGATCGTTATTAATTCGATCCTGAAAGGACTGTTGAATTTGATATAGCCATCTTGGACCTTCACAGTGTCCCAAGTGTTCGGGAGTTTTTTCTTCTTATGCTCCTTGATTTTCTCTTGAAGTTCCTGATTTTTCGATCTCTTCCGCTTTTTTTGAGAAAGTGATGGGGGTGGCGTATCTTCTCACGGGAGATCGGATGATGTCGGTGTGCAAATTGGCTGTTAGTTTCAGCCAAGATTCCCAGTCAATTCGCAACCTTGCTTCGGAGGCTCCGTTATTTCTCCGAAAATTATTGCCTGGCATATCGGGCAAGACAATGTTTTGATTCTATCGGAAAAGTCAAGGATGGGCAGGACTGACTCCTTTATGTAAGTGGGATGTTTCTTAGTCACCTTGATTCACTTCCATGAGCGGTCTTCATGTGTCGAAGGGGAAGAAGTGGTTATCGGAGCCGTAGAAGAAGGTGCAGGAGCAGGAGAAGGTTTAGGAGTTTAAGAAGAGCCTGGAAGACTTGCGTAGGAAGGTTGATCTGTAAGTGCTTCTATGATGTGAAAGGTTCTCTTAGTGCGAGCCATGGTTAAATAGTCAAGAGAAATTGGTTAAGTTCGGGAAATTAAGAAAATTTTGACAGAGTTTCGGAATGAAGGTTTTTCGCACTAAGTGCTGGGGAGTTGTGCAGGCAAGTTGCGCGGGAGAATTACGCAAAAAAGAAGTTTGGCAAAGAGAAAAAATTTTGAAGTAAGAAATGGCTGGAAGTTCTAATATTTATAGACTAGTGGGACCTGCTGTGAGTTGTGCAGGTGTGAGTTGCGCTGATCCGCGCAACTCAAAACCCTGAGAAGGAAATTAATCATTCAAATTGACTTAGTGTGGTCAAATCTCAGATCAAGGGAGCATCTGTTGGAGCATAAAATTTGGTTAATGAAAGAGGCTTTAAAAAGAAGAAATGGAGAATGAAATGGAGCATAGAAGTGAAGGGAATGTGACTTACGCAGGTCATGAGTTGCGCGGAGACTAAGTTGCTTGAGTCTGCGCAACTTGTCATAATTGCGCTTGGCCGCGCAACTTTCTTTAGAGATAGATGAGTTGGAAATGTGAAATGGGGTCCCCATCATAGGTTTCGAGGGCCCACACATGTGGAAGCCTATAAATACCACCTACCCCTTCATTTGAGGGATCGGATGCTCAAAAGACCAGTGCCTCTAACAGGTATTGGAGATGGGGAGAGGGGGAGAGGGAGTGTAGGGCACAGAAGGTCAGGTCGCGCCACTCCTAGAGAGTTGCGCGGGCCCGCGCAACTCCTCGGTTCGTGCAACTCATGGAGGAGTTGCGCGGGTACTCTTTGAGGCTGCACTATGCCGCATTTTTTCAAGTCTTCAGGCCAACTCAGATGTTCCAAAGGAATCTTAACACTCCTTTATCATGTCAATGAGGGACGAAGTACACGGAAATCCCGCATAACTCATCTCCCCTGGAAACATGACTGTATGACGCGGAATGCTGCCGAAATTTATATTTGAGCCTATTCAATACTTGCACTTTTATATTTTTTGAAAATTCTATCTCAGAATTAGAGGATCAAAAGGATGTAAAGAACTCATAATGAATAAATTCGATGATTGTTCTCTTAGTTCTTTCTTTTTTTCATTATTGAGTGAGATAATTCCCCAAATCGAATGCATTTCATTTATGATGGAAACAATCGGTGTAAATTTTAACTATTTAAAGGGGTGTTCTAAGCTTTCCTAAATATGAATTAGGGCTTAGGAGAGAGACCTAAGAGTTATAGAGCTTCTTCGAAATCATCCTCCCTTCTTAATCATTTGATTCTAGTTTTTCTTTATATTTTGTTTAAGATGTTAGTCACGTTTGGTTAATCTCTTAGCCAAGGCTAAGTGATGAACCTTTTAATGGATATTTGATAGTTAATTCATTTCTTCAATGAAAGTTAAGGTTTTCATATTGAATTGTGATTAGATGTAATTAAATTCTTATATTGGGGAAGGAATCAATCTATAAAGTTGTTTGATCTATTGTCCCCTCCAGATACATTAGATGATTTCAATTTCCTATGATGTGATTACCAAGATCTTCATGGAGATCAAGCTTATCATGATTCTAATCTATGTTGGATATTTTTGATCGATATTATTGTGTTTTCTTCCGATTAGAACATAGTGCAATCTAGTTCAAGTTGAGTTATCAACTCGGGATGACGAATTAAATTCAAAAGTCTATTAATTGGGAATTCATGGATCCTTAGTCATTTTTATAATTATTTTTACAACTCTTCTATTCCATTGGATTAAAAACCTAGACCAACCGTTTTCTTAGGTTAAGTTCTTAGTGTATTCTCACTAAATTCCATGTGAATCGACCTCAGTCTTACCGAGTTATTACTATATCATAGCCCTATACTTGAGGATGTCAACTCTTAAGTTTGATCACTTATCTTGGTTTCTACTTAATAAATATGTTTAGTAAACAACATACTTATTCACAAAAATGTAAAAAAATATGTTTGGTTTCGAACATCACATAAGTACTTGTCCCTTAGGTTTGTTTTGTCCACCCTTAATATCCACCATCCATCATTTGGGGCTAACCTTTGATGTGGACCGTCCATTATGTTAGGCCCACCTTGGCCTTGTCTTTAATGTTGAAAAGATGAATTATCGATGTCCTAGAGGGGGGTGAATAGGACAATACCAAATAATCAAAATAAAAGCGGAATATATGATCTAAATTGCTCAATTATTGAAACCTTGATTCCAAGTAATTCGTAGGATAACCTTCAACTAAAATCTTAGGTAGGACAACCTTATTTCACAAATATATTTACAATCAATCTTTCAAACTAGCAAGAGAAGATAAAATAAATACAGCATTCACCATAAAAAATGAAATAAATAACATTCACCACCAAAAGGAAATAAGCATTCACCACAGGGCACAAGGGGTTATAGTGGTTCGATTCTTAAAAATCATACCCACTCTACTCTCAAAACTACTACCCTTGTAATTTTGGCTTTCACTATTTCAAGGTTTTCACAAGTTCACGTTAACAACCTTATCCAGTTCCTTGTGATTTTCATGGGCTCAACACAATAAAACCCCATTTGTGATTTTCACGGGCTATCACAAATCAACCCACTAAGATTTTCATAGGCTATCTCAGAAAAACCTAAATGAAATAAAATAATAAAGAACTTATCTTCAAATGTAGATTCGAAGAAGCAGTCAAAGCTTATAGCAAAAGATCTTCTTTCTTGAATGTAGAGGAGGCAATATTCGCTCAACCAGAAAGAGTCTAGGCTTCTAAAGTATTTTAGAAAATGAAAAACCCTATTGCTACAGATTCAATTCTCTTAATTCTCAAGTGGAGTATAAATTACTCTCTAAAATGTAATTGAGATTAGCTTGAGAAAGGGAATTGAATATGCTTAAAACAAATTTATAAATACTGCATAAATAACTTAACGAGGACCTGAGCTTCTCTATCACTTGCAGAAGGTTTAGAGTGTTTTTTCGTTGTAATTTAAAATGAGAGAAGGTCCCTATTTATAGCTGAAGGATATGGAAATTCAGCTAGCCTAAGAATAGGTTCGGCTGGCCGGATTCCATCGAAATCGTTTTAACGACTATCGAATTGCACTGGATAAGTTTTATCCAAAATTCGGTTGGCCCAAGCCAAAATTCGGGTGGCCGAATATAGGGTTTGGCTGGCCAAATTCTCGCCAAAATTGAAGAATTGCATTGCTGGAATTTGACCCGAACTTCAAGTTAGGCTAGTTGTTGAGGGTCAAATATTGTATATTATTCCCCATTTATATCTTGGTTTTATGAACATGATAATGCTTAATGTTTTATTTTACTCAAGTTTGTGTTGCAAGGTGAATTTGAGAGCTTGGATTGAAAATGGTGCTAAAAGCATGGATTTGATACTCAAGAATCACTAAGGCAAGGGATGGATCTTAGGAGACCAAGATTGAAGAATTCACATGTCAAAGATTCAAGAAAACCAAGTGAGGAATGAAAAGAATCAAAGATTTAAAGTAAAGAAAAGGAATCCTGAAATCGTCGTGAAAAAAACATATTCTGAAACTCTAGGTCATTTTGTGAAATTGCATAGAGTGAAGTTTATTTTGGGAAACTGTGCATAGTGAAGTTATTTTAGCAAATTGCGTAAATTTGAGGCATTTCTAGAGTTTTCCAACTAGGTGTGAAAGTTGGAGTTCCACAACTATAAATACGACTCCCTATGATGTTCTTAGGCATCTTCTAGGATATAAGGAATGGAGCAAAAGGGTGGAGAAGTCGTCGCCAATAGTTTTCTTTTCTTCTTCCTTAGTTGTTTTCATGCTTTCTTTTAGGGTTTTAGATCCAATCATGTCTATGGTTGGCTAAACCTCTTAGATAAGGCTAAGAGGTGAAGCTTGTAACGTGATGGGATGTTTCTCTTGCTTTAATTCATATTTATGTTGAACCTTCTTTGATTCTAATTTGATTTAAAGGAGTACTTTCAGTTTTTAATGATTTATTGTGACTTAAATTACAGTAGATCTACAATAGCTTTGAGCATCTTCTTTTGCTTACTTTGAGATTATGGGATTGATAAATCCTGTTGTTTGCCATTGTCTCCTAGGCATGGTTTGGTGATGGAATCCCTGCCAATTATCATAGTTCTCATTTATTAAGAATTAGGTCAATGGAAGTTCAAATTTGATTTTATTGATATATTTTCCAATTGGATAGGATAGGACTCCAATTCTAATTGTGTTACTTGAATTAAGCAAGAGGGCTCCCTGATTACTACAAGTGGATCCTTGGCACCCCAGTTCCCACCTTTAAATTCTTAGTTTTAATTACTCTATTCACAATTACTCTCTCAAATACTGCAGAATTAGTTTCACATCTTCTTCTAGTTCTACTTCTAGTTAATTTCAGAAACGTATAAGTTTATGAAAAAACTCGTTCACAACCCCAAGTGTAGGGTCGCAATATAGTAATAATCTTGGTAAGACCGAGGTCAAATCCACAGGGACTGATCTTGTACGTTTCTGAAATTATTACTACATCGCGACCCTACAGTTGGGGTTGTGAACAAGTTTTTGGCGGCGTTGCCGAGGATTGACGGTTGCGTTTTCTGGATTTTATTAGTTTTGGAATTAGGTTAAGATTAGGATTTATTTACTTTGTATTTTTAGGTTAGGGTTATTTCTAATTTATTTTTAGAAACTAAGTTTTCTTTCTATTTCCAGATTTAGAAACTTTCCTAATTTTTTTTAGAAACTAACTTTTCTTTTTATTTCCAGATTTAGAAACTTTCCTATCAGATAATGGCACCCTTATTGGGTTGAGATTGTGATAACCTAGCCTCTTCAACCTTATCGAGGCGCAATTCAATCACTTCAAATGATTTCATTAGGCATGTGACAAGTTGGTTGAACTATTCTTAATAGTCCGTGAAATTCAAACGTGAATCCACTTGGATTATTTCTGGTTGGATTTCAAAGGTAGGGGATCCAAGAGAATAACTACTATAATCAATTGTTGGTTCATCTCTCCAATGTTGATGTTTCTACTGATCATAGTCGTATGGGCTATAGGTGGGAGAGTCTGATGGTTGTTACGACATATTATCACCCATAATATAATCTCTCAGTATTTTCTTCTTCTCTCAAGTTAATATCTCTCAATCACCTTTTGGTAAATCCTATGCACCTATCAAACAATGGCACCTAGTTTTTATTTTATTTATTTTATTTTAAGAAACTAACTTGTTTTTCTTTGTTTTGCAGGATCTCAATATAGAAACTTCTAATTTGGTGACCTCTTTCTAATTCTCCCTCCCTCTCTCTCTCTCTCTCTCTCTCTCTCTCTCTCTCTCTCTCTCTCTCTCTCTATTTGTAGATTATTTACTGCTTCAAGTTCCCTCCTTTTTAGGGGTAGGTTAGAATTTGAACTTTAGGACAGAGAGTGTTTCATGCCCAAGTGGGTCCGTGACGACACTCTACGTCTCTTAATTGAAGGAGGATTAGTGTAACGCCCTAAAAATCGGGGGTCGAGCATAAACTCAACTCCCAAGTTCCAACGCATGACTTATGCAACATAATGAATGATGATTAAATGTTATCTGTATTAGTGCATTGAACATGAGTGAGATTAAGCCAAAACAGCATATCATACTCCAGAGACAAGTGAGATAGCAAGCGGAAGACTATGTTAGATATATAAACTATATAAATTGTGGTGAGTCTCCAGAGTATGATAATGTTACCAGGTTAACTAATTACAAGTACAATTTTAAAATATACCAAAGGTGTAGTGTCATCTATTCAACAACCCTGTAACCCCGTCGATCAAGACACGACTCAGATGAAGCCGCCAGAATACAGCATATACAAGAAGGCATCCTCGTCGTCGCAAAAGTCCGGCTCCGCCTCATAAGCATCGCCATCACCTGCAGCTACAACAGGGTCTGGTTGGTGTGTACAACACCGTCCCGTAACGTGGGAGTGAGTAGTTAACTCAGTGGAACAATAAAGCATAGGTTAACATGTTATCAAAACAGTCAAGCAGTAATGATAAAGCAGTACAATCAACATTCATAAGTACTGTAATTATTGCAAGGATGAGATGTAATTATGATGCATGCCCTCACCAACATACTCCCTCGTGCTGCACCATCTTACGTCCGCGGCATGCTGGCACCCTCAGTGCTCCACATCTTCCAGGCACATGCAATGCGATTATGAGCATGATTACCAAGTTGTTATTAGTCCATTTCAAACAGCAGTATTGGGAAACTAAGGTACCTTCCTTATATCATTCCTAAACAATGATCCATTCTAGGGTCGTCAGTCCTAGATACTCTCATACGATGATGCGGTTCTAGGTCGCTGTAAAGGCTGTCAGGGCTGTTACACGCAATCGTTACACCACTCCCCCATCACCTTTTTAACGGTTCATCACTAAATTGATACAGGCCTAGTTCATACTCTATTCACTGCGGAAAAACTCGTCGCCTCACCGCAAATTCAGAGTATGCTCGAGGTCACTACAAAGGGCTCATCACCAATCACTGTAGGCCGACAGCTCGAATACAGTGTCCCATATCACCGTATTCGGTTCACGAGTCTGGGTTGCTCATTGGTCACTACGGGGAGGCACGTGGCCCCAGCGTAGGCCGACAGCTAGACCATGGTGTCCCATACCACCATACTCGGCTCATGAGTCTTAGCGGATCAAGATACTACGGTTAACGGGATTCCACTGGTAAGGTTAGTACCTCAGGTTCAAACAGAGGCGTCCAAACATGGTGAACATACAGAAGACAGATCGAGTTACTTGACGAGCCTAACTAGCACGAGCGCACAACCAACTGAACGACATGAAGTGCACAAACACTTCGCGTGGCCTAACCACTGTCGTCAACTGAAGTACGACTCGGATTCGTCAAACACATCCTACATGGCGAATGGATCTCAACCACATACTCAAGTTTGTTACCGATTGTCAAGACTATAATCATAGCCCCAATCACAATCAATCCTTAACCAGAAGCATGTAGAGTAAAGCATCATAAACAAAGTAATTCAAGCATGTTACAAAGCACAATATAAACAAGAAATACAAACACATATATTTCATAGTAAGCAGTTAAATTAGACAACCAACATGGAGGAAATCATATACATCTCTAAGTTAGTTGAGAATCCTATCTCAACACCTGCCTAAAGCACAATCATCTAAGTACTCACTTATACAAGCATTTTCACAAACACTTAGAATGCACTTCTTAACATACATAACGTATATTAACCGAAACATGTATTTGGGCAAATCCTTTCGCCGAGTAAGTATCATACACATATATAACATATAAATATAGTCATTTATCATGGCAAACACACTTTCAAAATTTATACGTATATGGTACTTTCTACGAATACGAGGAATATAGTATATCCAACATAGTTAACATATAACCGAAAAATGAAACGAACAACACTTTGTACATGTGTAATAGCATAAAAATCATGAATCTATCATTATCTGACATTGAAAGCGTTGAAAACCATAACCTATACACCTAAAGTCCGCACCTTATGCCGTAGAATCGTAACGGAGTCGATAGAATCTCTACGCTTTCGTCAACGTCGATATGACGACGAGTTATGTTAGCTATTTCGCTACTTGAATCAATCCAACAAACCCTAAAACAGGTTAGGGTTAGGGTTTTCTTACCTAGAAATGAAGCCGGAACTGCCAGGAAAGCGATTAGATCAGAATGGTTAAGCATGTATAGGGGCAGGGTAGAGTATCCGGAAGATGCTCCCACTTCTCCCACACTTTCTCTCTCTTTTTTTTCTCTTCTCTCTCTTAGGTTTTCTCAAATTCGTATGGAATGAGAGAGTGAGGGTTTAAGGTCCTTATATAGGTCCAGAACTCACCAAATTAGACTTCAGGTCAAGGTATACTTAGATTATAACCAAAGCGAGTTTGTTCCGTCTCAACGGAGCACTTATGGAAGCCCCACTTGAGCCAAAGGTCGGACTTAAGTTCACTAACACTGGATCTGGATTTAGGTTCAGCTGAGGTTTCGTTCCAGTCAAGTTTCCAGATCACAAATGGCGGACCAGTTTCAGTTCAACGGTCAGCGAATCTCGATCGGGAATTTCAAGTACATGGATATGTTTGGGCAAATATCCCTGATCCGAGGGTGTAATCTGGCCTGATTCTGACGAATCCTTATAATTGATCCGCAAGCGACACGTGTCAGATTACTTAAATTTATATTTTATTTTTAATTAATTTCACATTTCTCACACTCTTCACTCCGGGCTCAAGCTAATAACGCTGGGACATTATCTAGATTTGATTTTCGAGATGGTCGTCAAGCCCAGTAAGGCGGTCCTAATTCTATAACTTCGCGTTAATCGGACTTTCGATGTGCGGTCCAGATCTGATACGGAGTTTCGTAATGCTCCCGAGAGCAACCGGGTAATGAGATTGATCCTAGATTTTAGGGTAACCTAGCGCCAATGATTCTACAAGTTTTGGGTCTTGCAGATCGTATTTAAAGTGATTAGTGCGGATTTCGTATGAACTCTAGTTTAACACTAGTCAATCCAGTCCAATTTCTAAAGGATTTAATCCTGAGTGACACCTACTCGAGGTGGGACTTGGGTCTTTGTACGGAATGATCAGCATCACCTAGACTTTAAGATTTGTGTCTAAAATGAAAGTACTTAGACGAGTTTGGCGAAGAAGATAGTGAAAGGTGAGATTTGTGAAGGAAATGTGAGGTTTTCAAGAGAATGGTTTGAAGAAGGGATTTAAGACCTTTGAATTTAGTGTTTGAGAAGTTAATCAGATGTTAGGATTGACCCATTACCTAAGGACGCCTAATTCCAGGTTGACAAAAATCCGGGGTGTTACAATTAGTCGAGGGGTTATCTATCTATCGCAGGGTTAGACACCACTTGAGATCCTCAAAGTTAATTGAAGTGATGACTGCCAATCAACCTGAAAATCAACTAGCAAGGCAACCGCAAGCTCTGGTTGTTGAAGCCCAGGATGAGAACGAGGTGCGTCATGCACCCCTGCCTCGTACTTTACGAGACTATTTACAACCGGCGGGAGTGAGCACACCTTCTTGTATGATCCTTCCAGAAAATACATGAAACATGGATATCAAGCCAGGAGTGATCCAACTCCTTTTAAAGTTCATTGGACTTGAATATGAAATTTCATACCTACACTTGAAAGAGTTTGATGAGATTATAGCTACTTTATATTTTCCTAATGTGTCTGAGGACACGGTTAGGCTGAAACTCTTTCCTTTCTCGTTGAAAGAAAAAGCTAAGACATGGTTGTACTCATTACGTCCGCAATCTATTGGCACATGGAATGGCATGATGGAGTTCATAGAAAAAAAAGTTTCATACCATAAGATGAACACCATCAGGAAGTCGATCATGAACTTCACCCAAAAGGAATACGAAACATTCTTCCAATGTTGGGAGCAGTTCAAGGATCTTCTTAGTTCATGCCCACAACACGGTTTTGAAACATGGTGCATAACAAGTTTCTTTTATGACGGACTGACATCTTTCATGCGCCAATTCGTCGAGACAATGTGCAATGGGGAATTCATGAACAAAAATGTCGATGAAGTGTGGGATTACTTTGAGAAACTCGCTGAAATCGCACAATCATGGGACATCTCCCCAAGACTTAGCACCACATCTAAGCCTAATCAATCAAAGGAGAGGGGTGGAATATACTTGTTGAAGGAGGATGACGATATAAATGCTAAAGTGGCCAGTCTCACAAGAAAACTCGAAACCATGGAACTTAGGAAGGATAAGTGTAAGGAAGTTGTCTACGGTATTTGTGCGTGCAATATTCATACAACTGAAAATTGTCCAACAATACCTGCATTTTAAGAAATATTGAATGAGCAGTCGAATGCCCACTACCAAAAAATTGAGCAAAGGCTACGGACCATGTTAGTATTTTGCTACGGATATAATCCGTAGCTATATTTGCTACGGATTTAATCCGTAGCTAAAATGTTGCCACACCGTTTCTATTTAAAGATTGTGTAAGGGGCTTTAAAGGGCCCCAAAAAATATATGTTTTCTATCTAAGCCGTTCATCTATTTTGAAATATTATTTTAGTGAATGAAACCAAAAATCAGGTACATTGAAGGCTCAAGTGGACCACACGGTAGGAAACATGGAGATTAAATCACATGTGCTTTCTATGGTGTGGTCAACTTGGGCCTTTAATCTACTTTAAATTTGGAATAATCTACTACAAATATTTATGAAAATTAATAGACGGAATGGATAAACCAAATCCATCATGGTGGGCCCCACGGAGCCCTTGACAGGACCGTCCATGGGTCCGTCTTACCCAATCGATGCCCCAAATAGGCGCGCGCCCAAAAATTCCTCAATCCCTCCCTCCCTCTCTCTCTCTCCGTTCCCTAACCATCTCTCTCTCTCTCAACCCTATTTCTCCCGATCTCTGCTCCATCTCCCTAATCCTCTCTCTCTCTCTCTCTCTCTCTCTCTCTCTCTCTCTCTCTCTCTCTCCTCTCTCTCTCTCTCTCCTCTCTCTCTCTCTCTCTCTCGGTTTATTCCACCTCAGAAAATGAGAGAGTGCATCTCGATCCACATCGGTCAGGCCGAGAGCTGTACTGCCTCGAGCATGACATCCAGGTCAGTGAGTTTACCTCAGATCTGAGATCTTTTTCATTAGATCTCTGCATTTTCTTTCCTTTTGTTTTGATTTTCCTTGATTTCTCGCCAGATTTAGGTTTCGTATGTGATATATGGTGTAGATCTCTTGAAAAAAATGATCAATCTCTTTATGGACCGTTGATAAAATGCTCTATTCTCGACAGATCTAGGGTTCGTGTGTGATATATGGTGTAGATATCTTGAAAAGAATGGTCGATATCTTCCTATAGATCTCTGATAAAATGCTCTATATCCTGTAATGGTTTTTCAGATCTAGGGTTTTAATGCGAAAGATTGCAGAGACCGCTTATAAAATGTCTAGGTCGGACCCTTTGATATCCCTAACAGAGTAACTGTTGCTTTTAGATCTTTTCTCATCCAAGTGTGAAATTTCGAACCTGCTTTCGTGGAGTGTAATATCTTAGTGGAAACAAATTAGGGATGCTTGCTAGTCAAGGATGCAGGGGAAAATTACTAAACCTTTGGATCATTAAAGACCGGATACCCTATTACGTCCACTCCATCTAATATAAGGGAATCTGCCAGATACACATCAAATGTCAGAGGAGGTGTATAAAGTGATAAGGATAGAAAGGTGGTACTGTGAATGGCATGATTCCAGAGTTCAATTCCCTTAATGTAAGTGATAAGGATAGAACTAATGAAAGATTAGATAATATTAGTTTCTTTTTTTTTTCTTTGTGGAGAACTATGTAAATATGAAAAGAATCATTTATGAATAGTTCATGAGTTTTTTAATTGAATTGAACATGTTTTCTAGTTTCTGTTACCATTTCCTGAGATGGTTCAATATTCCACTGGTGCAATAGAGCCTCTTTGGTTTGGGATTGCATGAAGCAATTCTATGTATATATCCTTCTAATTGCCATTGTTTATCATTATTGTTGATCCTGAGTTGATTGAAGCTAATTCCTGGCACGTTAGTGAAGGATTTGAACCTCACAACTAGTCCATATTCATCCTTCATTCATCAGTTTTAGTTCTTTCCAATCTTACCACATCAATTTCATTGAGACCAACGTTTGAAAATGCGTTGTACAATAGGAAGAGGATTGAGAACTTTTGTACTGACAATCTCAGGGAGCACAAATGCTATTTTTACACCAGGGTTGAGATTTTGATTGTGTTTGTTACATATTTGAGGAAAGGGTTTGGCACAGAAAAGCCATATGCACAATAACTAGGATATGGGTGAGGCTCCCTTAGCGTACACATGGCAAGTAACTCAAGTCCGAACTGCCCAAATGGTAAGGCCCACTAAATACCTGCATGTATGGGTTTAGTCTTTGAGAATTAATTTATCCGGGCGTCGCAACCCGGTGTAGCCACCACCCTAGAATTGTTATTACACCGGAATCGATCGCCTTCCCATGAGCTCTTGAGAATTAGATTTGGAGGTGCTAGACATCGGAAGAGAAAGCTTAAATCTGAGAAGAGAAACTGATCTTGAAATTCTGAAGAGAGGTAGCTCTTGAAATTCTGAAGAGAGAGAGCTCTTTTTAAAACGCAAGAGCTCCGCAATGCATAGAAATTTCAAGAAAAAATGCATAGAAATTTGAAGAAAAATCCATAGAATTTTCAAGAAAAATTTGCAGAAATTTTAAGAAAAATGCATAGAAATTTGAATTGTGGAAACTAGCATTTTATGTTTTTAAAATTGGAAGGTTTGGGGAAAATTATAATTGGATTCTGGGAAATGAACTGCTCGACTTTCTCCAAAGTCGTCACCTGGTTTTTGTATTTGGGCGCGCTCTAGGGGTACCGGTTCAATGTGGGGTCCACCTGATGAATGCATAAAATCTAACCCGTTCATCATGTGATTCAGAGTATTTTAGTTTGCAGAAAAATAAAATGAGGCTGATCCGTGAATCAGGTGGGCCACAACACAGTGAACAAGTTGGGAGGGAACTTCCACCCTTGATTTAAGAGGGGACCTCGATGTATCGAGTATATGAAATCTAGGCCATTTAGACCCTTCATCTGGTCTGAATGAAGGGTCAGGTAAAAATTCATGCTGTTCCGAGATTTACGTGGCCCCTTGTGTAATTCAAGGGTTGGTGTTTACTCTTAAAATTTTCATTGTATTGTGGCCAGCTCGAGTGTTGGATCAAGCTGAGCTTAGGTAACTGGTGTGAGGTTGGACGGGTTGGATGTCCTTCATACATCATGTGGAGCTACTGGACGGTGCTTTGTGGGCCCCACCATGATGTATGTGTTTTATCCATTCTCTCCATTCATTTTTTCAGCTATTTTATGGCATGATCCCAAAAATTAGGCAGAACCAAATCTCAGGTGGACCACACCACAGAAACAGTGGTGATTGAACGTCTACTATTAAAAATTTCTTGGGGCCCACAAAAGTTTTGGATCAAGGTGATATTTGTATTTAGCCTTCATCCATGTCTATGTGACCTAATGAACTGTTGGATGGCCATAAGAAGTTTTTAATGGTAGGTGTTCAATTACCACTGTTTTCCTTTAATGTGGTCCAACTGATATTCGGATCTGCCTCATTTTTTTGGATCATACTCTAAAATGAGTTGGAAAACGGATGGACGGTGTGGATAAAAACATACATTATGGTGGGGCCACGTAGCACGGTTGGCTACTGGCAGTATCAGTATGCAATCCGCGCCCAGCTTACGGTGGAGCCGTTGCCGCTGCATTAGGGCTGTCAATGGGCCGGGCACGGGCCTGCAAAAGTTAAATTTTGAATAGGAGTAGTTGATGGCCTGCCTGGAACAGTTCAAAAATTCGGGCCTGGACTAACCTCAGGCCCGACCCATCGACAGCCCTGCAATTCAGTGTGCTCCTTTGGTAATTACATCGAGTAATTTAATACTCCAGTAGCGCATGAGGCTTGATCCTCAGGCCTTAAAAAATTATACCAGTGGCATACATTAAATAGAATTAAGTTGATTAAATTGAGGAACCCACTGTCAATGAGGTCTCAAAACAAGATTGGTTGAATCATGGGCAAGCTTGTGTCTTGAAACAAGACTATTGGATATTTTTCATTTCAACCATTCAATCGATGTTCACCAATCCAATAATCAAATAATCGAATAATCTTTGATTTTTGGTCCATGATGTATCTGAACTGGGGTCATAATTTGGACAGTTTAATTTTTTTGCAGGCCTTTTATTTCTCTCTCTCTCTCTCTCTCTCTCTCTCTCTCTCTCTCTCTCTCTCTCTCTCTCTCTCTCTCTCTCTCTCTCTCTCTCTCTCAATTTTAAATTTTATTTTTGAAGACTCGTATTCAAATATGCACATTTTAATTAATTCAAGTTATTGTGGATAGGGTCGTCCTCATGGCTCAGTGGTAGAGGATGTGTTTGGGGCTTTTTACTAATATACACCCAAGTGTGTACCATCACTTTTCAAAACATTTTTTTTTTCTACACGTAGGTGCACTGACTCTAGTTTTCTGAGATAAAAATATTCTTAAAAACTTTTTATTTTTATTTTTTAAAATTTATATGCAACAGTACCTATTTTCTATGCATCTCAAAAAATAGAGCAGATTAAGTACAACTCTAGCCTTTCCCAAGACTATGTGGCACTTATTGTGGGGCCCACTTTGATGAATGTATTCTATATCCACGTCGTACATCCGTTTTTCCAATCATTTTAGGGATGAGCCCAAAAAGAATCAGATACAAATATTAGGTGAACCATGTCATAAGAAACTATTTTTTTTTTTTTTTTTTTTTTAAATAAAAATAAAAATTTAATGCACCTGACACACACACACCCACACACGCGGTAGTCTACCACTGACGTGAGGACTCTAACCCATATCATAAGAAAACTGTGGTGATAGGCAATTAACGACTTATAATGTACTATAAATGTTTTGAATGGAGTTGATATTTGTTTTTGTTTTTATTTTTTTCCCATCATCCAAGTACATGTGACCTTATCAATAGGTTGGATGGCAAATAAAAATTATAGAAACACTATGTTTTGCCCTAGTAAGTTTTAAATGGTGGAATGTTTAATCACCATTATTCTTGTAGTATAGTCCACACAAAATTTGGATCTCTTTTATTTTGGCACGTGGAATAAAATGATATGGCAAAATGGATAGACAGTGTGAATATAACACAAATACATCAAGGTCAGTCCATAGTAAGGGATGCATTGCCTTTGGTGAAGCCGAGACCACTAATCTGCTCTCCTAAAAAAGAGTTATTCTCTTTTTCTTTTCCTAAAAAATCCACTTAGATGAGTCTTTTGACTAAAAACAAATATAAGAGATATTATTTAACTTGTAAAAATAAAAATTTCTTCTTCCTGTAAAGATTATGTTTAAGATGAATCAACTCGAGAAGAAACTGATATAAGGAGTTGAGACGTATGAAAAACTCTATTATTAGAAAATGAGTTATTCTTCTTTCTTCAAAAAATTAGGCTTAGATTAATCTTTTGCAAAGAGCTGGCCACTTTCGGCAATCACTCTCAGCACTTCACTCCCGCCATCTATTTCGGACACTCGCCATTGGGCAATCGCGCTCGGCACATTGCTCGCACGATCCATTTCAGGCACTCAACACTTTGGGGGACATGCTTGAAAGTTCACTTGCATGATTCATTTCAGGCACCCGGCACTTTATAAACATGCGTGATCCAGTTTGGGTGGTCGACACTTTTCAAGATTGTGATTGGCACTTCACTCGCGTGATCAATTTCTGATGCTCAACACTTTAGGCGATTTCTAAGCACTTCGCTTCTGCCATTCATTTTGGGCACTCGACACTTTGCAAGATCGCGCTCGGCACTTCCCTCTCATGATTTATTTCGAGTGCTCGGTACTTCGCAAGCTCGTGCTCGACACTCCCATCGTGCAATCCATTTCGGTCGCTCGGAATTTTACAAGATTGCGCTTGGTACATCACTTACACGATCCATTTCGAGCACTCGATAATTTGCAAGCTCGCACTTTGCACTTTGCTCAAGCGGTCCATTTCGGGTGCTCAACACTTTGTAAGATCGTGGTTGGCACTTCGCTCATGCAATTCATTTCGGGGTGTTTGACACTTCTCAAGATTGCACTTGGCACTTCGGTCGCATGATCCATTTTGGCCGATCGACACTTTGCATTATCGTGCTCGGCACTTCGCTCGCACGATCTATTTTGGGCACTCAATGCTTTGCATTATTGCACTTGGCACTTCGCTTGCATGATCTATTTTAGGCGCTCGACACTTTGCATTATCGAGCTCGGCACTTCGCTTCCGCGATCCATTTTTGGTGCTTGACACTTCTCTCTTGCGATCCATTTCAGGCGCTCGACACTTTGGGCAATCTCTCGGCACTTCGATCGCGCGATCTATTTTGGGAGCTAGACACTTTGCTCCCTCGATATATTTCGGGCACTCGGTACTTGTAAGATCTTGCTCATAACTTTACTCGTGTGATCCGTTTCAGTTGCTCGACGCTTTGCAAAATTGTGCTAGGCACTTCGCTTGTGCGATCCAATTTAGCTGATCGCCAATTTCCAAGTTCGAGCTCGGCACTTCACTCGTGCAATACATTTTGGGGTGCTTGCACAATCAATTTCAGGTGCTCAACACTTTACAAGATCGCTCAAAGTACACAAGAAGACGACAGGACGATGTGCACGGAAGACGACGATGATGACGACTTTTAAAATAGAGTTAAACTATCACTCGAGTTGAATCCCTTGAAGATGAAACTTCTCTCTCCTTATAGTGCCATTTTTAGGGGGGAGATGTATTGCGGCCGATCCAGTGATACGCTCTTGCAGCATATATTACCTAGATGGGGCACACCAGAACCATTCATGCATGTAGTAGCTCCATTAGTGAGTGGACAATGGATCACTGAGATTCATACCATTTGAACCATCCAAATCCTTTCATCTGTGGCATAAAAATGCATAGCAGAAGACATAATTCAAGTAATGGATCATATTCAACATGCATTGACACCCATCTCTATGGTACATGCAGAAATGGTCTGGTGATTGGAATTGTCTACATCCCACAGTTTAATAATTATGTTGAACGAAATAATCCTGCCACCAGCGTTGAGTTGAACATGAACCGTTGATAATTTATTTTGAACTATCCACATCCAACTAATTAAATATGTTGATGGTCAAATCAGCATCTTCAGAGACTGGGATCGAGTCCTTCAGTGGTAGACTCTGAGGAGTTTCAACATGAGGTCTTGTGTTCGATACCCATAGGTGGTGAAATCCCACTGACAGTCCTGATCACCCGATCATTTCTCTGTGTGGGCCTTGTGGGGAGATACATGCTGGATGGGACTGGATTACACCGTATACAATTCTACGCATCGAAGTTAGAATTCTCATCCCAGGGCTTCTCTAAGGGTGTAAGGATAGGAAGACTGCGGCATCAAGCATACAACGATGGCGTCTCAACAAGGTACGCTGTCTAGTTCATCTGATCTCCATTTCGATGCATAGAATAGTCCTTTAGAAATTGCATGTGGCATACAAGTAATTCAAACTATTCTGTCCAAAACATGGGTACTTGTATAGATTTATTGTGAACTAATAATTAGCTTTGCTTGATGATTTAACTATTAGATTGATAGATATTTATTAGATAGTTAAAATAAAAAAATCCAATGGCTTTATTTCAAAAAAAGGGCTCCACAGATCAGAGGTTAGGATTGCTCAACTAATCTGATTTTTAGAATGTAAATTAGGTATAGTGCATTACTTGTGCAACGTGTACCATTAATTGTAAGTTCCTGTGTATCAAACGTCAGCTGGAGTATCAAATAACTTTCTGTTTTTTTTTAATGGTTCAGAAGTTGTTCTGGCTGAACAATTCTAACCGTCGGATTGATGGATATCTTGGCTAATGAAATGGAGCATTGTTGCTTTAACAGTCTGTTTGGCCAATGAAATGGATCTAAAAAGCACTTCCAGATTGGAGGTTCTTGACCCTCTGATCAGTATCCTAAAAATGGAAGGTTATCTATAAAGGCCATATTTGAAAACTAACACCTTCAACTTGAAAGATATTTGAGTTATTCCTCTGCACTAGATCCATAAGATTAACGGTCTAGATCAAGCCAACATGGAAATGTGTGCATCAGGATAGTCCCCATTCTGATAAAGGCAGGACTCTATAGCTGCTCTTAATCAATTCCTAACCATTATAAATTCAATGAAATCTTGTCATGAATCCACACCTAATTTGCAGATTCTACCACAAAATTGTGAATGATCCAACTGACCCTTGAGTTGTGTGTGCTACAAACAAAAAGTCATTCTAATTGGCTCAGTTTTGATAAAGATGAAACACTGACTTTGAGGTGATGTAGCAATCGAGATGGAATTAAAGCTAATTGAGAGGAACTTGAATACACCACCTATTAGATCTAGGGCCACGTAGAATTGCCAAAAATCTTTTAATTGCAACAGATAAATAAAGAAAATATAGAGAAGAGGACATTTTTTTAATTTAGAACAGTTTGTGTTTGTCCGTGTGTGTGTGTGTCAGTGTGTGTGTGTTCATTCCTTGTTTGCATACACTGTTTTGAAAGATTTCTTTTTTTTGTGTATGTGTGTGCATGTGCATGCATGTGATCCTTATGGTCATGAGTAGCAAGAAGAGAAAGGATAGAATTAGAGATGAATGCACTTGATAGAACTTAAGAGTAGCACCAATAGGTAATGAAAAGAGGGAAAGTAGACCTGTATGGTGTGGCCATGTGCAAAGGTGACCCAGAACTGCACCAGTTAGGAGTGAGTTGGTTTGAGTTGAAGGCTAAAAAAGCAAGGGGAAGAATTGTGGATGGAGCCATGGAGGTAGCAAGAAAAAGATTCAATGATGATGATGACAAATACATGCATGCATCCATACATATCCTTGTTTGCATACAAAATATTAACTCTTAAATCATTACAATCCACACCTAATTCCCATTGTTCCACACATACACCGTGTCTCAAACAAATTCTATAAAAATGAATATATATATATATATATATTATATATATTATATATATATGAAAGAAAAGAAATTAATTCAAAAAAAAAAAACTCTGAATACCAATAGAAGACTCGTATAAATAACTGGATAGGCGCATACACACACGCATGCCCGACACGCAGCGCACGCACATAAACAACCCACCAAAACACATAACCACCCTCACACACACACACCCACACCACGCGCAAGCACACACGATCGCACAAAGGGAGATACATACATATATGAGCCAAATATTGATAATGCTTCCCAGTTCCCAGTATATCATAATGAGTGAGTAGCCCTTAATTGCAGCTATGAGCCTTTCAAGTCCCACTTGAAAGTGACGTGAAAGTAACTCGGAACCTGGTTGGTTATTTGAAAGTGACATGAGTGTAATTTGGAGCCCAGTTCCTCATCATGAATGCTGCGGAAACTACAATTTCGTTATTTCCAATTAATTGCAATTCAATTTGATAGAGCACCCAAACAAAACAGTCAACTACTTTTCAGTTTTCAGCATTACAGAAAAAAGAATATTATCATTGTAAGTGGTCTTCTTACCTTGCGTAATCTGTCACAATCAGTAGCTAAATGCCATAGAAACTGCAGCACGGTGTTTATCTCAGCTTTTTTCAGTCTTTCGTGATAAGCACCGTCTTGTTTTATGTTCTTCAAATGCCATACTTCATCGGTCAGCCTTAACCTAAATCTTAACCTAAACCTTAACCAAAACCTGTAACCTAACCCGAGCCCATTCTCAAATCCCATAACCTATAACCTAAACCAAAACCAAAACCTATAGCCTAAACCCGAACCCATTCTCAAATCCCATAACCTAAACCTTAACCTAAACCAAAACCAATAACCTAAACCAAAACCTATAACCTAAACTCAATTCCCTAGAGCTAAACCTACACATAATCCTAATCTCAACTTTCTAACCTAAACCTAAACCTAAACTTGAAAACCAAGACTTAAACGCAATCCCGAACACAAACCCGATTCCTAAACCTAAACCATAACCTTCTCAAATCCCAAAAAACCTATAACCTAAACCTAAACTTAAACCTTAACCTAAATCTTAACCTAAACCTTAACCAAAACCTGTAACCTAAACCCGAGCCTATTCTCAAATCCCATAACCTATAACCTAAACCAAAACCAAAACCTATAGCATAAACCCGAACCCATTCTCAAATCCCATAACCTAAACCTTAACCTAAACCAAAACCAATAACCTAAACCAAAACCTATAACCTAAACTCAATTCCCTAGAGCTAAACCTACACCTAATCCTAATCTCAACTCTCTAACCTAAACCTAATCCTAAACTTGAAAACCAAGACTTAAACGCAATCCCGAACATGAACCCGATTCTTAAACCTAAACCATAACCCATTCTCAAATCCCAAAAAACCTATAACCTAAACTTAAACCTAAACCTTAACCAAAACCTGTAACCTAAACCTGAGCCCATTCTCAAATCCCAAAACCTATATACCTAAACTAAAACCAAACTTATAGCCTAAACCCGAACCCATTCTCAAATCCCAAAACCTATAACCTATAACCTAAACCAAAACCTATAACCTAACCAAAACTAAAACCAAAACCTAAACCTAAACCCGAACCCATTCTTAAATCTAAAAACCTAAACCTTAACCTAAACCAAAACCTATAACCTAAACTCAAATCCCTAAACCAAACCTATAACCTAAACTCAAATCCCTAAACCAAAACCTATAACCTAAACTCGAAAACCTAAACCTTAACCTAAATCAAAACCTAAACCCGAACCCATTCTCAAATCCAAAAACCTAGAACTTAAGCTAAATCAAAACCTATAACCTAAACCCGACAACCCATTCTCAATTCCCAAAACCAAAACCTATAACCTAAACTCAAATCCCTAAACCAAACCTATAACCTAAACTCAAATCCCTAAACCAACCTATACCTAAACCCGAACCAACTACCTAAACCTTAACCTAAATCAAAACCTAACCCGAACCCATTCTCAAATCGAAAAACCTAAACCTTACCACCTAAACCCTAAACGATAACCTAAACCTTAACCTAAACCTAAATCAAAACCTATAACCTAAACCAAAACCAAAACCTATAACCTAATTAACCCTAAACCCTAAACCCTAAACCTAAACTTGAAAACCAAGACTTAAACCCAATCCCGAACATGAACCCGATTCCTAAACCTAAACCATAACCCATTCTCAAATCCAAAAACCTATAACCTAAACCTTAACCTTAACCTAAACCTAAACCAAAACCAAAACCTATAACCTATAACCTAAACCCGAACCCATTCTCAAATCCCAAAACCTATAACCTAAATCTAAACCTTAACCAAAACCTATAACCTAAACCAAAACCAAACATATAACCTAAACCCGAATCCATTCTCAAATCCCAAAACTTATAACCAAAACCAAAACCAAAACTTATAACCTAATCCCGAACCTATTCTCAAATCCCCAAAAACCTATAACCTAAACCTAAACCTTAACCTAAACCTTAACCAAAACTGTAACCTAAACCCGAGCCCATTCTCAAATCCCAAAACCTATAACCCAAACCAAAACCAAAACCAAAACCTATAACCTAATCCCAACCCATACTTAAATCCAAAACCTAAACCTTAACCTAAACCAAAACCTATAAACCTAAACCGAAACCTATAACCTAAACTCAAATCCCTAAACCAAACCTATAACTTAAACTCAAATCCCTAAAACCAAAACCTATACCTAAACAAATCCCAAACCAAAACCTATAACCTAAACCTAATAAAAACCTAAACCCGAAAACCCATTCTCAAATCCAAAAACCTAAACCTTAACCTAAACCAAAACCTATAACCTAAACCTGAACTCATTCTCAAATCCAAAAACCTAAACCTTAACCAAAACCTATAACCTAAACCTTAACCAAAACCTATAACCTAAACCAAACCAAAACCAAAACCTATAACCTAATCCCGAACCCATTCTCAAATCCCAAAAAACCTAAACCTAAGCCTAAACCAAAACCATAACCTATAACCTAAACCCGAACCCATTCTCAAATCCCAAAACCTATAACCTAAACCAAAACCAAAACCTATAACCTAAACCCGAACCTATTCTCAAATCCGAAAACCTATAACCTAAACCTAAACCTTAACCTAAACCTAAACCAAAACCTATAACCTAAACCAAAGCCTATAACCTAAACCCGAACCCATTCTCAAATCCCATAACCTATAACCTAAACCAAAGCCAAAACCTATAACTTAAACGCGAAGCCATTCTCAAATCCAAAAACCTAAACCTTAACCATGACCTATAACCTAAACCAAACCAAAACCTATAACCTAAACCCGAACCCATTCTCAAATCCAAAACCTAAACTTTAACAAAAAACCTATAACCAAAACCTATAACCAAAACCAAAACCTATAACCTAAACCTAAAACCATTCTCAAATCCCAAAACCTATAACCTAAATCTAAACTTAACCAAAACCTATAACCTAAACCAAAACCAAAAACCTATAACCTAAACCCGAACCCATTCGCAAATCCCAAAACCTATAACCTAAATCTAAACCTTAACCAAAACCTATAACCTAAACCAAAACCAAACCTATAACCTAAACCCGAATCCATTCTCAAATCCCAAAACCTATAACCTAAAACCAAAACCAAAACTTATAACCTAATCCCGAACCTATTCTCAAATCCCAAAAACCTAAACCTTAACCAAACCTGTAACCTAAACCCAGCCCATTCTCAAATCCCAAAACCTATAACCTAAACCCGAACCCATACTTAAAAATCCAAAAACCTAACCCTTAACCTAAACAAAACCTATAACCTAAACCAAAACCTATAACCTAAACTCAAATCCCTAAACCAAAACCTATAACCTAAACCTAAATCAAAACCTAAACCCGAACCCATCCTCAAATCCAAAACCTAAACCTTACCTAAACCAAAACCTATAACCTAAACTCGAACCCATTCTCAAATCCAAAAACCTAAACCTTAACCAAACCTATAACCTAAACCTCAACCAAAACCTATAACCTAAACCAAAACCAAAACCTATAACCTAATCCCGAACCATTCTCAAATCCCAAAAAACCTAAACCTAAGCCTAAACCAAAAACATAACCTATAACCTAAACCCGAACCCATTCTCAAATCCCAAACCTATAACTTAAACCAAACCAAAACCTATAACCTAAACCCGAGACCCATTCTCAAATCCGAAAACCTATAACCAAACCTAAACCTTAACCTAAACCTAAACCAAAACCTATAACCTAAACCAAAGCCTATAACCTAAACCCAACCCATTCTCAAATCCCATAACCTATAACCTAAACCAAAGCCAAACCTATAACTTAAACGCGAAACCATTCTCAAATCCAAAAACCTAAACCTTAACCAAGACCTATAACCTAAACCAAAACCAAAACCTATAACCTAAACCCGAACCCATTCTCAAATCCAAAAACCTAAACTTTAACCAAAACCTATAACCAAAACCAAAACCTATAACCAAAACCAAAACCTATTACCTAAACCCAAACCCATTCTCAAATCCAAAAACCTAAACCTTAACCTAAACCAAAACCAAAACCTATAACCTAAACCAAAACCAAAACCTATAACCTAAACCTGAACCTATTCTCAATTCCCAAAACCAAAACCTATAACCAAAACCAAAACCAAAACCTATAACCTAAACCCGAACCCATTCTCAAATCCCAAAACCTATAACCTAAACCCGAACCCATTCTCAAATCCAAAAACCTAAACTTTAACCAAAACCTATAACCTAAACTAAAACTTATAACCTAAACCCGAGCCCATTCTCAAATCCCAAAACCTATAACCAAAACCTATAACCTAAATCCAAACTCATTCTCAAATCCCAAACCTATAACCTAAACCTAAACCTTAACCTAAACCTAAACCATAATCATATGGTGAGATCATTTCTTTTGTGTTACTTTCATTCCTCTTTAAGTTTTTTTTTTTAATTTATTAAGAAAAAAATGGTTATACATGATGCACTTCTTTTACTTTGTCTTTCTTTTCTCCAATGGGTATTCTAATTTATGAGTGACATGACTGTTTGTAGGATGATGGAATATACGAAGTTGTTGAAATTTCAGGCTGAAGTGCAAGCACATTAATTTCTCTAATGAAGCCAAAGACTTGTATTTTCAGTATTATTGTAATCGTAATTGTAATTGATTGAATGAATTGGATTGTAATTGATTGTAATTGTAATTGATTGAATGAAGGATTATAATTGAATGAATGAAATGATTGTACAGGTGGTAATTGAATGAACAAATGATAATATAAAATTTTTAAATGTCCAAAATTGCTACGGATACTGACCGTAGCCACTAATCTGACAGGTGTAGCCTTAAATTTGGCATATTGGTAAGAACTTTTAATATTTTGCTACGGATTATAACCGTAGCTATTGGAATATATAGCTACGGATTAAATCTGTAGCCATAGGTTGCATCGCGCCAATGAGTACGAGAGTGCTACGGACTAAAACCGTAGCCATAGATCTCTGGTACAGATTTGGTCCGTAGCCTTTACTAGTTTCTGGTAGTTATTGCTACGGATCATATCCGTAGCTGTTGGGACATATAGCTACGGATTAAATCCATAGCTATAGGTTCCAAACCTATTGTTTCGGGACCTACGACAATGCTAGTGCTACGGACTAGATCCGTAGCCATATATCTATATGCTATGGATTTAATCCGTAGCCTTTGTCCATTTTTCTGGTAGTGACCGTAAACAACTACCAAAGGCTTTTCAAAGGACTCACTTCAAACACATACAATCCTAGCTGGAGAAATCGCCCAAATTTCACTTGGAGGAATGGACAATCGGCTATACCTGAAGTATCCCTAATCAATTCTTTAGGTAAACCTCAAGATGAATTGGTTCAAAATCCTCAAGAGCTTATCCAGCAAAGTACTCTTCAAGCCTTGCAAGAACTCACAAAGGTCATCCAAAAGATAGACTCACGTGTTACGGTTATGGAGAAAGGGATACTTCTAGCTCAACCTATCCCCAACCCTAAACCGCAATACGGAGTTAGTGAACTAAGCTCTTTAAATTTAATGGAGCAAGCTAAGTCTATCACCACTCTTAGGAGTGGGAAGATAGTTGACAAATCTATTTCAGTAAGGGCTGGAAAGCCTAATGACCGGAAGTAGATGAAATTGATAGACCTAGTGATGCTCCACATGAGGTAGAACCAGAACTTCAAAGTAAGCCAATTACTCCATTCCCCCAACGGTTGGTTGCACCAAAACGTCTCTCTAACTCTCAGGCATTCTAGACGTGCTTAAACACTTGATGGTCAACATCCCTCTTCTGGATGTTATGAAACAAATTCCTTCATATGCCAA